>WNWU01000121.1:995734-1017092 GCA_012654045.1 Ptyas mucosa | reverse complement strand
AGAATAGAATAGAATAGAATAGAATAGAATAGAATAGAATAGAATAGCTTTATTGTCACTTTTTTTTTTAAATTTGATTTATATGCCGCCCTTCTCCGGAGACTCAGGGCGGCTTACAATGCGCTAAGCAATAGCCTTCATACTTTTGTATATTTTATACAAAGTCAGCTTATTGCCCCCACAAACTGGGTCCTCAATTTACCTACCTTAGAAAGGATGGAAGGCTGAGTCAACCTTGAGCCTTGGTGAGATTCGAACCTGCAATAATTGCAGGCAGCTGATGTTAATAACAGGGCTTTAGACCACTGTACTATCCAAGGCTCTTGGAATGTACACTAATCGGCATACATTAAAACGAAATTTTCATTGCATACAGCTCTCAAAGGGTCACCACCTCCAATATACACTACATAACCATGAAAGAATGAATGAATAAATAAATACAAAATTATGCATATGTCCACATATATTACATGACACAGAGAAACAACACAATCTAGATGACCTCCGAGGTCCCTTCCAGCCCTATGATTCTATATTCTAGGTTCTCTAATGTAGGCTTGATGTTTATGTATGCGGTGAACCTTCCATATAACTATGACAGTACTAGATGGGAATTTCTTTTAGTGAATCCTTCAGTATGTACGGTGCATGTGAGAATGTCGATTTAAAAGGATTGTCCAAGGAACGAATCTGTCATTAGGAAATACAGAAGGCCAAAAAGGTTATTCTTCTTGCGGGAAAAGCAATGTTGGGTAGGGACTATTTCAGGGGTGAAATCCAGCAGGTTCTGGACAACTGGTAGCGGACATTTTGAGCAGTTCGGAGAACCAGCAAATACCACCTCTGGCTGGCCCCATAGTGGGGGTGGGAATGGAGATTTTGCAATATCCTTCCCTTGCCATGCCCACCAAGCCACGCCCACAGAATCTATAGTAAAAAGAATTGGATTTCACTCAGTGGTGGGTTCCTCCCGGTTCGGCCCGGTTCTCCCGAGCTGGTAGCGGTGACGATATGACGTCACCGAACCGGTTCAGGCCCCCTCGCGCACCCACCCACCCATCCCCGCGTTATTCTTACCTTTTATTTGGCCCTACCCCCAATCTATTCCTGCCTCCTGAGTCCCAGCAGATGGCTAGAGGGAAAAAAACTGTTCAAACTCTTGCCAGGGGGCTTCAAAGGGCCGCCCTACAGCTGATCAGTGGTAAAAGAAAACAAATAAGTAGACCCGTGCCTGCAAAAATACATGAGTAGATCAGTGCCTGCAAAAATAAATGGGTAGACCTGTGCCTGCAAAAAATAAATGGGAAGATCAGTATAGCTCTGCAAGCAGTTAAAAGCCTGGTAGACCAGTACCTCTGCTAAATCCTAAAGAATTGTCACATGACCATCAAGCCACGCCCACAAAATAAGCCACGTCCACAGAACCGGTAGCAAAAAAATTTAGAACCCACTCCTGATTTCACCCCTGGACTATTTTGCTTATTTCCCTCTGTTGCATTGACATACCATCATTCAATTTGCCAAATTACACAGAATTCTACTTTTAGTAACAAGAAAGCCGTTGAAACACTTAGTTCTTTCCTTACCCACTCTTTTCTATTTTCTCTTCCAAGCCTGAAATTGACAATATTTTGTATTCTGGCAGTTGGCAATGTGTCAAAAGACATGATCGCAGGAGAAAGAATTGTCCTTTTCTAAAATACAGGTAGTCCTCAACTTACGACCACAAATGAGCCCAAAATGTATGTTGCTAAGCAAGGCATTTGTTAAGTGAGTTTTACCTCATTTTACAACCTTTCTTACCACACGCAACCACTTGTGAATCTGGTTTACCCATTGACTTTGCTTGTCAGAAGGTCGCAAGAAGTGACCAGATGATCTTGGGACACTCCCACCGTCATAAATGTGAGTCAGTTGGCAATTGTCTGAATTTTGATCAAGTGACCACAAGGAGGTTGCAATGGTTGGAAGTGTGAAAATCCTAAATCACTTTTTTTCAGCGATGTTGTAACTCTGAAGGGTCCGTAAATGTTGTAAGTTGAGGACTGCTTGTAAAGTGTTCTGACCTAGACTCCCTTAAAAAGCAGGAAGCAGGAATTGGTCCCAGGAAAACCTCTTTTCCTGGGTTTAGGACCGGGGATATATACGAGACTGCCTTCTGCCATCAACAACCTCCCACCGGCTAATACGCTCCCACAGAGAGGGGCTCCTCAGGGTGCCGTTGGCTAAACAGTGTCGACTGGCGACACCCAGGGGGAGAGCCTTCTCTGTGGGGGCACCAGCCCTCTGGAATGAGCTTCCCCTAGAGCTCCGTCTTAGCCCCGACCTGCATACTTTTCGCAACGCCCTTAAGACCCTCTTGTTCCAGCAAGCCGGACTGGCCTAATATGATTTTTATCATGGGTGTATGTGTGTTTTAAATTTGCGGGCCAATTTTATATATTGATTTTAATTTGGTTTTAAATTTTATAAATCTATGTGTTTTAATATGGCTGTACACCGCCCTGAGTCCTTCGGGAGGGAAGGCGGTATAGAAATCCAATAAACTAAACTAAACTAACTAAACTTTTATTTATGCGACTGCGAATTACTTTCATTCACAGTCAGCAAGGCTTGTCCAAACAGTTTTTCAAAGGAATATTTATCAACATACCTTATCTTGTTTGGCAAGCTGCCAGGTAACTTGTTTCCAAATTCAGAGTAAGGCAAAACTTGGCACAGAGTCTCTTAGAGTCACGAACAGAACTTTCCATTCTTGAAACGACCGAAAAAACAAATTGTTTCCTGCAAAAGCCCCGTCCCCCTTCACTCCTCTTTTGTTTCCTATGGGAGCGGCCAATCATCTCCAAGGTGTGGCTTTACTCCAAGGTTGACCCTGCTTTCTGAGTTGTTCTTGTCTTCTGGCAGCTCTGCGCATGCGCACACTGGGAACAGGCTCCAGCTGTTCCTCTGCCTCGCTGCTGTCTATCTCCCTCTTTGCCTCCGACGCAGAGCCCTCATCCAAGCTTTCCCCAGCCCCCAGGATTGGCCCAAGTTCCTCCCCAACCTCCTCACTGTCCGACTTTGCTGCCAGCTCTACTGGCCGCCGGCGGGCCACAACATAAAAATTATGCCTAAGAATAAAGCTTGGGGATTTAGAATCACCTCTGCGTGTTCTCTTAATTTAACCTGAAGTAACCAAATCCTCATTTTTGTAGTATCTTGGCAGGTGGCTCTTCATCGCTGCTGCATCATCATCATCGTCGTCGCTGGAGACATTTGCCTATGTTGACAGCACCCTGTTTAGTATGAATCAGAGTGAGGGCCCAGAGCGGTTGCAACTACAGGCTGCCATCCGACTGTAAGTTCAACTTTCCAAAATTTAACACACATAGACATTTTTAACCAAGGATGTAGTCCTTCAGTCTCCGGGATATCGCTTCAGGATCTATACATTATCCCGGGATAAGATCTGAACCAAGAATTTCTAGAATATATAATCCTCAATTTACAACAGTTCATTTAGTGATCATTCGAAATTAGAACGGCACTGAAAAAAGTGACTTTTGACAATTTTTCAGAGTTACGACCATTTCTGCATCCCCATGGTCATGTGATCAAAATTCAGATACTTGGCAGCTAACTCACATTTACGATGGTGATAGCATCCCGGGGTCATGTGATCCTCTTGCAGTCTTCTGACAAGCAAAGTCAATGAGGAAAGTAGATTCATTTAACAACCTTAACACCTGCAATAACTCACTCAACAACTGTGGCAAGAAAAGTCGTAAAATGGAGCCAAACTCACTGAACAAATGTATCACTTAGCAACAGAAATTTTGGGCTACATTATGGTCGTAAGTCGAGGAGCACCCGTATTGCATGATTAATGAAGATAAGGGCCTCTTATGTGCACAGGAAGTGTAGAGCAGTGTCTCCATGTTGGCTGGGGAATTCTGGGAGTTGAAGTCCACAGGTCTTAAAGTTGCCAAAGGTTGAAAAACACTAATGTAGAGACCAGGGGGGAAATCTACTTACCTTCCCTACCGGTTCGAAAGTGTGCGCTCCGTGCGCGCAATTTTGGACCCTCTGTGCATGCGCAAAGCCTTCTGCACATGCGCAGAGGGTAAAAAACAGGTTACAACATCCGGGTGGGTGGGTGGGTGGGCAGGAAGTAACAACATCCGGGTGGATGGAATCTCGCGCTGTTGCTGCTACCGGTTCTCCGAACCACCTGCTGCCGCCGCTACCAATTCAACCGAACCAGTCCGAACCAGTAGCATTTCACCCCAGTAGAGACTCAATAATTTTGCTATGCAAATCCATATCACCATCTTGGGAGCCTTATTGGTGTTGAGCTAGGACAGGGGTCGGATTTTATAGTAATTTAACTTGCAACACTTTGTTTAGTGACCATTCAAAGTTACCGTAGCACTGAAAAAAAGGAACGTGGTCATTTTTCACACTTACCACCTACATCCCTACGGTCATGTGTTCAAAATTCGGATGCTTGGCAATTGACTCATATTTATGACGGTTGCAGGGTCCCTTTTGCGACCTTCTGACAAGCAAAGTCAATGGGGAAGCCAGATTCAACGGCGATGATTCACTTAACAACTGTGCCAAGGAAGGTTGTAAAGTGGGGCAAAACTCACAGCAAATATCTCGCTTAGCAACATAGATTTTGGGCTCAATGGTGGTCGCAGGTTGAGGACTACCTGTATGAAATTCGATGAGGCCCCAAGACAGAACAGAATGTAAACACTGCCCTTGGGCTTTACCCAGAGCAAAAAGAGGTGTAATCATAAGCACAAAATAGCTAGGATTCCTTCCATGCAGCCCGATGTCTCTAATAGGAAGAGAGAAATTTAAGTTGCTTTCATTCACAATTTCAAGGTGAAAAGGTCATTTGTCTGTGACAGCTTTATTGCAAAACTGTAAAAACGAGAAGTGACCTTAAGGCATCTGGCCCAATCCATCCCTTGATACAGGAAATGAAAAGAGAACATCTCCATAAGCAGAATGTTAGTCTTCGCCAACAGAAGAGAATATTTGTAGCTCAGGGTTGAACTGTGGGATTCTTGGTGCTCTCTGAGCTTGGTGGTTTTCTGGCAGGTGTTTCATTACCGAACTAGCTATCACCATCAGTGCTAGGCTTGGTTTTTGTTTTGAGACCTCCAATGAAGGGGAGAGATCTCCCATTTCTCTGGTAATTAGTTGCCCTGTAGAAGAGATCCTATATTAGGATGGCTTTCCTAGCATTTCAGCTGGCATTTGTCCCAGCATAAATAGAAACCATTGAAGGTAATTAAAAAAGGAACAAGTTGTTAAAGAAAAAAAAAATGAAAGAAAAATGTTATCTGAACCAGACAAAGGAACCTGGGTCTGAGCACATGGAAAAACTCAAATCCCATCAGCACAAGGACTTGTGGGGAAGGCAGTGGTAAAATCTAAAATTTGTTACTACCGGTTCTGTGGGCGTGGCTTGGTGGGGGAGGTAATGTGACTGGGTGGGCGTGGCTTGGTGGGGGAGGTAATGTGACTGGGTGGGCGTGGCCATTTTTTTTTTAACTTTTAAAACCATTTTTTCAACAACCTCTTCGGCAAAGAGGTTGTTAAAAAATGCTTTCAAAAAGCTCTGACGATCCCAGCTGAGTTGCCTGATCGGCAGAGACTTTTTTCCTTTTAAATGCCTCTGACGATCAGGCAACTCAGCTTGGATCGTCAGAGGCATTTAAAAGAAAAAAAGGTTTTTTTTTCCTTTTAAAAGCCTTTGATGACCCCAGCTGAGCTGCGTGATCATCAGAGGCTTTTTTTTTTTACTTTTAAAAGCATTTTTTCAGCCGAAGTGGTTGTAGAAAAAATGCTTTTAAAAGTAAAAAAAAAGCCTCTGATGATCGTGCGGCTCAGCTGGGCATGGGGGGTGGGCAGGGATTTTTGCTACTGGTTCTCTGAACCACCCGCGTCCGTTGCTACCAGATCGAGCGATCCGGTCTGAACCAGGAGCATTACATCCCTGGGGGAAGGGCATAGGTGGGTTTCAGCAGGTTCTGACCAGTTCCGGAGAACCAGTAGTGGAAATTTTGAGTAGTACGGAGAACCGGTAGTAAAAACTCTGACTGGCCCCGCCCCCATCTATTCTCTGCCTCACGAGTCCTAGCTGATCGGCAAGGGAATGGGGATTTTGCAGTAACCTTCCCCTGGACTGGGGAGGGAATGGAGATTTTACAGTATCCTTCCCCTGCCACTCCCACTAAGCCACGCCCACCAAGCCACACCCACAGAACCAGTAGTAAAAAAATTTGAAACCCACCACTGGGGAAAGGGGTGGGTGGGTTATAAGAGGTCCTGAAGTCTCTCCACTCCAGGGTCCTGAAGGCCAGACAAGGAAAAATGGATGGAAATTGAACAAGAAGAGGTTCAACCTAGAAATAAAGATAAATTTTCTGACAGTGAGAATAATGGAACAGCTTTGTCTTCAGAAGTTGTGGGAGCTTCATCGCTGGAAGCTTTCAAGAAGAGATTGGACTGCCATCTGTCAGAAATGGCGTAGGGCAGTGATGACTAACCTTTTTGACGTCACGTGCCAAAAGCAGGGGGAGTGCAGCGAGGTTGCCCATATGTGTGCCCACACCCATAATTCAATGCGCCCCACCCCACCCCAGCGCATGTGCCCCACCCCCACCCCCACTTTTAGCACATGATGGCACAGTGGGCCCGGTAGGCCTGTTTTTCACCCTCCCCAGGCTCCAGAGACTTTCTAGGAGCCTGGGGAGGGCAAAAATGGCCTTCCCCGCTCCCCCGGAGGCCCTCCAGAGACCGGAAACCCAACTTCTGGTAGGACTGAAAGGCCCAAAAATCAGGTGGCTGGCTCACGCATGCGTGCTGGAGCTGAGCTACGGCAACGCTCGTGTGTCCACTGATATGGCTCCGTGTGCCACCTGTGGCACCCGTGCCATAGGTTCGCCATCACGGGTGTAGGGTCTCCTGCTTGGGCGGGGGGTTGGACTAGATGACCTATAAGGTCCCTTCCAACTCTGTTATTCTGTATCCAAAACTGGCAGCTTCCATCCATCTAGCTAACAGCCTAGTTGAGGGCCCAAGTCTGGATAAGTGTGCATGTGCATGTGAGAAAGAGCAAATGTACCTTGTGTAACCAGTAACATTTTGCTGCTATTTTCAATTCATATCTCCTCCATGTATTTGAAAAACCTGATGTGTCTTGGTATTCGGTTGAAAGTGATTTGTGTGTGTGTGTGTGAGAGAGAGAGAGAGAGAGAGCCTAATAATTTCCGGGCTGTTGACCAGGAGCTGTGTGTCTTGTCTATTTTAGACACACCTATTTGAGGTAGAAAGCAAGGGAAGCATAGATGATCTGCATGCCTCAACAGGGTGCGTGTGTGAGTGGGTGACCATAAAATAACCTGGGAGTGCCTGTAACAACGCTTAAAAGCATTTGTGAACTATAACTGCCTCGTGGATAAAGACATATAAAAGTGGTTCTATTTTTCATACTGCTTTTCCTCAAAAACAACGGACGTTCTGTAAGTCTTTGGGGAAATTACAGTTTGCCAAACTCACTGCTGCAGTAGTGGGTTGCCCCCGGGTCGCACCGATTCTATAGAACCGATAGTAAAACCGGCGGGAGACTCCGCCCACTGACCCCGACGTCACTAAAATGCTTCTGTGCATGTGCAGAAGAGCATGCGCGGATGCGCGGCCCTGCTGCGAACCAGTAGTAAAGGTAAGTAGAACGCACCCCTGCACTGTTGCCATTATTCTGACCTCCCCAGCAGCACGAAGCCGAGGCCTCGTCCCGATAAACCCCTTTTATTTAATTTACAGTGAATTCCTCTCCAGCAGTGTCTTTCCTCTCCCACAGTCTTTCAAGATAATTCACAATTACCGACCTTTATCAGGCTTGAAGAGTGACCAGGCCCTATATCAGTGATGGCTAACCTTTTTGCCGTCGCGTGCCAAAAGCGGGGGGAGAGCGGGGGAATCATGCGCGTGTATGCCCAAACCCATAATTCAATGCCCACCTGTGCCCCACCCTCCTGCATACATGAGCGTGCTCCCCCCTGCGCTCCCCCCACTTTTGGCACGCGATGGCACAGTGGGCCTGTATTTCACTCTCCCCAGGCTCCAGAGGCTTTCTAGGAGCCTGGGGAGGGCAAAAACAGCCTTCCTCAACACCCTCTGGAGGCCCTCCGGAGGCCGGAAACAGCCCATTTCCCAACTTCTGGTGGGCCCGGAAAGCCCGAAAATCAGCTAGCCGGCGGGCACATGTATGCTGGAGCTGAGCTAGGGCAATGCTCATGTGCCCTCAGATATAGCTCTGCGTGCCAGCTGTGGCACCCGTGCCATAGGTTTGCCATCACAGCTCTATATCTTTCAGACCCTGCAATACTTGGCAAGAATGCAGTAATGAACTCATTGTCTCCTGCAAACTCCACTCCCCTTTCGCTCCTCTTTTATTCCCTCTGGGAGGGGCCCTTCATCGTCCACCTGTGGCCTTACTTCCAAGTCGACCCTTGTTCCTTAGCTGTTTCCTTCGTCTGGCAACTCTGTGCATGAGCACACTGGGAACAGGCTCCAGCTGTTCGTCTGCCTCACTGATGTCTGACTCTGAAGGCAGCTGATACCTGTCATACGGCCCTGGCCCCATCTGTGCCTCGGACTCAGAGTCCTCATCACAGCCTTCCCCAGAGTCCAGGACTGGCCTATGTTCCTCCCCAACCTCCTCACTGTCCGACTCTGCTGCCGGCTCTGCTGGCCGCTGACGGGCCACAACAGCCGTCATAATTAGCTTTTATGTGTTGAACCCTGACAGAGAAAAATACACTCCACAGATAGTGCTCAACTTACAACCAACAACTGAGCCCCACATTTCTGTTGCTAAGCAAAATGGTTGTTGAATGAGTTTTGCCCCATTTTACGACGTTTCCTGCCACCGTTGCTAAGTGACTCGCTGCAGTTGTTAAGTTAGTAACATGTTTGTTAAGCGAATCTGGTTTTATCCATTGACTTTGCTGGTCAGAAGGTCGCAAAAGGGGATCACGTGACTGCAACCGTCATAAATGTGAGTCAGTTGCCAAGGGTCTGAATTTTGATCACGTGATGCTGCAACAGTTGTTAAGTGTGAAAAACGGTCATAAGTCATTTTTTTCAGTGCCATTGTAACTTCAAACAATCCCTAAACGAACAGTTGTAAGTCACGAATACCTGCATTTCTATAAGCAGGGAGGGAATTCCATGTCAGGATTGTGAAACTGAAATGGGAGATTTTGAAATGAATTAAAGGAGGTTCTCCGATGAGATTGAATTGTGAAATTGACTACGGGACCAAGAAAGTAGTCCTCGACTTACAACAGTTTAGTGACCATCTGAAACAGTGGTGGGTTCCTCCCGGTTCCGCCTGGTTCCGCCAACCTGGTAGCGGTGACGATATGACATCACCGAACCGGTTCTGCCCCACCCGCCACACCCACCCACCCCCGCATTATTCTTACCTTTTATTTGGCCCCACCCCCAATCTATTGCTGCCTCCTGAGTCCCAGCTGATCGGCTATAAGGAAAAAAACTGTTTAAACTCTTGCAGTGGGGCTTCAAAGGGCCGCCCTACAGCTGATCAGTGGTAAAAGGCAGTTTGGTGGTAGACTGGTGCCTCCAAAAACAAATGAATAGACCAGTGCCTGCAAAAATACATGAGTAGACCAGTGCCTGAAAAATAAATGGGTAGACCAGTACAGCTCTGCAAGCATTTAAAAGCCTGGTAGACCAGTACCTCTGCTAAATCCTAAAGAATTGTCACATGACCATCAAGCCACACCCACAAAATAAGCCACGCCCACAGAACCGGTAGTAAAAAAATTTAGAACTCACCCCTGATCTGAAGTGGTCGTAAGTCGAGGACTACCTGTATCAAGAGAAGGAGGTGCTTTTTCTCTGCTTCTTTAAGAGACTGGTACTCAAGAAAAGATTGAATTCTTTAAAAAGCCCACTTCCCATACCTAAAAATAGAGGAGTTAAGTTCAGATCTCTGATCAAATAGTAGAATACAATATAGTCAAGTAACAAAATAGAACGGTAGCTAGATTGCACCACCACAGTGCTTTCGGTTCCCAGAAACAGGCACTTCCCTGTCCCGTTATTGCCTTCCCAATTATGTAATATGCATTCTGCAATTATTATACACTCTGTGTGTGTGTGTGTGTGTGTGTGTGTGTGTACTGTGTGTGTTATATACAGCCCGGAAATAATTACGGTCACACACACACACAAATCACTTTCCACTGAACACTGAGATACATCATGTTCTTCAAATACATAGAGAAGATGTGAGAACAGGGGTGGGTTCTAAATTTTTTTACTACCGGTTTTGTGGGCGTGGCTTATTTTGTGGGTGTGGCTTGATGGTCATGTGACAATTCTTTAGGATTTAGCAGAGGTACTGGTCTACCAGGCTTTTAATTGCTTGCAGAGCTGTACCGATCTACCCATTTATTTTTTGCAGGCACTGATCTACTCATTTATTTTTGCAGGCACCGGTCTACTCATTTGTTTTCTTTTAACACTGATCAGCTGTAGGGCGGCCCTTTTAAGCCCCACTGCAAGAGTTTAAACAGTTTTTTCCCTCTAACCATCAGCTGGAACTCAGGAGGCAGCAATAGATTGGGGGGAGGGGCAAATAAAAGGTAAGAATAATGCGGGGGGGGGGTGAGGTGGGGCACAGGGGGGCAGAACCGGTTCGGTGATGTCATATCGTCACCGCTACCGGCTCGGGAGAACCGGGCCGAACCAGGAGGAACCCACCACTGTGTGAGAAGATATATATATAAACCCGTATAAATATATATTGAATATCCTGTATGTTTACTCAGCACCTACTGTATTTTTATAGAACGTGCCATATACAGGTAGTCCTCAACTTATGACCACAAATGAGCCCAAAATTCATGTTGCTATGAGAGACATTTGTTAAGTGAGTTTTGCCCCATTTTACGACCTTTCTTGCCGCCATTGTTAAGTGAATCACTGCAGTTGTTAAGTTCGTAGCACGGTTGTTAAGCGAATCTGGCTTCCCCGTTGACTTTGCTTGTCGGAAGGTTGCAAAAGGGGATCCCATGACCCTGGGACATTGCAGCCGTCATAAATGTGAGTCAGTTGCCAAGCCTCTCAGTGTTGATCGTATGACCATGGGGATGCCGCAGTGGTCATAAATGTGAAAAATGGTTGTAGGTCAGTGATGTTGTAACCTTGAACGGTCACTAAATGAACTGTAGTAAGTCGAGGACTACCTGTATATCAAAATCTCCATCCTGCCATTGTTAAAAGTCAAGTTTAGAATTCCACCTTGCGTTTTCTATCACCATCGCACACATCTGCTTTGCCACAACCTCAGAGATGCACCCAGTGGTGAAATCCAAATTTTTTTACTACTGGTTCTGTGGGTGTGGCTTGGTGGGTGTGGTATGGCTTGATGGGCGTGGCAGGGGAAGGATACTGCAAAATCTCCATTCCCACCCCACTCCAGGGGAAGGATACTGCAAAATCCCCATTCCCTCCCCATTTCTGGGGGAAGGATATTGCAAAATCTCGATTCCCACCCCACTCTGAGGTCAGCCAGAGGTGGTATTTGCCGGTTCTCCGAACTACTCAAAATTTCCGCTACCGCTTCTCCAGAACCTGTCAGAAACTGCTGGATTTCACCCCTGGATGCACCCACTCCTACAACTGACTTTTTAAAAAGTGCATTTTATGTGTCAGGTTCTTCCCCCAGCTTTCTCAAGTCACAGTGATTCTTTCCAACCACATCTGAAACTTGTCTGCCCTTCCGTCCATTTACGGCTCACCCGTATTTTTCCCCCTGTCTCTTTTCTTCCTAGGAAAACAGGCCAATGCGTTCCCAAATCATGGAATTATTTGCTTAGGGAAGAAAGCGCTGATCTGGCTACCGAAGGTAAGGCTCCAATTTTTTTTTTCCTGCCAGCTTTGCTGATAATTTTGTTGTTGTTGTTTTGTCTTTTATTGATCCCGTAATCCCTTGCATCGTGGTGGAGTCAGGGCAACTGAATGGAACTGAGTGTTTACTGGCCGGATGCCCTTCCTCTCACCAATGCCGAGTTCACAGCTGATATTTACTCATTGTGCCCAGAGAGAGAAATACCTGCTGCTACCTAGGATCGAACTCACAGCCTCCTGATTGAGAGGCGAGCCAGCTTTGCTGATAATGTTACCTTCAAAGCTGATCTTAAAAGCAATATATGTTATATAGCCAGATTAAGATTCTGAAGCATAGATGTAGAGCAGGGATGGGTTCTACTTACCTTTACTACCGGTTCACAGCGGGGCCAGGGTCAGTGGGCAGAGCCTCCTGCCAGTTTTACTACCAGTTCTATAGAACTGGTGCGAACTGGGGACAACCCACCACTAATGCAGGGAATAACTGCACCGCAAGGTAAATAGGAATTCATGGCTTTGGCAAAGGTATCAATTAATTTCCTACTGAAATCAATAAGATGGCATCTGTGGAAACTGGAGGGCTCACCTACAATTGCATTTAATGTAGTACAGGGCAGTCCTTGACTTATTTGTTTGTTTGTTTGTTTGTTTGTTTGATTTATATGCTGCCCTTCTCCAGAGACTCAGGGCGGCTTACAATGCGTTAAGCAATAGCCTTCATACTTTTGTATATACCTGCTTAGTAGGCCCACCCTAAGCGGTGTTCTTTTTTATACAAAGTCAGCTTATTGCCCCCACAATCCGGGTCCTCATTTTACCTACCTTGGAAGGATGGAAGGCTGAGTCAACCTTGAGCCTGGTGAGATTTGAACTCGCAGTAATTGCAGGCAGCTGGCAACTAAGTGCTATTTAACAGCGCTTTAGTCCGCTGCTCCACCAAGGCTCCTTATGAAGGTAATTTAGCGAGCATGACGGTTGTGAAGTAGTTCCTAACATGACCGTGCCTTTTTTACCAGTGTGTGTATGAGTGTGTCTGTATGTGTATGAGTGTGTGTGTGTTGATTGTTAAGCAAATGCCATGGTCATTAAGTAAACCTGAAGGGACACAGCAATAAGAATTAGTTTAACCTTTGCTATTTTGCTTCTGTAAGAAATGCTTCTGCTTTTAATCTAACGACTGCTATCTTGTTTTTCTGTACAACCCAGTGCCTGGTGCATGTCTCAAGCAAGCGACTGTGCATGTCATTGCCTGTTAGGGTTCAGACATCGGGCAAATATGGGGGTGCTCTGGCTATACTTTAGACTTGTGTTGCTAAGCACCCAGCCTCTCTCTTCCTTGCTGCATTGGTGCCAGTAACGGATAAGGATGGTAGAACAAAAAGCTACCCAGAGATGAGTTAAGATTGATGAGGAGAGCACGGACACACAGGGGTATAAGGAATGCTTTATAGATAAGGAAGGCATGGGGTAGGGGGGCAGGGTTGGGAACCAAACTGTTGTCTCTGATTGGCTACATGAATGTATAAGAAGTTCACCATACTGACTTCTGGCTGATGTCACGACGGTATCGGACATGAGGAGCGGGTCTCCGCGCTCCCATACCGAGTTCTTCCTGTTGGAGGGCTCCAAAAGGAGCTAAAACCACCCTCTAGGGGTGGTGAAGAAAAGAGAAGTGCCCTGTAGTTCGGGGAGAGCAGCAACTCCCCTGCTGGACTCAGGGTTTCTTCCCTTTCCCTCAACGAGGAAAAGAGGCAGCCGTCATGCCTGCCACAAAGCTGGGATAGCTGAGGCAACAAAGAAACTTGCAGGAGCAGTGCAAATGAACAGGGATTGGAGCTGGGTGAGAAGATTCCTTTTTATTTAGACCCTAACTTTAAAAAGAAAGAAAGAAAGAGGAAAATCCAGGAAAAGAGACTCTTAGAACTATTTTTTTTTTTAAAAATAGGGCATTATGAAAAAAAGAAGAAGTTCGCCATACTCTTTCCAAGTGTGGCTTTTCCTTGCATGTTTGTGGCCTGTATGCTGTGGAACTGTCCACCCAGCTATTTTCTTTTGTGAAATAAAAGCTGTTACTTTTTCCAAGCCTCTGCTTAAGTCTCTCTTTGGCACTTTGATGACTTGAGTGCATTTTGGACCTCACAAACCCATTGTTTGCTATGGGTCATTGTTTGAAGCTTGGAAATAAATAAATGTAAATTGTGGCCAGGTGTCTGTGGATGGTGCCATAAAATGCAGGCTGCTTGCCGAGCCCCCAAAATATGGTCACGGGACTGTGGGGGAGGGCCTGGTTGTCAGAACTTCAAGTTCAGGTCATAAGTACCTTTTGGGAGTCTGTCATAACTTTGAACGGTTGATAACAAACAGGTTATAAATTGAAGACTACCTGCATTTTCATAACTTCCTTATTTGCTCAATGAAAAAAAGCCACTTTTGATCCTACCCTATTTTAATCTCTGTTGTGGCAGTAAAAGATTTGACAAGTGTTTGAAGGCAGACTGTCTCCAGGCTTTTTGCATTATAAGCTATTCTGCACCTATGTATTAACAGCTGTGGGTAACCATATAATTTTTTAAAAAAATATTTGTATTTCTGCCGAGTTGCACTTATCGAATCTCGCCTTAGGCTGAATATTTTCCAGCATCTGGGAAAATGTTGTTATAGTTGTTAAAGTAGCCTAACTTAAAGATAACAAAGCTGTGGATTCATTCTGATGCATGTCTTTAAGCTGGAAAACCAACCAAGAATATAAAAACAGGGTACTGCATCTATTAGGTAAAGGTAAAGGTTCCCCTCGCACATATGTGCTACTCGTTCCCGACTCTAGGGGGCGGTGCTCATCTCCGTTTCAAAGCCGAAGAGCCAGCGCTGTCCGAAGATGTCTCCGTGGTCATGTGACCGGCATGACTAAACACTAAAGGCGCAGGGAACGCTGTTACCTTCCCACCAAAGGTGGTCCCTATTTTCCTACTTGCATTTTTTAGGTGCTTTCAAACTGCTAGGGTGGCGGAAGCTGGTACAAGTAATGGGAGCTCACCCTGTAATGCGGCACTAGGAATTCAAACCACTGAACTGCCGAACTTTTGATCGACAAGCTCAGCATCTTAGCCACTGAGCCACCACATCCCTGGTGCATCTATTAGTCCAATATATATGTCTGAACTATCACTCCTGCATCAACCTAAATCAATTTTTATTTTTTAAAAAAGATAACAATTTAATTGGCCAAGCAATGTCATTTCATACATATTTTTACATCATTGATATTTTTTCTGGAAGTTCTTAAAAAGATTTTTTTTTTCTAGAAAAATAAAAGATGCAACATCAATAGCTCACAGCTATTGCAGTTTTTTAATGTAAAAGTTTTCCCGAGGAAATTATTTTACGTGTGTCAGATTTATGTACAGGTAGCCCTCGACTTACGACCACAATTGACCCCCCCCAAAAAATGATTGCTGCTAAGTGAAACAGTTGTTCAGTGAGTTTTGCCTCATTTTATGACCTTTCATGCCACAGTTGTTAAATGAATCACTGTAGATGTTAAGTTAGTAACACGGTTGTTAAGCGAACCTGACTTCCCCTTTGCTTGCCGGAAGGTTGCAAAAGGGGATTGATCACATAACCCGGTCATAAATATGAGTCATTTACCAAGCATCTGAATTTTGATCATATGACCATGGAGTTGTTGCAACAGTCATAAGTGTGAAAAATGATCATAAGTCACTTTTTTCAATGTAACTTCAATCAGTCAATAAATGAACTGTTGTAAGTCGAGGACTACCTGAATTGTAGTCTTCTGTTTCTCTAGCTGCTTCATTAAACAAGGAATTGGATTTGAGCTTCTAGATATTAATGCATACTGCATCCATCTCTGCATTTAGTTATAGATTCACCTTTGGTTGTTGATACAGTTTACGTGTGAATTCCATAGATTAAAATAAGAGTGCACCCTGACACACTAGCTTTCTACCTGCAGGGATGTGTTTTTATACATTGAGAGAGGCAATTCTCTTGCTCACTTTCTGAAGGCAAGCAGTGTCAGATATATATTGATGGTCGTGCTCATTTCGTTCTATGAGGAAGTTATTTGGTCAATACAGCTTCAGGTTCAACAGGTTCTTTTATTATTTACAAATATATACATACATACGATAATGAACAGGGTGTCCTGTTGCATTTGTTACCCTAACTGTATGACTCAGATGTTGAGAGGAGAGAGAAGTTCACCTGTTATCTTGCTGAGAGATAGATGAGAAGAAGAAGAGAAGATATCCAAGTGATTTCTGGGTAAGAGTCCAATAAGACTGTATTAGCTGATACAGTCACATGTGATGTCTGTAAAGACTTAACCCCTTCTAGTCCCTGGTGCATCATATGCAGGCAATATCTGACAAGCTGATCAAGCGTTTCGTTAGCCAGTATTGTTCTCCTGGATATGTATGCCAACCTTCTCTGTTTCCCCCCCCCCCTCTGGATTTCCTGCAACAGGCCGGCCTCACATGAGGACAGAATTGTTCTCCGCCAAGTGTCCCAACACCATCATTGTCCAGGAGACAGATCAGGATTATCAAAGGATCCTTTTCTACTGTAAGTAAGATCCTTTTGCTCTGATCCCTAAATCCAGTTCTTTTTTCATCTTCTTAAGAATGAAGGCAGTGCAGCCCTCTCCAAAGAAGTGTGACCTATACCTCACACTTCTTTTATTAGTTTTATTGTTTTTTACACGGGGTTTTATATTCTGTAAGCCGCCTTGAGTCGCCATGTGCAAATAGGTGGCAATATAAATATAAAGGGCCTGGTGGCTCAGCAGACTAAAAGCATTGTGATTAACACCAGCTGTCTGCAATTACTGCAAGTTCGAATCTCACCAGGCTCAAGGTTGACTCAGCCTTCCATCCTTTCTAAGGTAGGTAAAATGAGGACCCAGATTGTGGGGGCAATAAGCTGACTTTGTACAAATATACAAAAAGTATGAAGGCTATTGCTTAACGCACTGTAAGCCGCCCTGAGTCTCTGGAGAAGGGCAGCATATAAATCAAATATAAAAAAAAATAATCCCTAAATAAATAAATCTCTCCAAGCAGAGATATTCACGGCAATTCTCATTTTTGCTGAGAAAATAGATTCCCCAACTCATAGGTTGAGATTCAGATTCTTTCTTGATCTTGAACTGCTTTTTCCTTCTCTCTCCAGCCCGGATCCTCCATCCTGAAGAACACTGCCTTGCTGATTTCTGGAACAAAGCTTCTTGCCTTGATATGAATGAATTTCTCCTTATACCCAGAACTCAAGGTAGAGCCTCTCTATGGACTAGCAGCTTGTCCACTGTGAGCACGAGCATGGTATCCTTGCAGAGGGCAACACCGTAAGACAATTCCTTTGCCTCCCAGAAGGTTCCCTGACTTGGCATCAATTTAATGAAAATTAAAGGTTCAACTTAAGGAGAGTGAGTTTGGTTAAGCTGGTTAAAACATCACACTAGAAACCAGGAGACGGGAGACGGGAGAGTCCTAGTTCCATCTTAGTGATGAAAGCTGGCTGGGTGACTTTTGGCCAGTCCCTCTCCCTCAGCCCATGGCGTCAGGGTTATTATTATTATTATTTATTAACTTTTTATACTGCCCTTCTCCTTTCGGACTCAGGGCGGTGAACAGCCAACTAAAAACATAGTATACAAAAGTTAACATAATTTAAAATGATTTAGATAGAATTTGGCCCAAACTTACAAAACATTTTGAATTAAAATCAATATCAAAACTTTAAAACCAACATGGGGTCAGGCCAGCCCAGCTGACTGAAAGAGATGAGTTTTAAGGGCCTGATGTCTGGGAGGTCTGGGATCACTCGTATCTCTGGGGGGGAGGTCGTTCCAGAGGGTAGGCACCACCACAGAGAAGGCTGTCCCCCTGGGGGTCGCCAGCTGACATTGTCTGGCCGACGGCACCCTGAAGAGGCCCTCTTTGTGGGAGCAGACTGGCCAGTGGGAGGCAATTGGTGGCAGAAGGCGGTCCCGTAAATACCCCAGCCCTAAGCCATGGAGCACTTTAAAGGTGGTCACCAACACCTTGAAGCGCACCCGGAAGTCCACTGGAAGCCAATGCAGCTCACGCAGGAGAGGTGTCACATGGGAGCATCCCATCGCTCCCATAATCCCCTGCGTGGCCACATTCTGCACCAGTTGGAGCCTCCGGGTGCATCCCAAGGGGAGCCCCATGTAGAGAGTGTTACAATAATCCAGACGAAAAGTGACGAGTGCTTGAGTGACCGTGCGTAAGGAGTAAGGGTTGGGGAACAAGCTGGCTGATCAATTCCAGCTGCAACCAATGGAACCAGTCCTTGCACTTACAGGAAAAGGCTAGGAAGAAACTGGCATGTGACAGGGCCCAGTGCCAATCTCTAGCACTATCTTTATTCACGATAGCAGCAGAGGTGGGTTTCGCATCATTTTACCACTCGTTCACCGCACACCGAAAATATGAGCGCCTTCCACGCATACGCTTTGCTCGCGCGTGCAGCTTGCACGCATGCGTGCGGATTAGAAAACGTGGCTAAATAGGACGGCATAGCACCGGGGCGGGGTGGGGGGGATCAGGCCCACCCACAGATCGCCACTATTGGGGAGAGAACTGAAACCATGTGAAAGAGTAAAGAGAGAAAAATAAGATGGGACCTAAGGAAGCATAGAACATAGAATAATAAGAGTTGGAAGGGACCTTGGAGGTCTTCTAGCCCAACCCCTTGCTTGAGCAGGAGACCTATACCCATGTTGGCGAACCTATGGCACTTGTGCCACAGGTGGCACGCGGAGCCATATCTGTGGGCACACAAAGCGTTGCCCTAGCTCAGCTCCCCAGCTGATTTTCGGGCCTTACAGGCCTACCAGAAGTCGGGAAACAGGCGGTTTCCAGCCTCTGGAGGGCCTCCGGGGGGCCGGGTGGGTAGGGAAGGCTGTTTTCACCCTCCCCAGGCTCCAAGAAAGCCTCTGGAGCCTGGGGAAGGCAAAAAACAGGGCTACCGGGCCCACCAGTAAACGTTTTGCCGTCGCATGCCAAAAGCGGAGGGAGCGCATGCATGCGCGGGGGGTGGGGTGCGGGGGGCATTGAATTATGGGTGTGGGCACACAGATGCGTGATCCCCGCTTTTGGCACTCGACGGCGAAAAGGTTAGCCATCACTGCCCTATACCACAATTGTCCCAGACAATTGGTTATCCAGTCTCTTACGTCCAAAGTGACAGCATAGACATCCTGCTATTTCTTTTCTTTTGCATCCCATCACTTACTGTTGAACTTGCCTCCGCTTCGCTTCTTCTGACTCTTTTGGAGGAGAGTTTCTCAAGCTTAGCATGTTGGAGAGTTAGAGGATTTTGATTAAACGTCTGATTTGTTACCGGCTATATCCACCAAGGCGGCCATTTTGCAAGAGTGCCATCTCAACATTCCAAGATGTGTACCTGCTATCCCATCAGAAATACTTGCTTGTGCCTGGAAGACGATCATTTCATGTTCTCCGGGCGAGTGCTTTCCCTCTTTCCAACAACGATAGTTGGTTTGTACTTTTCTACGTTAGTCTAACTCAGAGGTCTTCAAACTTGGCAGCTTTAAGACTTGTGGACTTCAACTCCCAGAATTCTCCAGCTGGCTGGAGAATTCTGGGAGTTGAAGTCCACAAGTCTTAAAGCTGCCAGGTTTGGGGACCCCTGGTCTAACTGATCTAGGACCCCTGATTTCAGGGATCTTCCCTAATAGAACAAGAGCACCATTTTGAGGGCCCACAATAATCCAAACCGTGTTACATTGGATACATTCCGGGGAATCAAAATGGTAGATCCAGCACGATGTGCAAAGGGTAGGCAGAAGTTGTAAGGCGTTCTAGGGATCCACTGTGTTGCTGACCTGGTCGGGATGCTAGAGGGATCCAGGTGTTGATGGTGGCTTTGTCCCCCTCTGAAATCAATAACCCCTACTCCTCACTGTTGTACCCAAAACAACAGGGCATCTCACAATGCATTGAAAACCTTTCTTATGGCATTATGTTTTTATCTCGTGTAATCCAACAAGGGCAGTTGTTCCTTTTTTACCATGAAGATATTTTCTGCATCAGACGCTATAATGTTTTCATTCAGTTCTGCACAGATGGTTTAGCACCACCTTAAATTCGATCCTTCGGCCCCAAAAATTAAATCCCAGAACTGGTTATCCTTTGTTAAAGAGGAGTTGCTCATGGTGTGTAACTAGATATATGTAAAAGCTTGGCATACTATGGACAGTTTTGATCTCTTGTGACAATCTGACTGCATTACTCAAAATGCATTTTTGAATTCCAAAGGTTAAAATCACAACTAAGAGGGAGGGAGGGAGGGAGGGAGGAAGGAAGGAAAAGGAAGGAAGGAAGGAAAAGGAAGGAAGGCTTTTGTGCAACAGTAACCATTTCTTTCTGTCCTTTGTCTTAGATGCCTGTGAATTCCAGGAAACTTGACCTCCAATTCTTTGGTAAGATAAATCTACCCCATACCACACTCTACTATCCAATAAAGGAGAATATTTGTAGCTCAGGGTTGAGATGAGGTGTCCTTGGTGCTCTCTGATCTTCATGCAGATGTTTCATTACCCAAACTAGATAAGATCATCAGCACTGAGGATGTTACCTAGTTTGGATAATAAAACATCTGCAGGAAAGCTACCAAGCTCAGAGAGCACCAAGGACTCATTCTAGTATCCATCTTCAAATCAAGTTCACAGTCTTGATGATTTTGTGACTTGATCTTGCAAATTTACCACAAGGTAAATCCTTCCTTCTGCTGTCAGCTTGATTTTATGCAGCTTGAGGGGGGTTTTTTTTCTTTCTTTCTTTTGCCTTGTTTTATAATTTTGTGTCTTTTTGTTTTTGCATTTAGTTTAATTTTTTAAAAATGTTTACAAATTATTCCAGCCAAAGGGGGTGGGGAAGAGAGAAATGATTGGAATAGGGGTGGGCTTTAAAAATTTTAGCGAGGGGTTCTCTGCCTGGTTGCTGGGTGGGCGTGGCCATGGTGGGCGTGGCCTAGTCGGCCTCCTGCACCATGGCAGTGGGGGCGTTTTTGCCCTCCCCGGGTTCCAGAGGCTTTCCTCAAATTTCCAGGAGGGCGAAAACGGCCTCCCCAGGCTCCGGAGGCCCTCTGATGGCTGGAAACAGGCCTGTTTTTGGCCTTCCTGAACTTCCAGTAGGCCTGTTTTTCGCCCTCCCCGAGCCTCCATGTGCACCCTGCACTTATCCAAAACGGGCCGCATGGGGACTCCTGGGAGGGGCGGGGTGGGCGGGGCCAGCCAGGAATGGGATTTGGGGGTTCTCTGAACTGCATAGAATCTTAGCTAAAGGTTCTCCTTTAGAGAGAGAGAGAGAGAGAGAGAGAGAGAGAGAGAGAGAGAGAGAGAGAG
>WNWU01000121.1:966849-995724 GCA_012654045.1 Ptyas mucosa | reverse complement strand
GAGAGAGAGAGAGAGAGAGAGAGAGAGAGAGAGAGAGAGAGAGAGAGGGAGACAGAGACAGAGAGACAGAGAGAGAGAAGGCGGATAGGACAGAAAGCAAGCTGGAGGGTCAGGGAGAATGATAAAAGGTGAGGAGATGAGAGAGAAAGCCACTGGGACAAAGAGAAAAATATGGTGCGATGGGAGTAAGTCGATTTCTCTGTTCAGCATCGTATTTCCAAATACAGTTAATCTCACGTTAAGTCTTTGCACATATTAGAAGACTCCCCAGGGCAAGATTTCATGTTGTACCTCTGGAGCCTGACGATACATCCTGTACCTTTGGGAGGGGAAGAAGCAGAGTGAACTGGAGAAATGTATTATCTGAATGAAAAGATTGATGAGATTCCAGACAGAGAAATAGGAAAATTTATGTCTGGCTCCAGCCACTCCCAGCTGGAGTTTTAAAAAATGAGAATTAAAAATGACGACACAAGAAAATAAAGCATCTTTTTCAATAGTCCTGCAGCAAGGAAAGCCATTTTCTAGCAAACACGTGAATTCCTCGAAGGGTTGAAAAAAGCTGCTGTGGATGCACAAAAGGCAGGCAAGGGGAACCTCCTTGGTGTTGATTGGCAAACTGCTGAAGCCTAAGAAATTTGACAATTCTTATAGCCTGGTTTGTTTTAACAGCAGGTTTCTAGCCCTTAAGACCGCAAAACTGGGCCTGAGCATGCACAGCAGACATTGGTCAGATTTCAAAAACTAGTTGGGAGAATGTGATTAGCTGCCGTTCTCTTATCAGAAATAATTAAACTGTGCAAAAACTGTACATTTGCATATTATACAGGTAGTCCTTGAGTTATGACCACAATTGAGCCCAACATTTCTGTGATTAAGACATTGGTTAAGTGAATTTTGTCTTATTTTATGACCTTTCTTGCCACAGCTGTTCTGTGAATCACTGCGGTTGTTAACTTAGTAACCTGGTTGTTAAGGGAATCCGGCTTCCCTATTGATTTTGCTTGTCAGAAGGTTGCAAAAAGTTGACGATTTTAATTTTCTTTATTATTGTTCTTTTTCTCCCATCAGCTTCACATCCAGCTCAGCAGGAAGGAATCACTCCCTTGAAGCTGACTTGACTCATCTGCTTGGAGAAGCAATTGCTTGTAGTTTTAAATAAAATTTATTTTCTAACGAGAAAACACTTGATCTTCCTTATTTAAAAACAAAGCAAGCCCGTGAAAATACAGGTAGTCCTCATCTTACAACAGTTTGTTTAGTTGTTTAGTGACCGTTCAAAGTTACATCAGCACTGAAAAAAGTGACTAAGTTTTTTCCTCAGACTTAGGGTTCATATTTATGACCTGGGGTGAGATGATCCGCTTTTGCGACCTTCTGACAAGTGAAGTCAATGGGGAAGCCGGATTCCCTTAACAACCCTGTTACTCACTTAACAAATGCAGTGATTCACTTAACAACCGAGGCAGGAAAGGTCATAAAATGAGGCAAAACTCACTTAATGAATGTCTCACTTAGCAATGGAAATTTTGGACTCAATTGTGGTCGTAAGTCGAGGACTATCTGTATAATGTGGAGGCCTAAAACACATTTGGACCCAGGAAAACTGATTTGAGGCAAGGATCAAGGGGACGGCACATTTGAAGAAAGTCAGTATTTACAAATTCCAGCATGAAGTGATTAATCCACCCATCTCAAAGGAATGTGCAGATAAAAGCTTAGCCCTCTACTGCATTTCTCTAATTCTTGCAAAGATGTTTTTCTGGGCACTTCAAAAGAAGCATTTAAGCATTTTAAGTGTTTCTTAAAACAGATTAACAGAGTTGGAAGGGACCTTGTAGATCATCTAGTCCAACCCCCCCACCCAAGCAGGAGACCCTACCTACACCATTTCTGACAGATGGCAGTCCAGTCTCTTCTTGAAAGCTTCCAGTGATGACGCTCCCACAACTTCTGAAGGCAAGAATTCCATTGTTCCATTGGTTGATTGCTCTCAGTATCAGAAAATTTCTCCTTGTTTCTAATTTGAATCTCTCCTTGATCAGTTTCCATCCATTATTCCTTGTCTGGCCTTCGGGTGCCTTGGAAAATAGCTTGACCCCTTCCTCTCTGTGACAGCCCCTCCAATATTGGAACTCTGCTATCATGTCTCCCCTGATCCTTCTCTTCACTAGACTAGCCATGCCCAGTTCCTGCAAGCGTTCATGGTATGTTTTGGCCTCCAGTCCCCTCATCATCCTGGTTGCTCTTCTCTGCACTTTTTCTAGAATCTCAACATCTTTTTTATGGTGTGGTGACCAAAACTGGATGCAGTACTCTAGGTGTGGTCTTACTAAGGCTTTATAGAGTAGTATTAGCACCTCACTTGATCTTGACTGAATCCCTCTGTTAATGCAATTTAGGATTGCATTGGATAGAAACAGACCTGAACAGGAACTCTTCAATTTACAACCATTTCTTTGGTGACGATTCCAAGTTACAACAGCCCTGAAAAAAGTGAGTTACAACCACATTTGTAACATAAACACATTCGCATTTATGACCGTTGCAGCATTCCCATGGTCACGTGATCGAATTTTAGGCACCTGGCACCTATTTGGGATGGCTGCAGCATCCCGGAATCCTGTGATTCACCTATCTGCGATTTTCCTAGCCAGCTTCTGACAAGTGAAGAATGGAGGAAACCAGATTCGCTTAATGACCACACTGAACAACTACAGGGATTCCCCTAATAACTGTGGCAAAAAAAGTTGTAAAGTCGGGAGCAACTCACTTAACAACCACCGTGCTTAGGAATAGAAATTCTAGCCCCAGCTGTGGTCGTTAAGTCGAGGACTACCTGTAGCCTATATGTGCCATCAAAGGCAAAATCCCAAGAACACCTTCATTTCAGCAATAAGTTAAAATCAGTTTTCTAAAACTGGGCCAAACATTGCCCAAAAATCTGTCATCCACACGACACACAGGAAATCATAAGGGCACCATGTTAAGGAAAGTGGTGTAAACAACACTGAACTCGTTGGGCCAGTATTTAAGATTTTGTGACTGGGACCTCGCATTAATCCATCGTTTTTGTGGTTTAGAAAAAAGCTGAATTCATCTGGCTGAATTCAAGCTGCCCACCACACCATAATTCTTCACATACAAACTGCAATAGTTAGTTTATAACAAGGTAGGACAAAAACAAACAGGCCACAGGCTGACTTAGCAAGATGTATGATTTTAGTCAGCACAGGTAGTCCTCGACTTACAACAGTTCATTTAGGGACCATTCAAAAAAGTGACTTTTGACTATTTTTCAGTTGCGACCTCTGTCGCATCCCCATGATCATGTAATCCAAATTCAGATGCTTGGCAACTGGTTCATACTTGTGACCGTTGCTGTGTCCTGGGGTCAGGTGATCCCCTTTTGTGACCTTCTGACAAGCAAGGTCAATGGGGAAGCCAGATTTGCTTAACAATTACTAACATTATCAACTGCAGTGATTCTCTTAACAACTCTGGCAAGAAAGGTCGTAAAATGGGGCCCGAACTCACTTAACACATGTCTCACTTAACCACAGAAATTTTGGGCTCAATTGTGGTCGTAAGTCGAGGACTACCTGTACTGTTGGCCCTGTAACTAGGACTGGTATTAAGAACTGAGCACAGACCTTATTCTTGTCCTAGAACTCTTGGTCTTCAAGGAGACCCTGAAACATTTCTTGTGGCTTTCCAGGGCAAAACCCAAAGGCAATTAAACCTTTCCCTCATCTGCCAGGTTTGCACTGCGAATGCTCACCTCCTATCTCAACTCTCCTAAATAATTTGCTTTTCCCAGCTTGAAAGAAATTGAGTAAAATTGTGAGTGAAAACTACCAAGGGGCATTTCGCAAGAGAGAACCGGGAAGAACTCAGAAATTAAACATCTCTCCCACAGTTTCACTTTCCTTCTCCCTCAGTTTCTGGAACAATGACAACTCAGATTTTAAGAATTACATATTTCAACCCCAACGATGTAAGTAAAGAATCTTTACTGGCTACTGGAACCCCCATTCAGACATGTTGGAAAGACGGTTGAAGCTGCCCGTGTGCCAAAGCCTTTATCCAAACTGTCATGAGGACTAGCCACACAAAGTTCATTGATTCATCTGGCTGTAATTAGATATAACCGATTCATCTGGCTGTGATGAGATATAAGCTACCGTACTCATTGAAATTTTCCTTTTATTTAAATATATAGATATATTTTAACATAACTGGAAAAATAACCAGATCCAGAACAGAAGCATTTAATGACAAACAGGGCTCGGAACATATGCAGGTTAATTTATGTACCCCTCTCCATCCACACACCCTTATTCCATGCAATTTTTTCCCCTATCTGTCAAATATTTCTTCCAAAAAAAAAAAAAAAAAGGAGAGCCATTTTTCCCATACCCCAGACAGCAATGTTCTCCTTCAAAAAGGCCATAGAGAACACCTAGACTCCTAGAATGGTACGAAATAACATTAGGAACCAGGAAGAGGTATAGTTCAGCACTCAGGGTGTAAAGAGGTGACACAATTGAGGGAATTTTATCACATGTGTTATTTTCCCCCTTTTGCACTTCCACAATTGGCAAATGCTTTTTCACAGTTTTCTTAATAAATGATCCAAGATTGTATTATGAGTATAATCCTACTTGGCCCACCAATTGGTGAACATAACAATACTGTACTGCAAGAGATCTGTTAAAATGGCATGTTTTGATGTGAACGTCACAGTACCTTTTGGCGAATGCCTGGCACGTCACAGTAAAATTGTAACACCTTCAACACATGCCGTTTTAGAGGTGTCACTTTATATAAATTAAAAAACAACAACATGTACTTGGGAGTTTGGCAAAGAGTGAGGATGTCATCATTTTCCCATGTCAATACTTCTAAAGCCTATATAAAAAAGATTTTTAAAAAAATAATCTATGTACAGAGGGAATAATCAAGATAGAAAATCATCGTTTAATTTCCTTCTACGGGTGTGACGTTAGGACACATGTAAGAGAGAATCAGAAAGGCAGGAAAAACAAGCTCCGGTTTCTTTTTAACAGGGCTTTTTTGGGTGGGGGGATTAATTCTACTGCTTGAGGAGGGGAAGAAAAGTACAAATTTTTTCTCCACCTGCCAACAACACACAAGGTCATTTCAAATGTCCCTCAAGAAGAGTTGCTTTCTTGGGCTGCTTTCTTCTTTTAAAAATGGGGGAGCGGGGAGTTTTTTTCCCCAGCCAAAGGGGAAAAGGTTACTAAAAAAAAATTATTAAAAGCCCTCGTGTTCTTAAGATACATCTTGATTAATTCTCTTCCTTCCTTCTTTCTTCCAGCTTGGCCTGTCTCCAAACATGGCAACTTTTAAGACTTGTGAACTTGAACTTCCAAAATTCCTCAGTCAGCATAGCATAGAGCCATGATGGCAAACCTGTGGCACGCGTGCCAGAGGTGGCACGCAGAACCATCTCCAGCTGCTCTTCTGGTTTCCAGCCAACTGGTGGGTGCCAGAGCACCGGAAAATGGCCTGGAAAATGGCCAAAAAACAGGCCATTTTTCAGGGCCTTTTTGGGGGCGTGTTTAGCCCAAAAAATGCCCACAAAACGGCCCCCAAAATGGCCTGAAAATAGCCCAAAAACGCCCTTAAAATGGCCTGAAAAACGGTCTGAAAACAGCCAAAAAATCACCCAAAAAACAGACATGCGAGTGCCGGCCAGCTAGTTTTTGGGTTTCCGGCACGCACACATGCAAACGTGTTCCAGTTTGGACACTCAATGCCGAAAAGGGTCACCATCACTGGTATAGAGGAATTCTGGGAGTTGAAGTTCACAAGTCTTAAAAGTTGCCAAGTTGGAAGGCCCCTGGACTACTAGACTACATCAACCCAGCCATCAGCGCACGAATGGGAGTTGATGGAATTGTAGTTCCCTAATTTTGGAAGGGGCTTGGCTGGGGTTGGGAGGACAAACCTTTGTGCTCAGGAAAGGAAGATGATGCTGGTGATTTTGCCCTAGTTCTAAAGCCCTTCCAGTCTTCACACTGAAACTACAGTTTAAGCAACGCTGCTTTTGTCAGTTCTGCTATTTGGGAAAGGAAGGAAGGATGTGCTGGGTTGAGTGGATGCCCTGCACTCCAGATGCGCATTGTGGCGAAAAAGAAAAGAGGGAGAAGTTGAAAGGCTCTTTTGTATTGCAGGGTATTGCAAAAGGGATTTTTTTAAAATGAGTCATCTGAAGGCACGGCACCAGAGGCGCTACGGATACGACTGTTCTGGCAACCCGTTGGAACAGTCAGCTGCCAAAGCCCCAGAGCCTGGGAAGAGGTTTTGCTTACTTGTATTTTCCCAAGGTTAGCCGACGTGTCATGAGGCCTCCTTCCCTCCCTTCTCCCAGTTCTTGCGTGCCAAATTTGGTTTTGGAAACGGCACGCTGACAGCCACCATACTGCATGGGACATCACTGCCTTTGATATAATATTCCCCCCATTTCTCAAGGCTTCCCCAGCTGATAATTAGGATAATAGAAACGCTACCCTGAGAAAGGCCGGATTCCATTTGCAAGAAGGAAGTGGGGGGGGGGGGAATAGATGCCTCTAGGAAAATGAATTTATGAGCACTGCTCAAATGACAAGATCATTTGAGTCAAGGCTTCACAGCATCTGGGGCTGTGGAAGTGACACATCGTGCATCATAAAAAGGGATTTGCAGTAGGCTAAGCTGAACGTTCTCATGGGATGGTTTGCTGATAGAAGAAGAATGTCGAATCTGGACAACCTGCACCACTGCCAGATAACTTGGGCCATGATGGAAAAGGCTGAGAATTGTAGTTTGTCATCACCTGGGAGGCCACAGATTGCCCATCCTTGTTCTAGATCAAGAGTTTCCAAACTTGGGAACTTTAAGACTTGTGGACTTCCATTCCCAGAAGTCCTCAGCCAGTCATGTTGGCTAGAGAATTCTGAGAATTTGAAGTCCACAAGTCTTAATAAAAGTTGCCAAGTTTGGAGACCCCTGTTTTTGATGAAGGCATGGACTTTGTGCTAGAATCTGGGTCAAGCAAGAGCAGGGAACCTAATGCCCTCCATCTGGATTCTTTTTCGATTTCAAAACCCATGGAGATTAGTCATACAAATCTAAGCGGGTTTCCTGCTGTAGAACATTTCAAAGGAAGTGAAACATGCCAACCTTAATTGAAGAACAAACTTCTGCAATTAGGAATTTAACATACCTTACCAGAATCAGCTTCCTCACCATTCTTCCTCAAAAAAACCCCCCACAAAAACCCCTATATTCAGATTTTCCCCAAAATACCAGCCCCCTAACTTCTCTGTGGCTTCTACCTCCTGTGATGTTCAACATCTACTTTCTATTCTTCCTGCTTCTAAGGACAACCTGTGCATAGATAGTTGAAATGACCTATGCGGGGTAGGTGGGGGTGTGACTTGCTTTGAGATAAGGCAATTCAAGAAATCAAAAACAAATCACGTAACAAAAACATAAAAACAGTGATGGACCTGTGTTATCCTGGAGACAGCTTAGCTGCCATTCACCATTCTGTATGCTTGGTGAGACCACGGAAAGGGAAATATATGTGAGTCACCGATTCTGTATGTCCGCATGGACAATATAAAACTATGCTGCTAAGACTTTGGCTCAGAACAGCTTTTTTCCATAAGGGGATGTGGACCCTCGTTCAGTGATCTAAATATTGCCAAAAGGCGAGAAAGGAGTCAAGAAAATGAGAAGAAGAGCCAGAGTTTCTCAAAACTGGGTAAAAATCTGGTTGCTGGTGAAAAGGGACGCTGGGCAATTGGGGTTATTGAAACTGTAGGCTCAGAACTGCTTCTCCCTGAGATATGGGGTGGAAGAAACAGAATATTATTCTAAACGTCTGTCCCCACCCATCAACAATTCTACTAGAATGAGCTGGAGAAGGCCAACTCGGCCACATAAAAAGCAGCAAAAAGTCCAGCTCTGGAATGAATTCAGGGTTTTTATTTCTGCTGGAATTCTGCAAAGGGGTGCCAGATATTTAATCTTCCTGGATTCCCTGTCACCCACAGTTTAAGACTTCTATTGATCTTCTACCCTTCTTGCCAACTGCACTAAAGCCATCTGCCTTTCAGATGTCCACTTCTCAATCCTCTGGAAGGTAGACCTCACCTTCCCATCCACTGGGCTACATATCTTCCATGGCTCAGATACGGATATAACTATTATGTCTTCTCTTACTTCTCCCTGGCAAAAGAGATCCTTGGATATACTGGATTTCATCCCCAGAAAATTCAACTACTGGCTCTTCTCTAGGCTTTAAAATAGGCCATTGCTTTTAGTCCATCCAACCTGTTTTAAAAGGCAATTGTGTGCTCTTACTGGCTAGACCAGTGGTCTCCAAACTGGGCAACATTTAAGACTTGTGGACTTCAACTCCCAGAATTCCTCAGCCAGCCATGGAATTCTGGGAGTTGAAGTCCACAAGTCTTAACGTTACCAAGTTTGGAGACCTCTTTGAGCTAGACCATATAGGAACAGCAGGTACTTTTTATTTTCAGCTGCCTATTCTTAATGGTCTTCACCAGGTCACTGCCACCCAGAAAGCAATAGGAGGCCAAAGCCAGGAAAAATCGTAGGCCCTTGTAAATATGCAGGATGGCAATATTTTGGAAGTTATTTGCTTTCTTTTGAAAATATATTTTACCTGGGCACTACAGATTCAAACCAGAGGCAAAGATGACTCCGATCAAGAAACCCAAAAGAGAGAGTTAATAATTTCTGTCACCTCTTTCCTTCAAAAACTACAGTTCTCAGAATCCTCTAGGGGTAGCCATCACACTCAAATCAGGCTGCGATTGGTTTATGTCTTTAAGATAGATGAATCTCACACCTCTTCCCTTTGTGATTTTTGCTGAGCCCCACTAGATGATGATAATTCTGTATGGATCCCATCTGTTAGTTTCTTTCCTTGCAGCCACAGAGAACTAGAATTTAGAACAACCTATATGGGGAAAGTTCTGCGAATGTAGTGCTTATTTTTGAGTCATTACTCGTTTTGAGAAATACCGTTTCTCCTTATTACCTTTTTCTTCTCCCAATTTATGTCCAGCCATCTTAAATACAAGATAAAAGTTATTCCTTTTGATCCTTCAGGGCCCCACTTCAGTCAATCTCTTGAGCTTCAGTCCCGGCCCTGACACAAAAGGTAGGTCAACACAATCTTCTTCCTCATAGTGGCGATTCTTGCTTACATCCATTAGCCGCGGACTGCTCTCCTTCTCGATCCGTATCGAGTCCGGCAGCTTGTTTGTCCTCTTGAGACTCCGACGATCCAGCGCGGATGCTGACCCACAAAACCAAGGTCTGTAAAAACCCATAAAGACAGGCAAATTGCAACAGATACTCTTGGACCAACCAGAGAACCAAGTACATCCCATAGGCGCTGACCAAGAAACAGGCCAAGCCGTGGAGCCAAACCTTCACGGGTCCTCCAAATCCCAGGATATCCATCACCAACCGGAAAGCCGGGGAGGATGCACAGAGCAGAGTCACCACGCACAGATCAAAGAGGTGACGGGTGAAGTTGAAGCAAATCTGGAAGTGCTCTGGAGACTCCACCGATGGCTTGTGAGGAGACACATATTGAGGTATTCCAGCAAACAGCGAGTGTCCTCCAGCCGCTGAACCTTGGCCCCATCCGATCATTTCTAAAAGCCGACGGCCACTCCACCATCTTGCCTTGGGAGGCCCCGTGCATTTCGCGGAAACCTCCGGTTTTTCCTTCAAATGCTCCTCCTGGTTAAAGTCCTGCTTTCCTCTCCACCAGGACAGTCTAGGGAGCCACGACTTGGCTCTGTTTAAGAACATTGCACAGGGAATAAATCCTGGTTCTCGCCAAAGGCCTCTAGCTCAGGACGTCTTATTTTACCAGCGACGTGGAAAGTAAAGATTAAAAGTCAATTTGGCTGAAAATTTTCCCGGAAAGGGCTCCCACTGCAAAGAATGCTGATTAACTTGGTGGGTTTCTCTGCGGCTACTTTCAGCTTGATTAGTAGTGTTTCAAATCCTGAAGTTGCTGACTCATTCTTCAAGTAAACCACAACTGAGCTTGTCCATAAATTAAGGGTCATCCAGGTTTACGGTTGTTCCGGATGTTGGCTGTTGGGAATATAATTTTCTCTGTTCAGGAAAATAGAGATGGTGAATAGCACTTTACTTAAGGGCAAGTAGAAGTGATTGCCACATCATACAACGTCTTCTAGCATTATGGACAAACTGGATAAAAGAGGAGGTGGGAATTTCTCCTCTGTTTTTTTTTTTACAAAAAAAAACATATTGTTGCTTCAATAGGAAAAGGAAGCCACAGTACGGTATCTCCATCATTCAGGCGCTCCAAAATATCACTCCATGCTAATTCCAGTCAAAAGTGGGCCTTTGCCTCCTTCTAAAATGGAGGCAGCAGTTTCAAATTGATGAACTAATTGCCTAAAAGAGAACAAGCAAGGGAGGAAGAGTTGGGGTATGGCAAGGACTAAATTACTGTTTCTCAATCTTGGCAAATTGAAAATGGGTGGACTTCAACTCCCAGAATTCTTCAACCAGTCCATACTACCTGGGGAATTCTGGGAGTTGAAGTCCACCCAACTTTAAGTCTGCCAAGGTTGAGAACCACTGGACTCGACTATAAGAAACGTATAAGAGAAAGCCTTTAATTGGCTTTTTGTCATTTTAAAAGTGATAGGATAGTGGGCACAACTGGTTCTCTGAAAATAGTGAAAATACAAATATTCACTTCAATTATTGTGACCTATTATTTTACTCTTGTGTCTGGAACAGCAGGTATAATAATGACTTACTCCAAAAAGTTTGATGTAAGGGCAAATATATTTTATATTATTTTGTATATTGAAAATCAATCCACACATTTTCACTCATCCCGTATCAATTCTTATCTGTCCAATTTACCCAGTCAGTTTTCCATTTTATCTGGTGCTCCTTGAGATTGAATTCAGTTGAATTTCTGAATGCACCAAGATACAGAAAAAGGGACAGCTTGCAGTTCTATAATTATTTAGCCTAATCTCTGAGTAATGGAAACATTGGGAGTGGGGAAGAGTATTCAAATATTCCCACATTTATTCTTCTCCCCCCACCCCCACCCCCAAAAGAACCAAATTACATTTTCACTTTATGGAAAAAGCAGAGATTAGACTAAATCTGGAATTAAGAGTCTGCCTTCCTGCCTTTTTTCTACCTCTTAATGTATTCACAATTTAACCTACATCTTGATTTGCTGATTTTCCATATTTGCTCTCCTTCCTTCCCACTGAATGCCAATGTGATGTCTTGATTTTGATTTAACATTAGCTGTAAACCCATCTATTCTCATTTAGCATTAGAAGCAGATTTGGCTACTATGACTTGCTCAAGAAATTATAATTTAACAATCCTGATTTAGCCACAGATGGTAACTCAGCACCACTTCTAAGCTGTTCCAAAATTGTAGAAACTGTTTTATGTCTGCAAAATCTTTCTTCCCTATAAAGCAAGGTTGAATTCGGGACAGAACAACTCTTTTGGAATGGAGTGAACTCAAAATATGAAATGAACCTAGAGAGCTACAGACCGGCAGCACAAAGGAATATTCTTACGGCGTAAGAAAACATCAAGTCAAAACCTGTTTTTTTAATCTTAGGCATATCTGTCTTGCTGTGGCATCACCGGATTGCCCCAACCATCTCTTCAATCCTCAAAATGCAAGAACGCCATTCCCAAAGTGTAGCAACTATAAGATCTGCTTGTGAAATTTTGAGTGCTCATCATTATTCAGAAGTAACTCCCACTGAGATAAATAGACTTTGCCCTAAGGGAAAGAGTTATATATTTTAGCTACCTCTAATTTGGTGGTAGTGGTGGTGAAGAAGAAGAATGCATGAAAAGATTATAATGAAAGCAGTATCTCTAAGCCAGGGCTTCTTAAGTCTCTGTGGATTTCAATTCCCAGAATTCCTCAGCCAGCCAGCCAGCCAGCCAAGATCCCAGAATTCTGGGAGTTGAAGTCTTTTAAGTTTGGAAAAAGTTCAAAGAGCAAGTAAGATGATCAAAGGCCTGGAGACTAAACCATATGAAGAACAGCTGCTGGTTTTGGGTCTGGCTAATCTAAAGAAAAGAAGAATTAGGGATGACATGATAGCAGTCTTCCAGTATTCCACAAAGGAGATGGGGTCAAATTATTCTCCAAAGCACCAGAGGGCAGGACAAGAAATAATGGTTGGAAACTGATCAAATGGAGAAGCAACCTGGAATTAAGGAGAAGCTTCCTAACAGTGAGAACAATTAACCAGTGGAACAGCTTGCCTTCAGAAATCATGGGCGCTCTATCGTTGGAGGTTTTTAACAAGAAACTGGACAGTCAATTGTCTGAAATTGTATAGGTTCTCCTGCTTGAGGAGGGGGCTGGACTAGAAGACCTCCAAGGTCCCTTCCAGCTCTGTTCTCTTCTAACAATTCTAACAAGTTATCTTAAAGTTGCCAAGGTTGAGAAACACTGCTATAAACAGACACAAATCCTTTTCTCCTTGTCACTGAGAACTGTGAGTGCATCCTTACATTAAAATTAGGGGGGAAGACTCTTTGGGGCCTCAGTGCAACTATTCCTTAAATCAGTGTTGCTCAACCTTGGCATGTTTAAGATATGTGGACTTCAACTCCCAGAATTCCCAAGCCAGCATGCCGACTTGCAGAATTCTAGGGGTTGAAGTTCACATCTTAAAGTTGCCAACGTTGTAGTAATAAATGCCTCAGACATTTATCCGAAAGGACATCTCACCTATTCATAGACCTCCCTGTTCACCTTGAACCCTTTCACTGAGTTTTTGGCTCACCGTTTTACAGTTTTTCCTATCTATGCCTCTGCAAACAGCCATCTCAAAACATCGCTTTAATTTATCAGATAGCCCTAGCATGTTTTGAGAGCCAAGCTATCAAGAGTGATGGCTCCCTGAACTTTGCTCTCTTCCACGCCAGCTCTTTTGGCCAATTTCAGCTGTGACTTGAAGCTTTTCCACTTCCTTAGCAACAGAGAAAAGGTTTGCTAGAGCAACCTCACATAAAAAGGAATTTTTAAGAGCCACCTCACACAGAAAGGAATTTTTGAAGAGGCCAAATTGGAGAGCTGCTTAGGAGAGCGAGGCAGTTATATAAATTAAAATATATAAACCTGAGGTACAATGCTTACCTTACCATTTTAACATTACCTGAAGGTGCATAATGAGATCTGTGCCAAAACACTCCGATTCCTTATTGTGGGCCTTTCAAAATAAAATCTAATCTGCAGCCATTGTCTGTCTATGTCTTGTGTTGGATATATATACCCAGCTAGGCAAACCATCCATGCAGGTTTCTGCAAAGCACTATTTTTTTTAAAAATAAAAAACACCCCTACCTGGAATTTGCACACTAAACTTCGAGTGGAGAAAATGTTTGAGGCAAGCATCCAACTCAGCAATGAATGAAGGGGGGGGAGGAAGGGGGGGCTGTTGGCGGACTGATATTATATGATCTATTTATAGCATCCTGCGCTTGCTGGAACTGCCTTTTCAGGCCTGAATTGCCCATCCCGAGCAAGCTTCGGCGGAGGGGCCCGTTTCTGGCCTCCCCTCTCCAATCCCCTCCCCTCCTCTCCTTCCCCCCCAATTCAAACCTGGAAGGAACAGCCTCTCTCTTTCCTCGTCCGCGCATCGAACCAAACGATCGAGACCCACGAAGCTTACCACCATCACCCCGCGATCACACCCACCTACCCCCAAATAGGCCGAACCCCCCCCCCACCCAATCCACAACCCCCTCGCCCGGTTAGAAGAGGCCGCACCGTATTATGACCCACCTTGATCGACAAACACACTCACACACATATGACGGGAGCGCGCACTTGCGCGCAAAGGTCTCCGGAGCAACTTTTTTGGATCGCGCGTTCTCAGGCGCGCCGGGTTCGTTCTACTTCTAAAAAAGGGGTCGAGGCGCCCTCTCCTCAATTTCCAAACTGCTGGGAGTGGGGGGGAAAGCTTTGCTTTTTGCAATCGCCTCCTTCTTGACGCTTCCAGCAGCAGCAGCAGCCGCCAGCAAAACAGGAGCCCGTCCGGGGGAAAATCTTTGGACCCGCCAAGCCCGGAGGGAAGGAGAGAAAGAAAGAAAGAGAGAGAGAGAGAGAGAACGAAAGGAAAGAAAGCAAGAGGGAGAAGCGGCCCAGCCCTCGATGCAGAGAGGGAGGCGCGAGGAGGAGAAAAAGACGAGCTCCCTCCTTGTTTGGCTTTTCCAGCCAGACCGGATTGGGAGAGGCGCCACCCGAAGAGGTGGAGGCTTTTGCGCGGGAGGGGTGGGTGGGAAAAAGGAGGGAGCCTCTGGATCTGGCCGGCCCAGGAACCGAAGCGATCGGGGATCTGGCTTCGGGGATCGCAGGTTTCCGATCCAACCAGCGCAGGACGCCGGCAAGGTCGAAGAGGAAAACCCGGGAGCGGGATCACTTGGCTTCTCTTTGGGGGAAAAAAGGCCTTTTCCCCAACTTGGGGGCTCGCTTTCCAAGCGGCTTGCGGGCTCTTTTCCCCCCCGCCTCGTTTGCTGCAGTTCCCAACCGGCGGCAGCTGCTTGCAGTTGGGAGGGTTGAGAAGCGAGAGGCGGGGGTGGAGGAAGGCGGAGGGAAGGAACATAAGCCAGCGAGGATGAGGCGAGAAGAGGCCCCTGAGGGCGGCGAGGAATCTTGTGTGGGTTTGTGAGGCTGCGTTTGCGGTTTGCACCCTTGATGGAGATGCGCGGTGTGCTTCGGTGTAGCAAGAACCAGCATCGATCTTTTCCGAGGCTTTGCTTTCACCCTGCCTCCTAGCTGGGCTTTCTTTTCGAGGCTCCCTAAAATAAAATAAAATAAAATAAAATAAAATTTCTGACCCGGTTGAACTTTTCGAGAGTAGCAGAAAAAAAAAAGAGCTTGCTTAAACCACCACCAACACCCCTTCCGACCAAAGGGAGGAATGGAGGGGAATGGATGTGGGATCCGCAAGGAAGGGGAATTTTTAATTTTCCTCTTTTTTTCTCCAAGGGTGGAAAACGAAAGCGGGTGGTTAAAATAGTTGGAATTGCGTTTTGAAGGCTCAAATCAATCCCCACATGGGGGTTCAAATCTAGAAGTCGAACTCCAGAATAAAACAGACAACGTGTCAACTCTTAAGGATGGAGGAGATTAATAATAAAAATGCAGAGAATTAGCAAATTGCAATCTTTTAAGGGTTGCAAACAAATAAAACAACATTAAAGTTTCTTTCTGCCCCTGTGAGAGGTTTTCAAATTTGGCGACTTTAAGCTGGGTGGACTTCCAACTCCCAGAATTCTCCAAAGCCAACTGGGGAATTCCGAGAGTTTGAAATCTTCAGTTTAAAATGGCCATGTTTGGGAAAAAAAAACCCTATGCTCTGAAACAGGGATCTCCAACCTTGGCAACTTTAAGCCTGGTGGACTTCAACTCCCAGAATTCCCCAACGCTGGCTGGGGAATTCTGGGAGTTGAAGCCCGCCAGGCTTAAAGTTGCCAGGGTTGGAGACCCCTGCTTTAAAAGACCCCATCCCTCACAGGGGCTGCATGAATGGCTCTCTGGTGCAGAGAGACCTTTGTGGTTTACAAGTATCTCCAAATGCAAACAGGTGGGTAGGGTAACCTGCTACTAGGCTGAGTATCAGGCTACCAGATCAGACTCCCAAGTCTTTAAAATATCAGTAGGGATCAAGTTACATTACCTTTCCCAAGGCCTGTCTGGAACTCACCTATAGTCCCTTTAAAGGGGAAAATCCTGAAAAATGAACTGGTTAGATTAGGGTGGGGGTGTCAAACTTGGTTTCTATTGAGGGCCGCATCAGAGTTGTGTTTGACCTGGTGGGGTGGCCAGCTCGATGACACTCGTGTGGGGGGGCACCTGTGGTGGCCAAGTGCTGAAGACTTTCCTCAGACCTCCTTCACTCTCTTTATCCTTCCTTTCCTTTCCTTTCCTTCTTTTTCCTTCCATCTTCATTCTCCTTTCTTCTTCCTTCCCCTCTTTCCTTCCTTGCTCTCACAGACCCACCCCAAGCTGTTTTCACTGACAGAGGCACCATGGGGCCGGTTCCTTACTGTTTCCAAGGCGGCCCCACTGGCCAGATTTAAACACCCTGCGGGCCGCAGAGTCATGAGTTTGACCCCCCTGGATTAGGGCATCGAAAGAATGTATAGGTAGTCCTCAACTTGCAACAGTTCATTTAGCGACCATTCAAAGTTATGACACTGAAGAAAGTGACATGACCATTTTTCACATTTACGACCTTTGTAGCAGCCCCATGATCATGTGATCAAACTTCAGATGCTTGGCAACTGGTTCATACTTACGACCGTTGCGGTGTCCCAGGGTTATGGATCCCATTTTGGGACCTTCTGATAAAGAAAATCGATGGGGAAGCCAAGATTCACCTAATAACCGGGTTACTAGTTTATCAACTGCAGTGATTTATTTAACAACTGTGGCAAGGAAGGTCGTGAATTGGGGCAAAACTCACTTAACAAATGTCTCACTTAACAGAAATGTTTGGACTCCATTGTGGTCGTAAGTCGAGGACTTACCTGTAGGCTTGTCTCTACAGATGCATGGGGGTATACTGTGGTTATTTTCTTCACCAGTAAGCTTTATTTCGGCTTGTGATGATTAATTGCATGATTATGTTTCTGCCTAGAGCAGAGGTCTTCAAACTTGGCAGCTTTAAGACTTGTGGACTTCAACTCCCAGAATTATGGGAGTTGAAGTCCACAAGTCTTAAAGCTGCCAAGTCTGAAGACCTCTGGCTTAGATGATCGAGGTGAGGCCACAACATGGATTTTATCCTCACGTGTGATGGCAGGAAGTGATTTCATTCTCAACGATAATCATTGTTAAAAAGATTTTTCCCCTTCTGAAACGGAGGGGGATTTGGAAAATACTTAACAACTAAGAGTTGTTTTAAGTCTGTCCCTCCCCTAAGCTTACAAAAATCCAAGGAAGCTGGCAGCTTAAGATAGTAAGGCACCGTCCTAAGGACTTGCAAATTCCCAGTTTGTTCACTCTTCATTGCAAACTTCCAACTAACCAGAAGCGTAAGGAGCGACAGCTCCATGTCAGATTAATAACTTTTATAGCTGTTTTCAAAAGCACCGAAAGAACTTGCAGGCAACTACAAACTTGGGTCTCCATTACTCCACTAGGGCCTCTACTACATTACAGGTAGTTGACTTACAACGATTGATTTCGTGGCCTTTGTAAGGAGTGAAAAATGTGAGTTTTTTGGCTATGACCTTTGCAGCATCTCTGTGGTCATGGGATCAAATTTAAGATAGCCTTAGCACTTAAGACTTATATACCGCTTCACAGAAACCTGACACAGTGCTTTACATCTCCCTCTTAAGTGGTTTACAGTCAGTCTGTTGTGTCCTGTCCCGTCCCCCAATCAATCTGGGTCCTCATTTTACCGACCTCGAAAGGATGGAAAGCCAAGTCAATCTTAAACTGGTCAGGATCGAACTCCTGGCAGTGGGCAGAGTTATCCTGCAATATGCAATGGATAATATCTAACCCACTGCGCCACCACGGCTCTTTTGACAACTGGCTCGTTTTTATGACCGTTGCTGTGTCCCGGGGTCACCTTTCGTGATCTTCTGACAAGCAAAGTCAATAGGGAAGCCAGGTTCACTTAACAACCAGGTTATTAACTTTATCAAACTAGTGATCCACTTAACGACCGTGGCAAGAAAAGTTGTAAAATGGGGCAAAACTTTAATGTCTCACTTGACAAGAAGTTTTGGGCTCAGCTGTGGTCGTAAGTGGAGGAGTACCTGAGCTGTCTTTGGGCCGCACAGGCACAAAACAACAGAGAAGACACACAGCAGCTGCTCTCTTTTGCAAGTAGTGTCTTTTGTTAATCTCTACACAAGAGAGAACTCTCAACAAAAGATAGTTGTGTGTGGCAGACAAGTTTCAACTGGGAGGATCAAGGAGCACCTTTATGAGGAAGTTGTGTTCTCACCAGACACAAACCCTGGAAAGATTGTAGAGAAGTGTCAAATAAAACTAGGCCTCTCTACAAGTTGATTTATGACTGCTTGCTCAGCAACAGTTCAAAATTACAACCACCTACCTTGGGGCTACTTACGACCGAGTTTTGTTCTCCCCCTCATGGTCACATGATCAGATTTCAGGCACTCTGCAACATGGTCATTTATAATTTCCAGTGTCCTATCATCACATGAACATGCCTCACAAATGTTTTATTGAATATTCACGCTTCCATGTTTTGGGAATTACATAGTATAGCCATCGGTTTGCTTAATGATCGGTGTTCATTTGATAACCATCTTCATTTAACAAACCGGGACGATTTGTTCAATGGCTGCCGCAAATACAACTGTGGTAAGCAGGCTCCATTAAGGTCGTAAGCCAAGGACTACTTGTACACGGCCCAGATGAATCAATCGTGCATCATCACGTACTCATAGCTGTTATTAAACCAAATATTCACTACAAGGCCAGTTGTAGTCGCTTGGGCCTTAGTGTACAAGTGACTTGGTCCTCTTACTACTGGTTTTACATCCACCTGAATAAATACTTCACGGGTATCTGAAAAACATCCAAATTCGTTCAGTTTTGTTCCATATGGCATCAACCCTGTGAACTCCCAAGTTTCCTCTTTCCACTACGTATTCAAAATGGAAGTGATTAAAATATGTATGTGTGTGTGTAGGTATATTTTTATGTATGCATATAGCATGTGTGTGTTATGTATGACAGTAGATATATACTGTGTCTTGAGAGCAGGCAACAGAATTTCATTTTTAATGTGGGCCAGTGTGCTCACAGTAAAAAAAAATGACAAAAGTTATGTTAGGTACAATGGAGCCATAATCCTAAAAAATGAAACACCAGCAAAATGTTTATTCACAAGACTAGTTTAATCAGTCACCCTTAAGAGCTGGGCTCCTTTATTACCAAAAATAATAATAAGAGGGTCTCAAAGGGAGGGAGAGTGAGAGAGAGAAAGAGAGAGAGAGAGAGAGAGAGAACAAGCCATAGCTAAAACATGACTAACTTTCACTACTAGTTTACCTGCCAGAAGATACCAGCAGGGATGGAAGTAATGTTAACATGCAGACACAGTTGAAAGCCATGAGGGAATACACAGGGGAGGGGAGAAAAATATTAAAAGTGGATTTTAAAATGGCATGAGAGGGGCGTTATAAAAGGAAGCTTGTTTTCATAAGTTTCTCCCATTCGAGGAAATCAGCCCATTTAAAACAAAACACAATTTTTGAATGCCACGAATTCACAAGAGCAAGCCCCCACCTCAGCTCCCTCCCCCGGTTGTGCTTCCTGTCAGAGCACTGGGGAAGAGCTGACTGGAGAACAGAGTGGAGCAATGCAATATGTGGAAACACCCCCCCCCCCCCCAAAAAAAAAACCCTTGCTGGTAGGCAGGCAGTGAGAACATCCGTCTGAAAGTCAAGTCTCTTTTTGTATTAAAAGCATCAACAGAAGGTTGCTCCTTTCGTTTTGGGTGCCGGTCGAGCAAGGAGGCTTCCAACCCCAAAGAGCTCTCTCTCTCTCAACGAGCAATGGAGGTTTGCTGTGATCGGCCTTGTTTCCACTACTACACGTAGCTAAGTGACAGAAGCTCTTCTGTCCCTGCCACAGGACCGGGGTGGGTTTGTATTCCAGACAGTCAAGTCACTTCTTTCTCCATCAGGTGAAATTAAATGTGAAGTTTCAGGAAAGTGGCAGAGGTCAGGAATTAAAACCAAGGTCAACATGGAGAGGCGAGCCTCCCCCCCTTTTATCGGGTCTGTTCAACTGAAAAAAAGAGAGAAGGCGTCAGGCAAGAACAGGGCAAGTGAACGGCTGCCGTCTAAATGAAAAGGGCCCATTCGTTATATCGAAGCAAATCGAACTCCCTTTGAGAGCAGAAAATCCGTTTCCTATGCTCGCTCATTGTGCAACGTCTTCCCCTTAAAGATACCTCAACTTCTTTATGTTCACTCAAAACCCAATGTCGTTCTGTCGTTCCCCCAGCTTATAAAGTGGATAAAAACCATAAAAGAACTATGTGTCTCTGAAATAACAATTTGATTTATTTATTTATTTATTACATTTATATATCACCCATTTATCGAGCAAACCTGGGAGGCATAACGTAAAAAACAGGGGTGTCAAACTCAAGGCCTGGGTGGTGCTTAGATCCAGCCCGCAGGGGCCACCCTGGAAACAGTGAAGGACCAGGCCGCCGAACCTCTGCCAGCGAAAACAGAGCTTGGGAGGACAGCTCCGTTTTCAGCTGCCATGGCCTCTTGCAACCCTCTGCCAGTGAAAACGGAGCTCGGAAGGGCCTCGCTCAGCCATCCTGAACTCCGTTTTCGCTGGCAGAGTGCTCAGGCCGCCACAGGCACCCCCAATATAAGTGACATCAAGCTGGCCATGCCCCCCCCCCCCCCCCCCCCGCTCCAAGGTCAAACACAACCCTGATGCTGCCCTCAATGAAATTGAGTTTGACATCCCTGATATAAAACATTCAAATGATAAATATTAAGATTAAAATGAACAAAAATCAGCTAAGGGAGAACCAATACACAAAAGGGTGTCTTCTTTAATCCACCATATTAAATCACTAGAATACCGTATTTTTCGGACTATAAGATGAAATTTTTTGTCTCCCAAAAGGGGTGAAAATATCTATGCGTCTTATAGACAAAATATTGCCGAAGCCCACCTACTGGCCGTTTTTGGGTCTTTTTTTGGGCCTTTTTTCAGCCTGGTTTTTTTGGCTTTTTTCAGCCCATTTTTCCAAAAAAATTGGCCAAAAAAAGCCTTGAAAGTGGGCCAAAAAAAGACCCGAAAATGAGGCGAACAGAGGCCAAAACCTTTTTTTGTTGTTGATTTCCTCTTCTAAATTTAGGTACATCTTATAGTCAGGTGCATCTTAAAAATGGTAAGCCTTACAATTAAACCAAGGTCTGAAGAGGCTACAGGTAGTCCTGGACCTACAAGTTTGTTTAGTGACCATTCAAAGTTACAAAAGTACTGAAAAAAGTGACGTATGATCATTTGTCTAATTTGTGACTGAAGCATCCCCATGGCCTCATGATCAAAATTCAGACGCTTGGCAACTGACTCATATTTATGACGGTTGCAGTGGCTCAAGGTATTGTGATCAGCTCTGACAAGTAAAGTCAATGGGGAAGCCAGATTCACTTAACAACCCTTTTAATAACTGCCATGAGTCACTTAACAACTGTGACAAGAAAGGTTGTAAAATGAGGCAGGATTCACTTAACTGGTTCCCTCAGCAACATACATTTTGGACTCAATTGTGGTCTTAAGTCAAGGACTACCTGTATACTGACTCTTCTATATAGACAAAGTGGGAATGTTTACATTGTATTTATTAACATCAACTTTTCATTTTCATCCGGAAAATATAACCTTTTACTCTGCAAAATGTTAGCAGGCAATACTATTATGCCATCAGCCATGTGTTTCACCCCACATCATGTTTCTGGCATACTTATTTGTAAGGATGCGGTGGGCTGGGCTAAAGCACAGTACAGGTAATCCCTGACTTACAACAGTTCGTTTAGTGACAGTTCAGAGTTACAATGGCACTGAAAAAAGTGACATAGCCGTTTTTCACACCACCTTTGCAGCCGTGCTTTTGATCACAATTCAAATACTTGGCAACTGGTTCGTATTTATGACCGTTGCTGTCCTTCAGGGTCATATGATTACCTTTTGTGACCTTCTGACAAGGAAAGTCAACGGGGAAGCCAGATTCCCTTAACAACCGGGTTACTAATTTATCAACTGCAGTGATTCACTTAACAACTGAGGCAAGAAAGGTTGCAACACGGGGGCGATACCCGCTTAACAAATGTTGCCCTCGGCAATGTAACTTTTGGGCTCTATTGTTGAGGAGAATCGGTAAAAGACACTTACTGTAGGAAGAGATATCAATTTCGTCAGGCAGTTCACTGATGTTCACTTCGAAGCGATCCTGCACTTCATTTAGGATCTTAGCATCGTTCTCATCTGACACGAAAGTGATTGCCAGGCCTTTTGTGCCAAAGCGACCAGCACGAGCCACCTAGAATCCAGAAGTGAGAAGACGGGAATGAATTTATTTTTTTTTTTTCACAGGAGCCCCAGATAGGATTCAAACCCAGCCGAAGGTTGGTACAGGACTAAAAACAAAGCGGTTTCAACCAAGGGCATTTACTCAGGAGCTTGAAAAGAGACATCAGAAAAAAAGTCAGAGACTCTAGTCTGAGCAACTCATCATTGCAACTACACCTTGGACTTTCGTACCCATCCCCAATTTGGGCACCCAAATCTAGGAAATTTAGGAGGTTGCTTTTTGGACAGCTCAGCTTACCCGGTGCAAATAAGTGTCCGAATCCTCTGGCATATCGTAGTTGAAAGCGATGTTGACCCGCTCGATATCCATACCACGACCAAACAGATTGGTGGCTACCAAGATACGACGCTGGAAATCCTTGAACTGCTGGTACCGTGACAATCTGCGAGACAGCAAATACATGGTAGTGTTCTTCACTAGGAAATTCCACCCATAGTTCTGAGGCATTACATTATTTATTTATTTAATCAAATTATTTTGAACGCCATGTTGGTCTTTGGGAGGCATTCCAAAGTCCAGCCTGAAAAGGTGGAACCAGGAGCCCAATTTAAGATTCGTTAGATCTTTTATAAAGTGAAATGTTATATATAACCTCCACAAAAAACCTATTTATTATTAATCATATTTCTATGCTGCCCTCTCTCAGAGGACTCTGGGCGGCTTAGAACAATTGACAGTATACTAAATAGCATATTGCCCCCAAAAATCTGGGTCCTCATTTTACCCACCTCGGAAGGATGGAAGGCTGAGTCAACCTTGAGCCGGTTGAGTTTGATCTGCTGATCTGCTGAACTAGCAGTCAGCTGAAGTAGCTGCAGTACAGCACTCTAACCACTGCGCCACCTCGGCTCTTATTGGCCTCTTAAGCTTCTCCCAACTAAAAAATTAAAATAGGGGACTTTTTTTGGCCCATTCAAATTGTCCATGGACTCTACAGTGATATTGGCGATCCCTCATCCATAAGTTACACATTTTGAACCCTTGCTTCATAAGATGTTCCGTTCCCATTACTGTGATCTAACCCACCAAGACCTTTCTTCTTTCTACACATATTCTACACATGTAAAATGCAGGGTTTGTAAAAGTCATTGATTTGAAAATGGAATATCTCAAATCTCCTCTGGAAAGGTTCAGTATTTATAAATGTTCTGGAGGTGATCTGAAATTTCCCAGTTATGGCATGCCACACATAACACTCATTTCAGGAGCAGGCTACCTGTGGAACGCAGGAATCTGCTTCTGGTTCAGAGAATCTACGTCTGGAAACCATGAAACTGATCCCCAAAGCAGAAAAAGCAACATTCCAGACTTCTGAAAAATGTGGGTTCCAAACCCCTAATATTCAGGATCTAACACTGCTCATCTTGATGTGCGTGTGAAAAGCAATGTATGCTAAAAGCGTGTATGCTAAAAGCGCGATCTTTTTTGGAACCTTTCGAATGAGAAACGGGCTTTTTTCTCCCCGGGATACCTATTCCTTTCTCTAGTACCGTCTCGTACAAATCAAGTTTTTGGCAAGGTAGTTTACAACAGCTTCTGCAGGGGCCATTGCTCAGGGCTTAAAAGCATCATCACTGAAGAAGTCAGAGACTCTAGTCTGAGCAAATTCATCACAGCAAAAGGACCCTGCAGGCAGCTGAACCCAGAAGCCCATCCCGCCACAGCCTCACCTCTCTTCCTGGGGCATGCCCCTATGGATGGCAATGGCTGGGAAGTTCTGCTCCACCAAGAGCTGGGCCAGAGCTATGCAGCGCTGCACGGACTTCACAAAGATGACCACCTAGGCAAAGGAAGAGGAAAGTCAATCCCACCAAGTTCATCGGGAACACCAGTGAACCTTCTTCAATTATGTTTCGTTGAAACCCCACTTGGACAACTCCCGAGTCTGTCAAAAAGTGGCAGTTAGCTTTTATTCTTCAGAGCAACGCAAACAAAACCCCTGTCTGGCAAGGATCCTTTTTTGCCCCAAATTTAGGTAAGACAGTCGTAGCAGAAGCAGCCAGCTCCCAGCATTCAATTTAAGATACTCAAACTGTCTTTAAAGATGGAACAGATACTGTGTTTTCCCAAAAGAAAGACAGGGTCTTATTTTCTTTTGGGCCCCAAAATAAGCATTAGGGCTTATTTTCGGGGGGGGGGGGGGAAGGTTTCTTATTCCCCCTCCCTCCATGTACGGGAAGCCCAGTTCTGCTTGCTTGCGGTGGAGTAGGAGGCCGCATGTATTAGTACTGCTGCCGTGAGGCAGGGTGGCGGTGGAGCTGCCCCATGTTTCCTGCACCGGCTTACCTCAACAACCCCGCAGCCAGGCCATCCATGCCCCGACACCTGCCTTGCCTCGCAGCCGCAGCACCAACACACCACTCGACCTCCTGCTCCGTTGCAGCCGTGAGCAAGCAGAAGTGGGCCGGTAGCCATGCGGGCTCCTGCTGCACATGGGTTTTGATGCCGCCGCGAGGCAGGTGTCAGGGCGTGGATGACCTGGCTGCAGGGGCCCTGAGATAAGCCAGTGCATGGCACATGGGGCAGCTCCGCCACCACCCCACTTCATGGCAACACAAGCAACTAGATAGAATGGGCGGCCAGCTGTACGCTTAAGGTGGGCTTATTTTGGGTGTAGGGTTTATATTAGACACATGCATAAAAGCATGCCAGGACTTATTTTCGGGGAAACAGGGTAGTTCTTGGCTTATGATTGCAACCAGTGCAGAATTTTCCTTGCTCAGCAGATGGCTGTTATGTTAATCAAGCCATTGTTAAGGTAATCTGGTTTACCTAACTAACTTTGCTTGTTGGAAGCAGACTGGGTCAGTCCCAAACGGATCACATGATCTAGGGACACTGCAACTGTCATAAATACAGGTAGTCCTTGACTTTCAACCACAATTAAGCCAAAACTTTCAGTTTCTAAGTGAAACATTTGTTAAGCGAACTTCCCCTCACTTTATGACCTTTCTTGCAACACTTGTTAGTAACACGGTTGTTCGGTGAATCTGGCTTCCCCCATTGGCTTTTGCTTACCGGAAGGTCGCAGAAGCTGATCGTATGACCCCAGGATACTGTAACTGTCATGGGCCACGTTGCCAAATTTTGATCAGGCGACCATGGAAATGCCACAATGGTCGCAAAGTGTGAAAAATGGTCATGCGTCGTTTTTTCCCCCCCAGTGCCCTTGTAACTTTGAAGAGTCACTAAATGAACTGTTGTTAAGTCAAGGACTACCTGTACGTGCTGGTTGCCAAGTGCCTGAGTTTTGATCGTGTGACCACGGGGATACTGCAATGGTTGCAAGCGTGAGGACCAGTTGCCACATTTTATTCAGTGCCTTTATAACTTCAAATGCTTGCTCAAGAAGTGGTTATAAGTCGAACGGCTACCTGTACTGGGTTTAGCCAGCTCTAGGCCCTCCTGCAGCCACCCCTTTCTGGATCGGGACTCCTTATGCACGGTCACCCATGCCCTCGTCACATCTCGCCTGGACTACTGCAATGCTCTCTACATGGGGCTCCCCTTGAGGAGCACCCGGAGGCTCCAACTGGTTCAGAATGCGGCCGCGCGGGTGATTATGGGAGCGACGCGATGCTTCCATGTAACACCCATCCTGCGTGAGCTGCATTGGCTCCCGTTGGTCTTCCGGGTGCGCTTCAAGGTATTGGTTCTCACCTTCAAAGCGCTCCATGGCTTAGGGCCAGGGTATTTACGAGACCGCCTGCTGCTACCGATAACCTCCCACCGGCCAATACGCTCTCAGAGAGAGGGCCTCCTCAGGGTGCCGTCCGTCAAGCAATGCCGGCTGGCGGCCCCCAGGGGGAGAGCCTTCTCTGTGGGGGCGCCCGCCCTGTGGAATGAGCTACCTCCCGGAATACGACTGATCCCGGACCTTCCGTAAGGCCCCGAAGACATATCTATTCCATCAAGCGGGCCTAGCCTAAACGGTTTTTTAGTGAGATTTTAAACTTTATAAGATTCGGGGTTTTAAATTGGGAGGCCAATTGATTTAATGTATTTTTAATTACCTTAACTTTTGTATTGATATGTATTTTAATTTTGGCTGTTCACCGCCCTGAGTCCCATTTGGGAGAAGGGCAGTATACAAATTAAACTAAACTAAACTAAAGTAAACCACTCCCTCCGCCCCCCAAGACAGGCTCTATTTCCAGAAAGCACCTGGTTGAACTCCAGCACATCAAGCAGGTCAAACAGCTTGCGGTTCTTCTCGTTGTCTTTCAGTTTGACATAGTACTGCTGCAGACCGTGCAGCGTCAGCTTGGTCTCGTCATCCACGAAGATCTCCATAGGCTGAGAAGCAAATCCAGGGCCAGTTAGACCAAGGTAAGACTGACCTGGGCTTGGAGGGGAGAGTGGGGAGGACAAGAAGCACAGATGTGCACAGGAGCGACTTTCTCTATCACGCAGGTCCTGTTCTTTAGGACAGGTCCAGAAAACCAAGGCTGGCTAACTCCTTCCGGCAAGAACACTCAAAAAAAAAAAAAAAAGAAAGAAAGAAAAAAAAACCAAACCCACATGCGTCTAAGCAGTGCACACTGGGAAGCAGCGTTCTCCCTTCTCAGCCAAGGATTTATCCTGCAAAACGTTCTGTGAATGAGGGCTAACGTCACTTTTTAAAAATATTATCTGTTACAAGACATTCGTATTGTTACCTTAAAAAGAAGTTTTGAGTCACATCAGGACTCTGTATGGTTTTCAAATAATCCCCTTTTCAAATAGGGATTCAAAGCTTCAATAATCCCCTTTTCGCTGCCTGAAAAACATGGCAAACACCCACTTGTAGGGAAAAAGGGGATTTACTCAAATACTCCAGCTACCTTAACTACCGCTGATCACTTCTCCAAGACACGTAACATTTAACCATGCAGAGAGTTGCATCTTAACCTGCTTGGCCTAAAAGGGTAACAAAATCTGGGCAACAAAAGAAAAGGAGCTGCCAATCCTTTCCTTCCATATAACAGAAGACATCATTTTTGATTTGCTGTATCAGACCAGTAAATCACCTGATTTTGAACTCAAAGGCCCCTGGCCAACTCATTCCAGGGTTAACTAACATTTCTTAACGCACTCTAAAAGCAGCGGGTGGGGAACGATGGCCCTTCGAGCAAGCAGGAATTCTGGGAATCGAAGTCCGCAAGTCATCAAAGGGCCATCGTTCCCCACCCCCTGCTCTAAAGCGTTAACTTTTCTGCCTCGTAATTTAGGGGCTTCCCTAGGGAAAAGGCCCAGATTATTGCCCTCCCCACTGCGAAGGCTCTGAAATAAATCCCTTTCCCACATGGCACAGGGGAGGGGGAAGGAGAAAAGAGGGTTACAGAAAATAATGCTTTTTTGCCCGTTCCAAAAAAGGATAAAACTTCTCCTCCGGGTCACCAGGCGTCCGCTCCACTGGGCTGCCTCCGATTGTTCGGATCCCTCGGGGAGTCTTTCGCCGCAGGTCTCCAGAATGCGTGGGCAGGGAGGGGCGGGGCAAGGGCGGGCAGGATCAGGAACACACAGGCCGCGGTTGTGTCTTGTGCGTAATGTGTGTATCAGGTTAACGCAGGATGGCGAGGGGGCGGGGCGGGGGTTGTTGTTGTTGTTGTTGGGGAATAAAAAAAAAAGGCTACCACTTGCCTGGGTGTGTGTGGGCCAGGATCTTCTGAACGTGGGTGCGTGTGTGGGCCAGGATCTTCTGCGCACGGTGCTGACACAAGCAGGCAAAATTCCACGCAGAGGGAGGGAACCGGGGCAGCAAAGGAGTGCTGCCCACGTTGCGCCGCTTGCCAGGTGGGAAAGCATAAAGAGGATCCCTTCTGGGACGGATCCGCCCTGAGTAAAATGTAGATGATCTCTAAGCTAAGTGTGCCAGAGGGGCAAAATCAAGATCATAGCTGAAGTGCTGTTCTGACCCTATTGGGAGAGGTGCTGTCGCTCGTGTGTGCAAAGGAGGCTCTTAGCGTCACCCGAATGATCTTCCGGAAAGTTATGTCTCCTGCAGATGCCTTAGCAGAACTAGCTAGGTGAGGGGCACCAAGGGTGCAGCCCAATGAGCTGTAAAGAGTGGTAGTGTTCTCGGCGCCGGCCCCCTTCTCCTTCCCTGGATGGGGAGAGGGAGGGAGAGAGGTAGGCTGACCGGCCAGGTGGGTAAAGAAGGTAGAAGGGTTTTAATTACGTCTTGCATGAATTTGCGGCACACTGGGCGGATTTCCTTGCCGAGAGTAGCACTGAACATCATGACCTGCTTTTCATGCAGGGTCATGCGGAAGATCTCCTGGACATCTCGACGCATATCTGGGAGGAAAGAAGGGCCAACAGGTTAACAATAGCTACTTGGATTAAACACACACACACACACCCCTCAAAGCCTTGAAAAAAGAGCCCTGGTGGCGCAGTCGTTAGAATGCAGGCTAACTGTGCCCACTGTCAGCAGTTCAATCATGACTGGCTCAAGGTTGACTCAGGCGTTCATCGTTCTGAGGTCGGTAAAATGAGGACTCAGATTGCTGGGGCAAAACGCTCACAAAGGTAAACTGCTCAGAGAGTGAAAGCACCGCGGAGCAGTATATAAACCTAAGTGCTACTGCTATTAATGGATATATCTATGATGTTGCTATAAAGCAGTATGGAGCGATATGAGTCTAATATATATATATATATATATATATATATA
>WNWU01000121.1:953028-966449 GCA_012654045.1 Ptyas mucosa | reverse complement strand
TACATATATATATATATATATATATATATATATATATATATAAATTTTATCTTCCTTACAGATCATATCGAGTCATATAATTGCCTCAATTTTAAAACAGAGGCAGCCAAAGTCAGAAAATACCCCTAGTAAACTAACAATGGCCTGAGAAGAAAAGAGATTCTTCCTATTCTTCCTCGCCTTCATAGAAACTCAGTCTACAAAGGGCACAATGTAGATTTCCGGCCGCTCAAAAGCCCCGTCTTTTCTTTCTATTCCACAATACCCTCAACACTCACCAAGCTGCTCAAGCATTTTGTCACATTCGTCCAGGATGAAATGCTTGATATGTTTGAGGTTAAGGCTCTTGTTGCGGGCCAAAGCCAGGATGCGGCCCGGGGTCCCCACCACAATGTGGGGGCAGTTCTTCTTCAGAACCTCTTCATCCTTCTTGATGGACAGGCCCCCAAAAAACACTGCCACCTATGGGAGGGAAGAATGAAAGAATACTGTCTGGCACGGTTGCTAAATTCTGCTTAATCAACCACCTGAGTTTTCAGGGGTGGTAAGCAGCAGAATATTATGCCAAATCTAACACAGCCCCAGAAAACTTTTCGATCCTTTCCTATTTTTATGTTTGCTCCGGACCAAGCAAGAGATGTTAAGTCTTTCTCCAGTGCCTAGAGCAGTGGTTCTCAACCTTTTCTGTACCACAGACCCCCTTTAAATTAATTTTGTGGCCACGGACAGCCAAGACTTAACTCAAATTTAAATCATAACATTTCTTCAAGCTTTCGCAGATCCCCCGCGACAACACTGCAGCCCCCCCGGGGGTCCATGGACCACACGTTGAGAGCCACTGGCCTAGATGACAGATGAGATGGAACAGAGAAGATGGATCATAGCAAAATGGAGGTGCTGTTTTGTTTAGAATCCATTAGCTTCCAGAATGCTTTTTTAGCTCTGGACAGGCTAATACTACCCCTAGAACAGCAGGTTAACAACATGGGTCGTTCAGGACTCATGTCCTCTGGTGGAACAGTAAACAGTACTCGTGCTATTCCAGGGGTTCCCAACCAGGAGTGCTCGCACCCTCTGGGGGTACAAGACATTATTCCAGAGGGCGCAAAAACTTGGGTTTAGAAGTTTCAAAATTATAGTATATATGCATAATTATATGCATATAATTATTTACTTTTATAAGGGGTGGGAGAATATATCAGAAGCGTTCTAGGGGTGCAGGGTATAGAAAAGGTTGGGAACCAATGCAGCCTTTTCTAGACTGGGTAACTATGGTATCAGTAATGTGTCCTTAATTTGAACTTGGATACCGCAATCTGTTTTGCTGAGGACTGCTCTGGAAGTCTATTCAGAAGCTACAATCATTGAGTACAGCTGCTCCCTTGCTGTAGTCAACACCGTACAGAACAACATTGGTTTTGCAGGAACTGCACTGACCAAGCTTCAGGCATTATCACCCGTTAAGTTCATATCTTTTTTTAAAAAATTATCAAACTTCTATGCCGCCCTTCTCACCAAGGCAACCGTTACCTTCTAACCCAGGTATATTCTGTCCTCCCACTCAATAATGGCAGACAGAAGCGTCTCAAAGTCCCTAGTCTGTGAGAAATTAAAGGGGAAAGTGCTTCAAAATAAGCCTTTTTAGGAGCAGCCCGATGTTAACCCTCCCTTCCTGAGGTTAGAATGGCTCTTTCCCCGTTATATTTTTGAAAAACGGTTAAGGTCACATCACTGTATGTGTTTTTTATTTACTGAGCATATAAGGAATATCGTTCATGTCACATGGCTTTTGTGAGCTGCCTAGGATCACATGAGTTGGCATATAAATATAAACGAAGAAATAATCCTCTATTATTCTGTTCACTCCCATGATGGCAAACAAGAGCAGAATCTTGATGATTCAGAACAGGAACAACTTCAACTGACTCTCACCTTGACACTGGGCATGTACTTGGAGAACCGTTCATATTCTTTACTAATCTGGAAGGCCAGTTCACGCGTGTGACACATCACCAGCACAGAAACCTGTGAAAGAGGGCAAAAATAATCTGTAATTTCTCCTGTCACCCTTGCTTATTCGTAGCCCACCTGTCTGATCAGGCTTCAAACATCTGTGCCTATCTAACATCTGGGGAAGGAGGGAGAAGAGTCTGGATTTCATTGACATACCTGTCCTGTTATTGGTTCCAACTGTTGAAGTGTAGCGAGAACGAAGACAGCAGTCTTGCCCATGCCAGACTTGGCCTGGCACAGGACATCCATGCCCAAGATTGCCTGGGGGATACACTCGTGTTGCACTGCATTGAGAATAAGGGCAGAGTTAACACCTGGTGCCACTGAGATCACAGAAGCCCAAGTTCTCCACGGAACAAGTCACCTCGACTCACCTTCTGAAGGGTGCTCAAAGCCACAATCAACAATGGCACGCAAGAGTTCTGGTTTTAATAGGAAATCACGGAAGCCAGAACTGTGGATGGAGACATAGGATCCCTTGACGTCTTTCTTAGATGGGACATCCACCCCTTCTCCAGCTGCTTGGTTTTCCACCTCATCATCTTCATAATCCAGCAGCTCATTGTCAACATCATTCTCGGTCATGGTGATGCCTCCCTCTCTAAAAACTGAGATAGAGGCTTAAGTGAGCCAGAGTGTTTTAGAAAGGAAGTTCCCAATATTATTAATATACTGCAGAGCACGAATAAAGCATTACAAGCCACAGTGACCTCTAACCCTTTCAAGAGAGCAGTCGTGTTTTAGCACCATACCATGAGGCATCTGCAAGACTAAGACATCTACATTCATAACTTAGCCCAAGGCCCTTTCTATTGCATGGTATTATAACTCCACTCCAAGTTATTATGGCACAAGATTTAAGTTCATTTCACAAGGATTAGGGGCACATTCGGGGCTTCGAGAGCAAGTGATAAACAAATTCACACAATGGCTATCATAAGAGACTTGCCTACTCACAAAATGGCTACCACATTAAACCATTCTACCACAAAAATAAATTTAACCCAAGATATACTCCCACTGCATAGAGCTTTGTTAACTCGTTCCTGCAAATAAATAATTTTGGTGATTTCAGCAAATGATGCCATTTTCGTATTACCAGAATCTCTTAAAAAGCCAGCTGAGATACATAGTAGTCCACCTCAGGAAACCTCCCTCCCCAGATTATCCTTGACTGCAAGGAAGCTATATCATGGTTTACCATTAGAAGCAAACATGATATGCCCATCATCTCACTAAGTAGAAAAAAACATTAGCAGAATTTCATTCTTTATAAATTCTCTTGAAAATTATTCTGATAAATAATGGTTTAAGTTAAAGTATCCTGAAGACTTATCAGAATATATATATTCTAGCTAATTAAATAGGACAAATGGAACACCTCTTACCCTTAACAGAATTTATACAAGCAAGGATTCGATTGTTACTTTCTTTTGCTATTTTAATTTTAATAATTTTCAATAATTTTGAAGAATCCTGTACAGGTACCTGTAAAGAGTACTTGTAAACTGAAAACCTAGATCTGGGCTGAAAAAATCCAAACAGCCACCAAGGGGAAGTGAGATCCAGTTTAATTTTACTGCCATCCAGTGACTACCTGATTTTGCAGAGAAGATCTGATAGTCACAATGAAATCAATATAGAAGCTACAGATTATCATCCGTTGTTATTATACTAAATGACTATGTTGGCATAAGTACTATTATTGCACACAGATTTACAACCATTCATTCAGCGAAAGTCCAAAGTTACAATGGCACTGAAAAACATGACTTATGATCTGTCGTCACACTTATGACTGTCACGGTATCCCAGTGTCAAACGATCAAAATCTGGGCACTTGGCAAATAGTATGCATTTAAGATTCCTAAGGTTAGGTGATCGCCAACTGCACTCTTTCAGCTGGCTTCCAACAAGCTAAATCACAGGGGGAAATCAGAATCACTTAACATGATCCACTTAATTGCAGTTATTTGCTTAACAATAACCAAGTTATTTGCTTAACAACAACCATGGCAAAAAGATAGTAAAACTGGGCATAACTCATTTAACAATCACCTTGCTCAGCAATGGAAATTCTGGTCTTAAGTCAAATACAGGACTGCCTGTATGTTTCTTCTGTAGGAAACATCAAAGGGTTGGAATGCATATAAAAGTGTAAACTGTATGCAGGTAGGGTTTAAGTAATAATCTATGCCTTAAAACAGAGATAACCAATAAGCAACCTCTGCAAGTCTAAGTACTGCTGAACTCCCAATATTTGCAAAAAGCATGACAAAGATGTTGGAAGTACTGTATTGCAACAGTTTAGCTGCATGGGGCGCACCTCAGCTTCCATGTTTCCCTGAAAGAGGCAGATTCCTAACAATCATCTGCAAACATCCCCCCCCCCCCAAAATCTCACTCTGAGATCAGCTATCAAAGCAAGATCAGTAAGGAAACCCTTAGGAACACCTTCACCTGTCTTTTCTGATCACTAACTGGAGCCATTAAGAAATCCTGGAGAGAAGAGATCCTGTGGGTTTTAACACTTGAATTTCTCAGGGAGTTTAACCTTTTCACTAAGGAATTAAGCTCCTTACAACCATTTAACCCTGGGCAGCACCCCACCCCCGCCCCCCATCTGCATGAATGCTAGTAGGCATTAACCTGTTTCCGTTGTTCAGCAGGCAACACAAAACTTGACGCATGGAGAAGATGCAGCTATTTAATCCCAAAAAATAAAGAGGAAGCAAATGCAGGATGCTCAGGCTAGCAACAGTTAATTCTTAATTACTACAGTAAAAATATGAAATCGTGTATTACAAAAGGGTGGGGGGGGGGGAAAGAATCTCCAGAAATCATTGCATCTGCCTCATCTGATAATATTTTAGATTTTTCTTCCTTTACAGATAAGGCCCCCGTTTAAAAAAAAATGGAGGGAGTGGGTGGGTGGGTGGTGTTACAAAAACTGCCGTAGTATATAGCTATAAGATTAGTCTGTCGACTAGTTCTTGGCCGAGGTGGAGCACAAGAGATCTCTCGATCTAACGAACCAGGCCTAAAAGCCGAGAGTAATAGCGGGTGGCCGATGTTTCTCGATTACGATCGGCCCAAGAAACGCACCCAACGCGCAAGAAAAGGCGCCATCTTTAATTTCAGGCTTTTACTACAATGACAGGGTCTACGGCGCACGCTCCCCATTGTAAATTTGGGCGCGGGGATAAAGAAATGACCATCCAAAAAAGAAGAATCGGAAAGGCAAAGGCCCGAGGGAACTGTACCTACCTCGATATACGACGGATGACTAACCGGAGCGCCGATAAAAGGGCGATTATCAAAGAGCGGCTTACCTTACACAAAGGGGAGGGGTTCGACGAGTTAATGCCGAGACGCGGTCACAGCGGAAAGAAAGCCACTTCCGTTAAGTGATGGGCGTAAGCGGAAGCTACTGGAGGGACCTGCGGTGAGGACCCCGCGCGGTTTGTTTGGGGTTTTTTGGCGCCTTTTGTCTAACTGAGTGCCCGATAAAAAAAAATAAACTTTAAAAAGATGATTACATCTATCATATTTTAAAATAATAATAATTTGTAAATGATGCTACTATTCGTCAGTTTTCATTCGATCCTATTTTAATACAGGATTTATTGGGATAGATTTTTGCCAGGCGTCCTCCCAATGGGAGTAAATTGGTGCTGGCTCACCATTGGTCAGTAAAGTCACGTGGTTCACTTTTAAATCATTGTATTTATTTCATGTGAAAAAGGTTGGGTTCTACTGCTAGCGCGATCCCAGAGAGGAATTACGTAACTCATGTGCAGCAGTATTAAGGCCAATAACTCAACGGGGGTGGCTCTGCAGAAGGCACCAGTTAAATTTCTACCCTAATCTTACAATAAAAAAAATAAAATAACAGAATTGGAAGAGATCTTGTAGGTCATCTAGTCCAACCCCCTGCTCAAGCTGACCCTATACCAGTGATGGCTAACCTTTTTGCCGTTGTGTGCCAAAAGCAGGGGGGGAACACGTGGGAGTTGTGCGCATGCGTGCCCACACCCATAATTCAATGCATCCCCCCACGCTCCCCACGCTTTTGGCACGCAATGGCACGATGGGCCTGGTAGGCCCATTTTTCGCCCTCCCCAGGCTCCAGCGGCTTTCTTGGAGCCTGGGGAGGGCAAAAAGGGCTTCCCCACCCCCACAGAGGCCCTTCAGTGGCCGCAAACAGCCTGTTTCCCAACTTCTGGTGGGCCCGGAAAGCCTGTTTTCACTGTCCCCAGACTCCAGAGGCTTTCTAGGAGCCTGGGGAGGGCGAAAAAATCACCCCCCCCCCCCCCCCCCCCCCCCGGAGGCCGGAAACAACCTGTTTCCTGACTTCTGGGTGGGCCCGGAAGGGCTGAAAATCAGGTGGACAGCACATGCATGTGTGCTGGAGCTGAGCTAGGGCAACGCTCATGTGCCCACAGATATGGCTCCGCATGCCACAGGTGGCACGTGTGCCATAGGTTCGCCATCACGGCCCTATACCATTTCTGACAAGTGGCTGCCCAGTCAGTCGGAATAGAGATGAGATGCTCAAATTTCTTGCTGAGAATTTTCCACCTAAAATCCTTGGCCCAATCCTCTCATGGATTGTTTATTCTAGCATTACTTCATGCTTTTGTACTTCCAATAGCAGCCCATTCAAGGTATACAAGAGCTTGGGAGCTAAAGCAAAATATAAAGATTTCTAATAATTGTCTATGGAGATTCTCAGTCATCCAGGTTGTGGCTGCCCCAAATGTGTTTTTTTCAAAAGGCAACTGGATTTTTCTTTGGTTTTTTCCTTGAAGATGTTTCACTTCTCAGAACTGAAGAAGCATCTTGGATGAGAAGCAAAGTATCTTCAAGGAAAAAAACAAAGAAGTGTCTGGTTGCCTTTTGAAAAAGCACCCTTGGGATTTCTAACAGTTCCTATTGGCATTTTATTTCCATTCTCACTGGCTGTGACTTTGAGGTGCCGCTTAGGCCTGGGGTACCTGACAGACCATCTGCGGCCAGCGATAGCTCCCCATTGCCCGGTGCGTTCCCACAGGGAGGGCCTCCTTGGAGTGCCGTCGGCCAGGCAGTGTCATCTGGCGACTCCTAGGGAACGGGCTTTCTCTATGGGCGCACCTACCTTATGGAATCAACTCCCCCTGGAGCTCCGGGTGGCCCCTGACCCGCGCTCTTTCCGCCGTGACCTTAAGACATGGTTATTTCGCCAGGCCGGATTGGATTGAAGGGGTTTTTAAGGGGAGTTTTAATGGTTTTTAACATTTAATATTGATTTTATCTGTTTTTATTGCTGTGAGCCGCCCTGAGTCCTTCCCGGAGAGAGGGCAGCATATAAGCTTAATTAATAAATAAATAAATAATAAATCTGTGGCATGATGCTGAACCTCTGCCCCAAACAATAAATTGTACAGTTATTAATCCAATCTTCCTCGAGACTCAAATAATCAGGCTCAAATTATCCCTACTTTGGACATGTTCCCATACGGGTAATTTTTTTTTATCATTGTTAACAGGGACAGCTACTGAGCTACAAAACAAATGTTTGGAAATTACTTCTGTGACATCAGAGAGCTGGTATTTGTATAATATGTTCCAAGTAGGGTAATTTAAACCTGGTCATTTGTGCCTCAAGACAGAACTCGTGAGTTATTTTATTTTGTGAACTATCTTCTTGGCTGTCCATGGTATTCTGAAGAGTCTTCTCCAACACCAAAGTTCAAATGTCTCCATATCAGGGGTGAAATCCAGCAGGTTCTGACAGGTTCTGGAGAACCAGTAGTGGAAATTTTGAGTAGTTTGGAGAACTGGCAAGTAGCACCTCTGGGTGGCCCCAGAGTGGGGTGGGAATGGAGATTTTGCAAGATCCTTCCCCCAAGATTGGGGTGGGAATGGGGATTTTGCAGTATCCTTCCCCTGCCACGCCCATCAAGCCACACCCACCAAGCCACACCCACAGAACCGGTAATAAAAAAAATTGGATTTCGCCACTGCTCCATATCATAGCCACTTCTCAACTCCTTTTATTCGTTAATAGCTAAAACAGATCCTTCTCAGGTAAACACCAAAAGCAATGTCTTGATTAAAAATTAAATTATCTTCTTTATGTGGTCTTTTGACAACTTATCTGGAAGCTGAAATATATTTTCCTTAGGTCTTATACTACTTTGGGCAGAAGCAAAATGTAGCTCCTTAATTTATTAGTGCTAGTCCAATGTTAAATGTTATACTGTAGACATCATCCAATTAGAATCAGTTATTCCTCTCACGAATGATACGTGTCCAAATATACATTATACATATATAATGTTGCAGGATCCAATCTGGGTCAGTCAACGACATCAGAAGTTTAATCTTCTAAACTTTCAGACTCGTGCTGGAGCCCATCCCCAGGAAACCTCTCTCTCACCAGAATATGTTATTTCTTTGCGCTAAATTCATAGTTTTTGCTGCCAAATTTACAAGGATGATGGTAGATCAGGGATCATGAGTCTGGTAGAAAGAGTTCATGAAAGATAGGTTGAGCCTCTAGAGAACTCAATAATAGTTTGAGCAGACAAAAAATGCCAAGTGTACTCCAAAGCCTCTTCTCATCACGAATCTATGATTTCAAGCAGAAGAGATTTAGCCCCATGTTCCACATCCTATAATCTGTGCGGTAGCCTTCCAACGTGTCTTTTATAAATTGTTTATAGTGTGCTGTGAATAGATGTAACAGTTCTAGTTCTAAGTTGGATCTCTCTTTGGTAAGTTTCCAAATGTTACTTCTTGTGCTGCCTTCAGGTGCTTTGAAGAATAGGTCAACCCACTCCTATCTGTGGCAGCCCCTCAAGTATTGGAAGACCATTATCAAGTCACCCTTGGTCCTTTTCTTTGTTAGAACAATAGACTAGACATCTCCAGTTTCTGCAATTGTTCATTATATGTTTTATCTTCCTGTCCTCTAATCATACTGGATGCGGTCAGTATTCCAAGTATGGTCTTACCATTGCAGTTTAAAGCAGTACTAATCCTTCACGTGATCTTGATACTTTCCCTCTGTAGATGCAGCCTAGGATTGCATTGTCTTTTTTTGGCAACTGTAGTACTCTTAAGGACTCCTAGATGTAGGCTGGCATGATAATTTGTATTGAGATGTGGCCATAAAAACAGCGGGCATGCTAGCTGCAAATGATAAGAGGTGTAGTCTTACACATCCAGAGAGCTGTCAGCCCTTCAAGAATCAGGATAGGAAACCAACATAGACCTATACTTTGTTAAGTTAGATTATAGTAATTGTATGCTGTAGCTGGCCTGTACTGGCTTGCAAGAGCAGATGGTCACAATTTTGGGAATTTTGCAAGCTGGAAGAAATCAGAACTGAATGACAATCCTTAATAGGCCAATCGGCTGTTCTGATTAGCTAGCGGCGTGGCGCCATGGCGGCACTGGAGTTGGCAGAGCCGGATTTTTAACATTTAAAAATCCAGCACACCTCTGGGCTATAATAACAAAATCTTGCATGCCCAATTGCATATATATTCCCCTCCTTATAATCCAAGGAATCAGGAAGGAGCCAACCTAATATTTTTTCTTCTCCTGGGCTCAAGGCATGTTTCTCTAAATTGTGTTGTTCTAATGATTTCTGAACAGGTTCATCAAGTTCATTTTCATGACTCCCTACCTGAGAGCATTAACCAGCTGTTATCTACCTTTTCCCATTAATTTGCAGGTGTGTGAAACTAGCATCTCGTCTCTTAGCAACAAAATCTATTTTTTTCCACTTTTTGTTTTCTTTATGTCCTTCTGCCTGAAGACACAATCCCAATATTGCCTGAAAACCAGGGGTGAAATCCAGCAGGTTCTGACAGGTTCTGGAGAACCAGTAGCGGAAATTTTGAGTTGTTCGGAGAACTGGCAAATACAACCTCTGGCTGGCCCCAGAGTGGGGTGGGAATGGAAATTTTGCAATATCCTTCCTCCAGGAGTGGGGAGGGAATGGGGATTTTGTAGTATCCTTCCCCAGGAGTGGTGTGGGAATGGGGATTTTGCAGTATACTTCCCCCAGGAGTGGGGAGAGAATGGGGATTTTGCAGTATCCTTCCCCTGCCACGCCCATGCCCACCAAGCCACACCCACAGAACCGTTAGTAAAAAAAATTGGATTTCACCACTGCCACAAACTCTTCTTGAATTCAGCTCACAATTCAATTCAGCTGCAAATACACAAAATGCATATCTTGCAGGAATTGGGTATGTCTACTTTAATGAAAAAAAGGATTAGATGTGACATGATAGCCGTGTTCCAATATCTCAGGGGCTGCCACAAAGAAGGGAGGGGGTCAACTTATTCTCCAAAGCACCTGAAAGCAAGACGAGAAGCAATGGATGGAAACTAACCAAGGAGGGAACCAACCTAGAACTAAGGAGAAATTTCCTGATAGTGAGAACAATTAATCAGTGGAACGACTTGTCTCCAGAAGCTGTGGGTGCTCCATCACTGGATGTTTTTAAGAAGAGATTGAACAACTATTTGTCTGGAATGGTATAGGGCCGTGATGGCGAACCTATGGCACGCGTGCCACAGGTGGCACGCGGAGCCATATCTGTGGGCACGCGAGCGTTGCCCTAGCTCAGCTCCAGCATACATGCGTATGCCAGCCAGCTGATTTTCGGGCCTTTCAGGCCCACCGGAAATCAGGAAACGGGCCGTTTCTGGCCTCCAGGGGGGTGGGGAAGGCCATTTTCACCCTCCTCAGGCTCCTAGAAAGCCTCTGGAGCCCGGGGAGGGCAAAAAAACAGGCCTACCGGGCCCATTGGGCCATCGCATGCCAAAAGCGGGGGGAGCACGGGTGGGTGTCGTGTGTGCATGCATGGGGGGCGGGGCACATTGAATTATGGGTGTGAGCACACACGTGCTCGACCCCCCACACACACACACACTCCCCCATGCTTTTGGCATGCGACGGCAAAAAGGTTAGCCATCACTGGTATAGGGTTTCTTGCTTCAGCAGGGAATTGGACTAGAAGACCTCCAAGATCCCTTCCAACTTTGTAATTCTGTTATTCTTCCACCCCAGGTGCCTTTCTCTCCTTCTCCAGTATTTTGTTCCATCTGAAGGATTCATATAAGGCTGGATCATTTTAAAACAGATTCTGATTGGGTGTATTAGAAAAACCTGCCTTGTTGTAACTTCTTGATTTTTTCCACCCTCTGTTTGGCTATGTTAATCTTTTTTATTATTATTATTATTATTGCATTTGGCTTATGTGTATTTAAAATCTTTTCAATTGCCAAAGATGTCTGTGCCAGAATTCCCTAATCTGGTGACCCAAATTGCATCGCCCAGAGAATAGTCTAATATTATTAAGATATTTAAATTGAATAGCTGGAGCAGGGTGGGTGTGTTGTGTAGTGAGCGAAACGCACAGTTGTGTTTGATTGGCTGGAAAGTGTTAGCTCCTGCCTGAGGCAATCTGCACTGTGATTGGTTGCTGTGGAGGGAGAGTTTCCCGATTTTCCCGCCTTTTTCCTCTGAGTGCCCTGTATGCTCTGTGATGCCGACTATCATGTCTGCTGTACATACTGATATAAAATAGCAATAGCACTTAGACTTACAGTATATACCGCTTCACAGTACTTTCCGGCCCTCTCTAAGCAGTTTAAAACATATTTATTTATATAAAACCACATATTTGTGTCAGCATCTCTGACTTCACATTTGCTGTGCAATTCCATGACGTACACTAGTAGGAGACAATGAGAGATGAACTGCAAAAATGTTTGGATTATGGCAGGTTAGGAAAGAGAAATCTTGTTCTGTTGGAAGGAGCAGCCAGTTCACGTGGTTTTAAACCAACAACAGCAGGTTGCCCCCGACTTACAATAGTTCATTTAGTGACCATTTGAAGTTACAGCCTCATTGAAAAAAGTGACTTATGACCATTTTTTCACACTTATGACCATTGCAACGTCCCCATGGTCACGTGATTTGCATTCAGATGCTTGACAACCGACTCATGTTTATGACGGTTTGTAGTGTCCCAGGATCAAGTGACACACACACCCCCTTTTGCGAATGTCTGACGAGCAAAGCCCATGGGGAAAATCAGATTCACTAACAACTGTGCTCCTAATTTAACCATTGTAGTGATTCACTTAACAAATGTGGCAAGGAAAGTCGTAAAATTGGCCAATACTCAACAAATTTATCACTTAACAACATAAATGTTGGGCTCCATTGCGGTCGTAAGTTGAGGACTATACCTTTACCACGATCCCGCCTGCTGCAGAACTGTCAAAAGAAAAACGAAACACAACATTTTTTCCCCCGTGTTTAACTGCCTGCCGTTTTTATTGAACTGTTCAATTACGGATAAACAAGATTGTCGAGATCATAGGAAGGAAACAAATTAAGCAGGGTACAATGGAGCAGAAATAGAACCTCTCAGTCTCAGCACACAAATACATGTAGCAAGTAACACAAGGGTAACCTTGCAACCTTCACATTTCCAGACATGTCTTTTCATGCCACAGAGTTGTGTAATACGGAAGGAAAGATCCTGCACTGGGTTTGTGAATGAAAGTGGACCTGTTTTGGAGAGATCAGCACTTCGGATTTTACAGCCCCTTTAAAAACAAAAACTAAGCCAAAAAACCCAAAACAACTATAGATAGTCCTCGACTTACGTCCAGATGCTTAACGACTGTTCAAAATTCCGACGAACCCTGAAAAAGTGACAATCTGGATTCAAAGTTTGCATGCCACACACCTGTGGCCATATGATCGCATTTTGGATGCTTCCCAATTGGCTTGCTTATATAGCTCATTGCAGTGTGCTTGTGGATACGTAAGCACGAGTTATGATGTTTTTTTTTGTTGGAAACTAGCATTTACTTCCAGTTTACCAGTTTACACTAGTTTCCAGTTTACACTGGAAACTAGCATTTACTTCCAGAAAACAACGGAAGTAGCAAACAGTGGGTTTACTTTATGACATAAAGTACATGGCATTTGCTTAATGACCACTGCAAAAAAATATATATATCATAAAATCAGAAGTGGTCACATAATGACTTGTTTAATGACCCGTCACAGTTATAACCATAATTGCAGGCTCGATTAATGGTTGTAAATTGAGGACTACCTATAATCCTGGGGAATAGAGAATAGTCTATAGATGTACTTTGAAAACTGGTGTGTGTCTTTGTATGTAGTGCAGGGTCAGTGTCCAGTAACGAATAGAAAGTTGATTGCTTGCTTTTGCATCTTTTGGGCATAATGGATTACTTAGACCAGGGGTGGGCAAATGTGGCCCTTTTACAACCTGTGGACTTCAACTCCCAGAATTCCTGAGACAGCTTGGCTTGGCTGTCTCAGGAATTCTGGGAGTTGAAGTCCACAGGTTGTAAAAGGG
>WNWU01000121.1:940324-952628 GCA_012654045.1 Ptyas mucosa | reverse complement strand
GCTTGGCTGTCTCAGGAATTCTGGGAGTTGAAGTCCACAGGTTGTAAAAGGGCCACATTTGCCCACCCCTGACTTAGACCATCAAATGCAATTCACAGCCTTGATTCGAGATACAATAAAAGAAGGAGAAAGGATGAATGAGAAGCCTCAGGGAGCACAGGATGTTAGACCTGTTTGATTCAGTGAAGTTATAGGTGGGAAATAGAGAACCCGGGTATTTGGGCATCTGAAGTGTATTGTGTGGAGAATAAGGAGTACATCAATAGTCCATCAGACAACTGCAGGCAGGGGCAGGAGGCCCTTTAGACAGCCAGGCGGTAATTGGGGTGAATTTGGGGCTGCACATTCCATACAGTAGTGAGAAGGTGACGTAAGACCTGGTCTTTGCCCCGAGCCTGCCCTCCATGCATAGCTTGCAGTTTTTTGCGGGTCTGAGCCTCCACCTCTGCGGACAGATTCCCCTGCGAGCCCAGAGCCTAGAGAAGGAAAAAAAAATCAAGATTGTTCCAAAATAAGGAGAAATGAAGCACTAATACAGGTAGTCCTCAAATAACAACAGTTCATTTAGTGATGGTTTCAAAGAGTGATGTGGTGGCCTAGAGATGGAGCTCTCGCCTCACAATCAGGAGGCTGTGATTTCGATCCTAGGCAAAAGCAGATATTTCTCTCTCTGGGCACAATGAGAATTTATCTGCTGAACGAAACTCCGCATTGGCGACAGGAAAGGGCATCTGGCCAGTAAACACTCAGCTCCATTCGGTTGCCTCCACCCCGCAAGTGATTATAGGGTCGTTAAAATAATAATAATAATAATGATGATGATAATAAAGAAGATGATGATTTATTGATGGTTTAAAGTTACAATGGCACTGAAAAAAGTGGTGTGACCATTTTCCACCATTAAAATCTTTGCAGTATCCCCATGAGCAGGTGATCAAAAATTTAGACACTTGGCAACTGGTTCATCTTTATGACTGTCGCTATGTCCCAAGGTCATGTGATCCCCTTTTGCGACCTTCTGACAAGCAAAGTCAATGGGAAAGCCAGATTCACTTAATAACTGTTTTACTCACTTATTAACTGCAGTGATTCACTTAACAACTGTGGCAAGAAAGTGGGGCAAAACTCACTTAACAAATATCTCACTTAACAACAGAAATTTTGTTGTGGTCGTAAGTCGAGGGCTACCTGTAAAGGGAAAGGCTCAAATAAGGAAATTTAATTTGAAATGAATCCAGTATTCCAAATAAAAACTGAATATGTTTCTTCCCTTCCACTAGGATGGTGGGGAATGAAAGGATTTATACTCCTTGCAGACAGCTGGTCATTTGATGACACAGATAAACCTCCAGGTAGCCTCAACGACTCTCTAAAAAGGATGCAAATGACCAGCTGTCTGCAAGGAGTATAAATCCTTCCATTCCCCACCCTCCAGTCAGAGCTGAAGAAGCTTCTTGGATGAGAAGCGAAACATCTTCAAGGAAAAACAGGAAAGTCCAGTTGCCTCTTGAAAAAGCACCTTTGGGGCAATGAAGGGTTTATGTGTTTTGTCGGTCTTCCCAGGTAATCCAGACGGGAAACAACAACCAGATGAGCTAATTTTACTTCATTGTAAGGCTACATTTAAAATAAATGTGTAAGTCTGAAAATAAAACCTTCCCACCACCATTTTCAATGCTTGATCCATTTCAGTGGGTCTTTCCTAAGTTTCTTCCTGTGACCGTTAGGCCATTGTGGGCTCCTGCTTCTCTTGTCTGGTTTTTTTCTAGGCAGCATCTCTTTCCTTCACCCCCCCAAGGTCACTCACACATTCCATTTCGTCTTTAGATGCGTTTCTGTTCGGGGATTTATTTGTATTTTGTTTTCAAGGTGGTCAGATTATGGTCTTACATACCTTGACTTCAATAGGAAGCAAAACATCTGGGGCTCACCACATATCTCAAAAACCTCGATGCAAAACTCCCTATCTTAAATTGCAACGGAAAGGCCAACTCCAGTCTTCATCTACCCAGACCTCTCTGCCACCCTTTCTCTCTTCCTCCTCTCCAAAATTCCCATCAGGCTTCTTAGAAGTTCCGACTCCATCATCCACATCCCCCTTTTTCATCTTTTGTTCCCCTCCTCACCCTTCCTCTGTGTTTCATCCTCGGTTTTTCATCACCCTAAAGCTAAGTAAGCCCCAATCCCTTCATCTCACCGCCTGCTGTTTTTGCTGGAATTCTCTCTCACGCTCTAAGCGATACTGCTCAATTTCAGCCTGGGCTTCTTCTTTGGCCTGCTTCAGCCGCCTGGCTTTTCCTGGGATGGAGAAAAAGAAGTCCAAGGACAAAGCAGAGATGACCTTTCAAGTCCCAGCATTCCTCAAAACATCCCTGCCATTCCCCTCCACGAGAAACTGAAAGATGCTGCCGTTCTCCACTTTAGAACGTGGGTTCTCTGCTGGCAGCCTCCACCCCACTTCCAGCATCTTCCCTAACAACTGGGAGCTCCAACTCACGTTTTCGGGCCTCTGCCACCTTCTCTGCAGCCCTCTTCTCTGCCTGCAGCAGCTGCTGAATTCCCTGGGTCTGACTAGCCATGTTCCTGTAGCAAATAGATGCGTAGCAACGATGCTGCAAGAGGCTCTGGTGATGCCTTCTGCTTCCAGCAAGAGTGGGTACCACTTCTGAGCAAAGCACTTCAAGGTCCTAGTGCCCGACTGCTCCAGCGTTTCTGCTGCTTAATTGTTGCCAAGATGCAGGTAGTCCTCAACTTACGACCACAATCAAGCCCAGAATGTTCTTTTTTATTATTATTATTAAAAAGTTTTACAAATTACAAAAAAGATTTTCCCCCCCTCCCCCCTCCCTCCCCCTCTTCCCTCCCATCCCATCCCAACTCTCCCGCTCCCCCCCCCCCCAACTTCCCAGGATTAGCTCAGGGTATTACATGTACAAACACAAAACTAGAATTAGCTAACAGTATAATAAAACATTATTAACCTTGATCTTTAACTCCTAATAATAAAACAACAATATTCTACTTAATATAACAATTTCTACAAAATATTTCATTCATAAGCTAGTTGAAATTTCTTATTACAATATTTGTTCTGAATATAGTCTATCCATCTTTTCCACTCCTTTATATATCTTTCATTTGAATAGTCTTTGAGATATGCGGAAATCTTTGCCATTTCTGCCAAATGCACTACTTTTAATGTCCATTCTTGAATTGTAGGTACATCTTGTAAGCCCAGAATGTTCTGTTGTTCAGTGAGACGTTTGTTAAAGTGAGTTTGGCCCCGTTTTACGATGTTTCTTGCCAAGGTTGCTAAGCGAATCCCTGTGGTTGATCCCACTTAATGGTTGTTAAGTGAATCTGGCTTCCCCATTGACTTTGCTTGCCAGAAGATTGCCAAAGGTGACCACGTGACCTCGGGGACACAGCAACAGTCGTAAGTATGAACCAGTAGTGAAATGTAAAATTTGTTACTACTGGTTTTGTGGGCGTGGCTTGGTGGTGGGGGGTATTGTGACTGGGTGGGCGTGGCCAACTTAAAAAAAATTTTAAAGCATTTTTTCTACCACCTCTTCGAGGTGATAGAAAAAAATGCTTTAAAAAGCCTCTGACGATCCCAGCTGAGCCGCGTGATCATCAGAGACTTTTTTTTTACTTTTAAGAGCATTTTTTCAGCTGAAGAGGCTGTAGAAAAAATGCTTTTAAAAATAATTTTAAAAAAGCCTCTGATGATTGCGTGGCTCAGCTGGGCATGGGGAGGGGCAGGGATTTTTGCTACTGGTTCTCTGAACCACCACCCGCCATCACTGTAGAGTTGTTGAGGCCACTTGGAGTTTTATCTGTGTCCTCAGAGGTCACCTGAGTAGCCATCTATCTCACCTACGACACAGTCCTTTCAGCAGTTCCAAGAAGCCTCCACACCCCGTTTGCACTACTCTCTAAAAGAATGAAAATGACCAGCTGTCTACAAGGAATATAAATCCTTCCATTCTCCACCATCCAGTCTCAGCTAAAGAAGCTTCTTGGATGAGAAGCAAAACATCTTCAAGGAAAAACAAGAAAGTCAAGTTGCCCCTTGAAAAATCACCTTTGGGATATTCTGGAGTAATGATGTTCTACAGGGAAGGGGCTACCACAGTGAAGGCCCTTTTTTCTTGATCCCACCAATGAACCTCCTTAAGGGGACAAGTAACATACCTTCTCTCTGGTCTGGTGGGTCAGGTATATTTGGGAAAAAATGGTTTTTCAAATAACTTGGGTAGGGCTTTAAAGGTGAGAACCAGCACCTTGAATTGAACCAGGAGACAAATCAGCAATGTAGCTCCCTCAAAAGTGGTGACACATGTGCAAATCTTAAGCTTGCACACAACCACGCGGGCCTCTGCATTTTGAACTAATTAAAGCTTCTGGATACTTTTCAAATGCAACCCAATATGAATGCATTGTTGTAGTCAAGATGGGAGGTGATTAGGGCTCAGGTGCCTGTATCTTGAAATAGGCTGAAGTTTAGAGTAGGGTAGGGTAGGGTAGGGTAGGGTAAGGTAGGGTAGGGTAGAGTAGAGTAGAGTAGAGTAGAGTAGAGTAGAGTAGAGTAAATAGAAGAACAGAGTTGGAAGGGACCTTGGAGGTCTTCTAGTCCAACCCCTTGGTCACGCAGGAAACCCTACACCACTTCAGACAAATGGTTGTCCAATCTCTTCTTAAAAATTTTCAACGTTGAAGCATTCACAACTTCTGGTGCCATGTTGTTCCACTGATTAGTTGTTCTGTCAGGAAATTTCTCCTTAGTTCTAGGTTGCTTCTCTCCTCGATTAGTTTCCACCCAAGTGGGAATGATGCACTCACACTTTAAAAAACACACATTTTGTTTAATTAACTATTTTAAACAGCTTTTTTTTAATTAGTTCTTTATTTTACTAATGTAAAGTAAAAGAAAAAAAGAAAAAACAGAGAGCAGAGAACAATCCAAAAGTAAAGAAAGAAAAAAAGCATAAAAGTGTTTCCAATTTTCTTTACAATTATTAGAACACATACAAAATTACCTCATACTTTAAGGTTACAAAAACAAACTTACTTCTTTCTATCTATCTTTCCTAATCATCCAAACCATAAGGAATGTTCATTTTTTCCCCCATTTCACCAAAAGGTCTGTAAGGGCCTCCCAGTCAGCAATAAAATAGTTTTAAAAAATAAATACTAAGCCTTTTAATTAATTTCTCCAAAGGCGTGGGGAAGTTTATACACAAACAAATATATACAATATAAGTTACTGCTGAAGAAGCTGAAATCTGAGATAAACCTCTGCTTACTTAACAAAAGGTATCACATTTAATTCATTCCATTCATCTTTTATTTTACACATTTAGTAATCTTCCAGTAACTGAAGAGAGTTTACTTCCAACGTCTGGATAAAGGCACTCCTCATAAAAATCAAGATTGAAAAGGCAAACAACATAAAAATCAAGATTGAAAAGGCAAACAACATAAAAATCAAGATTGTAATAAATAAATAAAACTGCTACAGTTCCTTTCCATCCCCTTTTTGAGTTTTCCTTCCTTAAGACAATTTATTATGTCTTGTAGTTTCTTTGGAGGACATTTTGCAAGGATTTGCTTTTATTGGCTGTGGCTCGAGCCCTCCTAGGATGTGGTGGTGTAAAAATCAGAGCCCATTAAATAACTAAATAAAGATTAGCACGCCCTGGATCAAAATAAGCCATTTCCACCCTGTGGCTTGTAGTCTTTCTTTCAGCACCCATCACTTAAAACTGTCGTGTTCAAAATGGGGGGGAGAGCGCGGGGGAGGCCTTGCTCGAATTATCAACCACTAAAGCTTTATTCCATGATGCTTCTGATGAGTGGGTGTAAAACCTATAGCGTACATCCATGCCCTTGAACTCAGATCTCTTTTCTTCTTCCAAGAATTAGCTTCATGGCAGTCAATGATGCTACCTGACTGTTGCCTGGAGCCCAAGGTGAGCTTTGTAGCTTTATTACTAACTGCATCCGACTCTTGTATGGGTGGTTCTGGTGTCAGGTATTACCAGTTTATCTTCTTTTAAACGATGAAAAGAATTTGGAGACTGGAACCAAGCTGCCCACCCACCAGCGTGTCAGAATTGCTTGACTGATTATCTGCTGTTCTAGTTGTTTTCGACTCCTAACGCCCACGTCAAAAAGGACTTGATGCTTTATAATCAATCGATTAATTTTTAAAAAAATGTTGAAAATAAAACGACCGTCACACCAATAATTAAAAAAAACCGATTTCCCAAAACCTGGCCCCCCCAAACAAGATTGCACATTAAAGGAAAGGCGGAAAAATAATTCCCCCGGTGGGCTAAACTGATCCACACACAGTCACAATATGGACTTTACAGAGGAACATCAGATAATTGGAGGCCTAAGTTCTAAAAATCGACTCACAAAGAGATGTGTGAATGAAAAGAAGCAAAAATATGTGCAGGTTATCCTCCGGCCCAGAGGGGCCACAACTTTATGGCATAAAGAAAAAAAAAACACATCCATGAAGATTCATCATTAAAATATAAACCAGGGTAAGCACTCCAAGTGGTTACCGCAGCATTTCTCAAGCTTAGCAGCTTTAGGTTGGCAAATTTAAGGCTGGGATTTTTAGAGTAGAAATGGCAATCTATGAATTACAAACCACCCACAATCCATCCTTAAAATACAGGCCACCAAAATGCAGCCATTTTGCTGATCTTGAGATACTAGAGGAGTAAACATTAAGGGTTTTTTTTTTTAGAGCGGGGGTGCTCAATAGAGCCCATGGATTTTGCACTCCTGCAATTTGTCAGCAGAGAAGTAGCCGATGCAGAGAGGTCATTTCAGCTAAGAATATTTTTAACAACTCAAAGGTGCTTTTTCAAGAGGCTTTTCCTTCTCATCCAGGAAGCTTCTTCAGTTCTGAACTTCAGTCAGAACTGAAGAAGCTTCTTGGATGAGAAGCAAAATGTCTTCAAGGAAAAACGAAGTCCAGTTGTTGCCTCTTGAAAAAAAGCACCTTTGGGACAACCGTGACCTGGACAACCGAGAACTTCCATAAATATTTTTACCTCAAAACTGTCCCCTGCTTTGTTCGCCTCTCTGCCCACCCCATTCTTTTCTTTTGTGCTCTTAAAACTCACGGTCCAATTATAAGCCGTACAGGCAACTTGTCCCATCAGAAAAACGGGGAAACAGGTTTGAAATACATTCATTTGAAATCACAGATGTTGGCAACGCAGAAGAAAAACTGGCTTGTTCTCCCACACACCCTGCCTGTGAACCCTCAGGTGTGTTTTAGGGGGTTTTTTTTGGGTCCAGCAAGGGACATCTTCTACTCTTGATTCCATTTTATTGTTCAGAAAGTCAGTCGAAGTGCATAAATTTATCCTTCACAAAGTCTGCCTTTGTGTTTCGTTCCAGGGATCTGGCCCATTCCTACCCGATCTACCCACAATTTCTATAAATCTATACACATTAATAAATGGGAGAAAAAGCACAGGAAAATAGATTCAACCTCAGAAAGTCAGAAAGAAATAATAAGAGAGGTTCGGGGGTGGTGGTGTTGCCCGTTAGGCAGGCATAAAGAGAAGTGCAGGGCACGATTGGAAAAGTAGTATGTGGTCCTCTTTAGCCGCCCCGACTTCTGCTGAGACATGCCCAAGCTCTCTACCCATGTCCTTCAATTGCATTCTTTAGATCCCCAAAACACCAGTTCGTTTGGTTTCTGCCCAGTTCAAGCACACATTTTCCTTTCCCTGTCATGACAAAATTTGAGAATGTTTTAAGATGCCCCAGAAAGGAGGGTCAGAGCTGCCCGTTGAGGCTAATCTTGGCCACGGAGATACTTTCTGTATATTCGACCTCGCCCTTCTCGTAAATGATAAAGAGGCAGTGGTCGTCCCGCGGAGAATTTCCCTCCAAGGTGGTCATGGAGGAATAGCCACTGGAACCTCTCCAGATCAACAAGGGTTCTTTCCACCAAGAAGTCCCATTGGTGAAACTCCAGCGTAGTGTCAGGTTGATCCCTGCAATGGAACGGAAAAAAAATAATAATTCAGCGTCGACCGTTACTTCAAACGGTCACTAAATGAATGGTTGTAAGTTGAGGACCACCTATGTTTCTTAAACTTGCAAATATTCAGATGCATGGACTTCAACTCTCAGAACTTCCCCAGTCAGCAAGCTGGGAGTTAAAGTCTGCATAGCTTAAAGTTTCCAAGGTTGAGAAATACCGGTTTAGAAATATTTGCACATTTTAACAAGAAGTTTCACTCTTCCATATTCTGGACATTCTCCACAGAGTGGGAGGGATATGACACCACCTATCTCTTGTTTACAATACAGTCCTTTCAGCAGTTCCAAGAAGAATCCACACCCATTTCCACTATTCAGGTGACCCTGAGGACGCCTTAATTTCTTGGTGATCAAGGTAATCTAATTCAGAAAATCCTAGGTGACACCTGTCTGGCTGGATAGTTACGCCTGCTATTTTAAGATTGGGGGGGGGGAAAGTCTTTTAATTGCTGCAGACTGCTGTATTTAATGCACAGTCTCCATCAAATGTTATAAATAATAATATCACCCAGACAGATTTCACAGTACCTCCTACTTGGATGAATTTACCTATGAACCTCTGGAAGATCCTGAAGGTCTCCTTCAACCAATATATATATATATATATTGGTTGAATATATATATATATATATATATATATATATATATATATATATATAATTTTAATTCTCTTTTCGTAGGTCTTTTGTGTATTTTTGTTTCATCCAGGTTTTTCCTACGTAAATCAAGATCTTTATACAGCCATGGTTCAGTGAAATCTCATTCACTAGAATTTTTTGGCTTTATCAGACATCAGAGCAGCATTTTGTTGTCTGTTTTAAGATTTAGGGGAGACTAAGATAGCTATTTCTGGCTTGTTTGCCTTCTTTGGTTAGCCACACCCCCATCACCTGACTCCTCCCTGTAAAGGTCAAATATTTATCTGCCACTCTTGGGAGCCAAAAAGGGGCGAGGGGAGAGGGGCATCGCACACACACCCACGCCCCATTTTGGCTTTAGCAAGCCTGCCAGTAACCCAGGGAGCCAAAACGGTTGCAGGAAAAAAGGCATTTTTTTCATGACTCGAATATAAGCCGAGGGGGGCTTTTTTCAGCCTGAAAAACGTGCTGAAAAACGGCTTATATTCGAGTATATATGGTATGTATTTCTCTTTAGCCAGGTTCTACCTATGTAAACCAAGATGTTATGCAGCCCTACTTCAGTGAAATCCCAATTCACTAGTTTCTGGGCTTTTTTTTCTTTTTTTTCTTCTTCTTCTGGCAGAAGAAAAAAAGCCCAGAAACTAGTGAATTGGGATTTCACTGAACTAGGGCTGCATAACATCTTGGTTTACGTAGGTAGAACCTGAACTAGGGGTATTTCTAAAGAGAAATACACATAAAACCTACAAAAAAGAAAGAAAAACATATATATATATATATATATATATATATATATATATATATATATATATAAAGAAGTACAAGCATGCTGCAATTAGTGTTTATTAACCTTTATAAAGTAATGGTCTTCACCTGTAATTTTGGTTCCAAGGTTTAATAGGGAAATTAACAGAACTAGCAGAAGGTTAAGCAAAGTGCACAACAAATAGAAGTACTACGGATACAAAAATCTCTTGCGTCAACTGCAGACCTTTCAATGTGTGTAGGGACAGGAGACAGTTGTATAAAAGAAAAAGAATCAGCGAAAACATTTCCCACCCCCAGCAATTTGAGTGAATTTGGCCAATTGTGGCATAATACACCAAGGTTAAGCAAACGGTAGCGTTGTGCAACTTGCACGCCCAGATGCAAATATATAAACAGAGAGAAAATCCCAAACTTTTGATTATTTTTACTCACGCAGCTGACGATGGGCTGGATTGGTGAAGAAAACCAGGCCGGATTTGACAAGAGCTCCTGCAGCCACCGCGGGATCTACTAAATCCTCATCAAATCTCACGTTCTCCAACGGAAGGGTATCACAACCGTCGTAACTGCGAACCACTATGCGACATCGGCAGTGGTAGAAATTCTCATTCCGGGCGTTCACCACCACGGAGCCATCTGGCAGCTCATAGGGCTGTTCGAAAAGGAGACCAATGAGAAGCTGAGAAGATTTGGGATAAGCAATCATATTCTTTCTTTTCCTCTCTATTTGGGTAGGACCTCACACTTTCTATTGCCGTGGTTTGTGAGCCACAACGACTAGGTTCTCAAGCCCTGCTAAGCCATATAGAGCAGGGGTGTCAAACTCATTGAGGGCCACATCAGGGTTGTGTTTGACCTTGGGGGGTCGGGGTGTGCGTGGCCAGCTCATCGTCATTCGTCTGGTGGCCTGAGCACTCTGCCAGCGAACATGGGCTCCCGAGCTCCATTTCGGCTGCGACGGCCTCCTGTAACCCTCTGCCAATGAAAATGGACCTTGGGAGGGCCACCTGCGGCCCTCGCAATTTCCGTTTTTGGCTGTGGTGGCCTCCTGCAACCTATGCCAACGAAAACAGAGCTCAGGAAGAGTGCATGCAGCCCTCCCGAGCTCTGTTTTCACTGGCAGAGGTACTGCAGGACAGTCATTCGCTGTTTCCAGGGTGTCCCTGCAGGCCAGATCTAAGCACCTCGTGGGCCAGATCAGGCCCCCCCAAGAAATTGATTTTGACACCCCTGATATAGAGCATGGTTTTTAAAGCAAAATCTTTACTACACAGAACACATGGGCCTGCAGTTGAAATTAAGATGATTTGGGATAAACACTTAAGATTCTTTTTCTCCTCATTTGGGTAAGACCTCACGCTCCCAATTTGTTTCAACCATCAAGGTTTATGCCGTAGAAAGAAAGAAATCTTAATTGTCATTTTAACTGAAAGCTGCCTAGAGTCGGCTTTGACAAGACAAAGCTTAACAACTGTCTCACTTAGCAATAGAAATATTGGGCTCAATTGTGGTCGTAAGTCAAAGAGTAGCTATAGCAATGATGGCTAACCTTTTTGCCGTCGCGGGCCAAAAGTGGAGGTCGCGTGGGGGGTCGCGGGTGCGTGTGCCCACATCCATAATTCAATGCACCCCGCCCTCCCGCACATGATCCCCCCACACTTCTCCTTGCTTTTGGCACACGATGGCACGGTGGGCACGGTAGGCCCATTTTTTCCCCTCCCCAGGCTCCAGAGGCTTTCTAGGAGCCTGGGGAAGGCAAAAACAGCCTTCCCCATCCCCCCGGAGGTCTTCTGGAGGCCGGAAACAGCCAGTTTCCCGATTTCCAGCGGGACCGGAAGGCCTGAAAATCAGTTGGCCGGTGCGCGCATGTGCACTGGAGTTGAGCTAGGGTAACGCTCACATGCCCACCAATATGGCTCCGCGTGCCACCCGTGGCACCCGTGCCATAGGTTCGCCATCGCGGAGCTATAGTATTGGCAGTTCATTAGCCAACTGATTTCCACCTCACCAGAGCCACATGGACAGAGCCATTCAGAGAAAGAAGAGATGAGATGTTAAAACAGCTGAGGCATCACCTCAAAACACAGCAGTGTAAAATGCATCGCAATTTGGCCCCAAGTCCCTAGCAGTAGTCTGCCAATTTCTAAGGATTTTCTTACAGTAATATTCAAACCATCCTTGGATGCATCTTTATTGTCTGAATATGGTTCCTCCTGAACTTAAGTGGGATGAAATTCTGAATGAATTTAGACAGGGTCACGTTGCCTGGGTTTCAAATCCCTTTTCTGGAAACATGAAATCCAGTTTACTTTTCTCTTTCAAATCCATTTCAAGTGTAGAGAACTTACTGACTTTCCATTTGACGGAAATTCTCAGGAATCCTACAACTACAAGGTGAGATAATCTCCTGCAATTTGTAAAAGGAATGTAGAATTGACCTTGGGAAAGTGTAAGAGGGCTGATCAGAGAGGAAGAGAAGAGTGAGCTGTGAAGGAAGGAAGAAGAGATTGCACAGTCCACAGATTGAAGGAAATATGAGAACGAAACTCAAAATACAGGTAGTCCTTGACTTACAACAGTTCGCTTAATGACTGTTCAAAGTTACAACGGCATCGAAATGAGTGACCTATCTATGACCCCGGGGTGAAATGCTCCCGGTTCAGACTGGATTGCCTGATCCGGTAGCGATGGAGGCGGGTAGTTCGGAGAACTGGTTGCAAAAATCCCTGTCATCCCCCCCGGCCCCAATGCCCAGCTGAGCCATGCGATCATCAGAGGCTTTTTTTTTTTACTTTTAAAAGCATTTTTTCTTC
>WNWU01000121.1:910981-935034 GCA_012654045.1 Ptyas mucosa | reverse complement strand
AGAATAGAATAGAATAGAATAGAATAGAATAGAATAGAATAGAATAGGAATTGTATTGCATTGCATTGCATTGAGTTCTATTCTATTCTATTCTATTCTATTCTATTCTATTCTATTCTATTCTATTCTATTCTATTCTATTCTATTCTATTCCTGCTGATCACCAGCTGCCAGCAGTTTGGCAGATCGAATCTCACCAGGCTCAAGGTTGACTCAGCCTTCCATCCTTCCGAAGGGTAAAATCTGGGTAAAATGAGGACCCAGATTGTTGGGGGCAATATGTTGACTTTGTAGAACCACTTAGAGAGGTCTGTAAAGCACTGTGAAGCGGTATATAAGTCTAAATGCTATTGCTATTACTAGCAACAGTTGCACTGCCCTGTCTGAGTTTCCAACAGGGATAATTTAAATTAATTGGATATGTAGTTGGTAGAGGATTATTATGGCTTCTTGGCTGGAGTACGATATATATATATTTAATTTTCCAAGGTTCTGGTTTACAGTTTTCATATAGGTAAAAGGTAAAGGTTCCCCTCCCCCTAGAGTCGTTCCTGACTCTAGGAGGCGGTGCTCACCTCCATTTCAAAGCCAAAGAGCTAGAGCTGTCTGAAGACATCTCCGTGGTCATGTGGCCGGCATGACTAAATGCCAAAGGTGCACGAAACGCTGTTACCTTCCCACCAAAGGTGGTCCCTATTTTTCTACTTGCATTTGTTTACGTGCTTTCGAACTGTTAGGTTGGCAGAAGCTGGGACAAGTAACGGGAGCTCACTCCGTTACGCGGCACTAGGGATTCGAACCGCTGAACTGCCAACCTTTCTGATCGACAAGCTCAGCATCTTAGCCACTGAGCCATATTTATGGTTATTAGAAGCCACCCTGAGTTTTACGATATACAGGTGGTCCTTGACTTACAATAATTCGTTTAATGACCATTCAAAGTTACGTCACTGTGAAAAAAACAACGACCTATGACTGTTTTTCACATGACCGTTACAGCATCCACAGGGTCATGTGATGAAAATTCAAACACTTGGCAACTGGCATGTATTTATGACGGTTGCAGTGTCCCCAGGTTATGTGATCGCCTTTTGTGACCGTTCTGACGAGCACAATCAAACGGGGAAGCCAGATTCACTTAACCACCATATTACTAACTTAAGAACTGCAGGGATTCAATTAACAACTGTGGCTAGAAAGGTCGCAAAATGGGGCAAAACTCACTTAACAACTGTCTCGCTTGGCAACAGAAATTTTAGGCTCAATTGTGGTTGTAAGTTGTGGACTACCTATAACAGTGATGGCTAACCTTTTTGCCATCGCGTGCCAGGAAGGGGGGGGTTCACACGTCCGTGTGCCCACACCCATAATTCTATATGCCCCGCCCTGCGCATGCATGTGTGACCCCCCTCCCCCCTGCTCCTGGCACGCAATGGCCCAGTAGGCCCATTTTTCTTTCTCACTTGGCTCTAGATCTTCTCTATGCATCTGGGGAGGATGAAAACAGCCTTTCCCACCCCCTCAGAGGCCCTCCGGAGGCAGGAAACAGCCTGTTTCCCTACTTCTGGTAAATCGTTCAAAGAGGGCAGGTGCTGCCACAGAGAAGGCCTCCCCCTGGGGGTCGCCAGCCGACACTGCCTGGCCGACGGTTCCCTGAGGAGTCCCTCTCTGTGGGAGCATACTGGCCGGTGGGAGGCTATTGGCGGCAGAAGGCAGTCCCGCAAATACCCAGGTCCGATGCCATGGAGCGCTTTAAAGGTGGTAACCAACACTTTGAAGCGCACCTGGAAGTCCACCGGGAGCCAATGCAGCTCACGCAGGAGAGGTGTCACATGGGAGCGCCCCCTCGCTCCCATAATCCCCTGTGCGGCCATATTCTGCACCAGCTGGAGCCTCCGGGTGCACCTCAAGGGGAGCCCCATGTAAGAGCATTGCAGTAGTCCAGGCAGGAAGTGACGAGTGCCTGAGTGACTGTGCATAAGGAGTCCCGATCCAGAAAGGGATGGAACTGGCGAATCAGGCGAACCTGATGAAAAGCCCCCCTGGCCACAGCCGTCATATGCTCTTCTAAAGACAGCCGTACATCCAGGAGGACCCCCAAGTTGCGGGCCCTCTCCGTGGGGGCCAGTAACTCGCCCCCAATAGCCAGCGATGTATGTGCCCTGCCCCCCGCGCACATGCGACAGAGATCCGAAGACCAGCAATGTCTGGCGTGCCCGCAGAGAGGGCTCCGCGTGCCACCTGTGGCACGTGTGCCATTGGTTCATCATCACGGCCCTAGAGACTTCTGCCCTTGAGACAGAAACCACCGTCCACTCCCGTCCCTCGTGCTTCTTAAGCCAGACAAACCTTTGTCTACTGATCTGCGAAGGGCTATGAATTTAGCTCCACTGTCAGAAGCAGAAGTCTTCCTGGCTTCTGAAAAGGCCAGAAGGGTGCCGTAAGGTGTCGCTGTGATGAGAGGGATCCTGAACGTGTTTACCTCCCCGATTGCGCCGCCACTGACCCAGAGCAATTGCTCCATGACGATACGAGGTTTCACCTGCCGAGACAAAACCAGGGAAGATCATCAGATCTTGGCTGCAAGGAAGCGATGGAGAAATCATAAGCGTATCTGTTATCTGTATAGCTTGGTCTCCGCATGGACCCCTGTGCTTTTTTTCTTTATGGCAGGATGAGATAGAAATGTGCGTGTTCCTGAGATTCATAATCCCCACAGAAAGTGCTAATTTCCTGTCTGAAGAGAGAATCAGGATTGGGCCAATGATTGTTTTTCAATCAAACTTGGTTAAGCAGATGCAAAAGAGACTGAGGTTCTCTTTTAACTTTAACAAAAAGATTTGTAGCAAATTAAGTCTCTTTGCCTTTGGACCCAAATCCTGAAACACAATAAAAATAAGTGAGAAACAATCTGGACAGCATACTAAAAAGCAGAGACATCACCCTGCCAACAAAAGTGCGTCTAGTCAAGACTATAGTTTTCCCAGTTGCAACGTATGGCTGTGAAAGTTGGACCATAAGGAAGGCTGAGCGTCAAAGAATGGAGGCCTTTGAACTATGGTGCTGGAGAAGACTCCTGCGAGTCCCTTGGACTGCAAGGCGATCAAACCGGCCAGTCCTAGAGGAGATCAACCCTGACTGCTCTTTCGAAGGCCAGATCCTGAAGATGAAACTCAAATACTTTGGCCAGCTAATGAGAAGGAAGGACTCACTGGAGAAGAGCCTAATGCTGGGAACGATTGAGGGCAAAAAAAAGAAGAGGACGACAGAGAACGAGGTGGCTGGATGGAGTCACTGAAGCAATCAGCGTGAGCTTAAATGGACTCCGGGGGATGGTAAAGGATAGGAAGGCCTGGAGGAACATTGTCCATGGGGTCTCGATGGGTCGGACACAACTTCGCAACTAACAACAACAAAGCTAACACTCTCCCAACTGCACAGCTGTACTGAGGTTGAATGCAATGAGACTTCCTTAAGTGAGTGAACAAATGGGATAGAAACTGAAGCAGAAATACTGAAAATACGAAGAGAGAACTAGTTGTCAGAAGCTTGAAATTTAGGGAACAACTTCACACACAAAAATGTGCAAGAGAGTAACAATTCAACCACAAGGCATAAAAAGGAAAAAAAAAATTCCAATAAATGTGATTTCAGTTACAATAGTCAAATGTAATGCAAACTAAGAACAAGAAAGGAAAGTGAAAATGCAAAGGTTGGAAAAAAAGAGAAAAAAGGAGAAATCTAAGCACAGAAAATAGAAAAAAAAGAAATGCAAGAATATAGTTAAGAAAAAGAAAACATATAAAAAATTACTTCCAACCTACATCATAACAAAATATAAAATATTTTTGTAACCCCTCATTGTCTTTTAGTTCTTTAGTTCATCCATGTTTTATCTATAGACAAATCTGTAAGGCATCACCTTTTCAGTTCTAGCAGAAAATCCAAAAAGGGTAGCCAGAAGTAACAAAATATCTTAATTTAAACTTGATCAAAGAAACCAACGTTATATTCCTTCCTTTTACTTCTAACAGCCTTAATCTTTAGTCCATTCAAGTAATGCTATAGAGTTTGATTTCTTTTCTTGATTCTTCTCACAAGATTCTAAAAAAAAAAATTAAATAAATTAATAAGCCTCTTTTGTAAATCCAATACAAAAAAAAATTCAAGTCACTCTTTCAGGTAAAATAAAATAGACTTTATTGTCATTTTTTTACTGTGAGCACACTGGCCCACATTAAAAATGAAATTCTGTTGCCTACTCTCAAGAGAAAGAATATATCTGCCCAAAACACCTACATAACGCACATATACACATGCTATGTACATATATGAAGATATATCTGCACCCATACACACATATATATACATACTTATATTAATCACTGTCCATTTTGAATACATAGCGGAAAGAGGAAACTTGAGAGTTCACGAGATCGATGCTATATGGAACAAAACTGTGACTGAATTTTGGTTTATTATTTGTATTTCTCCTTGGATTTTTTAAGCATCAACCAGTTTCTTTTATATGTACAGTGAGACATCTTCTTTCATGTCACTCTTGTAATTATTTCAATGCCATTTCTCTCTTTTCAAATAAAACGTGTTCCTCATCTGCCAGGTTCTTTTTTAACGCCTTTTGGGCACAGTCTATCCCAGTGGTGAAATGTAAAATTTGTTACTACCGGTTCTGTGGGCATGGCTTGGTGTGTGTGGGGGTAATATGACTGAGTTGGCGTGGTCAACTTTTTTTTTTTTTTACTTTTAAAACCATTTTTTCTACAACCTCTTCGGCTGAAGAGGTTGTAAAAAAAAATGCTTTTAAAAGCCTCTGACGATCCCAGCTGAGTTGCCTGATCGGCAGAGGCTTTTTTTCCTTTTAAAAACATTTTTTCTATAACCTCTTTGGCCGAAGAGGTTGTCGGAAAAAATGCTTTTAAAAGCCTCTGATGATCCCAGCTGAGCCGCACGATCATCAGAGGCTTTTTTTTTTACTTTTAAAAGCACTTTTTCGGCCAAAGAGATTGTAGAAAAAATGCTTTTAAAAATAAAAAAAAAAGCCTCTGATGATCGTGCGGCTCAGCTGGGCCGGGGGGAGGGAGGAGTTTTTGCTACCTACCTCCATTGCTCCCAGTCCGAACCGGGAGCATTTCACCTCTGGTCTAGCCATAGAAGCAAACTTTGATACTGACATTACTAACTTCTGATTCCATTTCTCCACATATCCTTTGGTATTTTCAATGTTCAAATAGTTCTTGTCATTTCATATTCTCAATTAATTAGCTGTGCATTTTTAGATAATATCTCAAAAGTAGTTAACAAGCAATTTCTAAACATGATTAGAAAAGGAAATGTACAAATATAACGGCTTTTAAAAGGTGCTGACTGTGGTTGTGAACAAGATAGCTATTTCCATTGTCTCCCAGTGCTCAAAACCCAGTGGGAACCACTGTCTTGTGGTCTCTTTGAAAGTAACAACTGTTCAGAGTTCATGTGGGCGATCTCCTGTCCTCTCCTGGTCCAGAAAAGTTCTGAAGAGCTGGTCTACTCACCAGCTTTTCATTACAGGTAGTCCTCGACTTACAACAGTTCGTTTAGTGACCATTCAAAGTTTGAAAAAGTCACTTATGGCTGTTTTTCACAGTTACAATCTTTGAACCAGCCCCATGATCATGTGATCAAAATTAAGATGCTTGGCAATTGGTTCATATTTATGACCGTTGCCGTGTCCCAAGATCCTCTTTTGCGACCTTCTGACAAGCAAAGTCCATGGGGAAACCAGATTCACTTAACAACCGGGTTACTAACTTATCAACTGCAGTCATTCACTTAACAACGGTGGCAAGAAAGGTCGCAAAAATGGGGCAAAACTCACTTTTTTATTTATTTATTTTTTATTATTAAATTTCTATATCGCCCTTCTCCTTTCGGACTCAGGGCGGTGAACAGCCAACTAAAAGCACAAATACAAAAGTTAAAAGCAATTTAAAATGATCTAAGTAAATTTGGCCCAATTTAAGTTAAAAATCAATAACAAAGACTTTAAAACCAGCATGGGGTCAGGCCAGCCCAGCTAACCGAAAAAGATGGGTTTTAAGGGCCCGACGAAAAGTCCGGAGGTCTGGGATCACTCGTATCTCTGGGGAGAGGTCGTTCCAGAGGGTAGGCGCCACCACAGAGAAGGCTCTCCCCCTGGGGGTCGCCAGCCGACATTGTCTGGCCGACGGCACCCTGAGGAGGCCCTCTCTGTGGGAGCGAACTGGCCGGTGGGAGACAGTTGGTGCCTATGAGCACCAACTTAACACATGTCTCACTTAACAACGGAAATTTTGGACTCAATTGTAGTTGTAAGTCGAAGACTACCTGTATTGATCACCGTCGTTGGCTCTGCTTTTCAGTCTGCCAAAAATCCCCATCAGAACTAAGCATATTTAGAAGTTACAAAAGAAAAGAAAAAAAAAAGAGAAACACTCAAGGTAACGGAACAGTATATATAAAACAAAGCAAATTTAATACTTTGATAATAGTGCAGAAATGATAACATTTCAGATTTCATAAAAAATAAGGGGAGGAGAAATCAAACGCTGAGCTCCGTGGAGGAAAAGCGTGATATGGAACATTATCAACCCGACAAAACCTTCAAACAAATTTCCATTGCTTCTTACATATCCCTGACATTTCCTGTTAACTGCCGGGCGCATGTGATCAGAAGTGAAGATGAATCATTTTGCAAACAGCAGAATATTTCTTGACTCCTACAGACTCACAATCACATCAAACCTCATCTAGTACTATCACGAATTGGGAGTTAAAAATATAGGAGATTTGTATATACACCTCCCCCCATACACAAATATTAAGTATGGTTTTTCAAAAGTAATTTGAAAAGGCATACATTAAGAGGCCTCTCAGGGTAATATTATGCCCTCCAAAGTTTTAAGGGTAGCCAGCAGCCCCTCCAAAATAATTATCGGTTTATAACTGTTATTGTTAATAGACTTGACTTCCAACAGTGGTGATACCTTGGTGGCGCAGCAGACTAAAGTGCTGTTAAGTAACACCAGCTGCCTACAATTACTGTAAATTCAAATCTCACCAGGCTTAAGGTTGACTTAGCCTTCCATCCTTTCGAGGTAGGTAAAATGAGGACCCGGATTGTGGGGGCAATAAGCTGACTTTGTATAAAAAAGAACACCGCTTGGGGGCCCCAAAAAGCCCTACTAAGCAGGTATATACAAAAGCATGAAGGCTATTGCTTAACGCATTGTAAGCCACCCTGAGTCTCCGGAGAAGGGCGGCATATTTTATTTTATTTTATTTTATTTTATTTCAAATTTATATACCGCCCTTCTCCCTGGGGACTCAAGGCAGTGTACAGCCAAGTAAAAACACATAATACAAACATTAAGAACAATTAAAAGGAATATCTCAGATTGGCCAAGATTTAAAAAAGACAAACCAATTTAAAATCATCTAAAAGGATTTGTTAGGCCATATAAATCGAACCAATACATAAAATAAAAATACTCAACTTTTTTTACTACCTGTCCTGTGGGCGTGGCTTGGTGGGCGTGGCAGGGGAAGGATACTGCAAAATCCCCATTCCCACCCCACTCCAGGGGAAGGATACTGCAAAATCCCCATTCCCTTCCCACTCCTGGGGGAAGAATGTTGCAAAATCCCCATTCCCTTCCCACTCCTGGGGGAAGAATGTTGCAAAATCTCCCTTCCCACCCCACTCTGGGGCCAAACAGAGGTGGTATTTGCCGGTTCTACGAACTACTCAAAATTTCTGCTACTGGTTCTCCAGAACCTGTGGGAACCTGCTATATAGCATCCCTGACTTCCAAACCAGTTGCTTAATGACTAAAAAAAAGGGATTAAAAAAAAAAGTTTCATGACCCCTCCTTATGACTGCCACACTGCCCCTGCAGTCATATGATCACCTTTCGGGCGCTAGGCAACTGGCTCACATTTACAACGGGTTGTAGAATCCTGAAGTCATGTAATTTTATTTTATGTTTTTGTTATTGTTGTTGTCATTTTCTGGCAAAAAACACCCATTGGATAAGGTGGATTTGGACTTATGACTGTGTAATCTGCATCAAAGCCACGATATCTGATTTAATGACCACTGTAAAAATGACTCTGGTCATGTGGTGACTTGACTTACAAATGCAACAACTTACGACCAAAATGCCAGGCTCAAGTTTGAGAACTTCCTCTACAGCTATTTTTCCCCCCTGTGCCTTGAACCCTCGGTGACTACATGGGTAAATACCCCAGCTTGGAAGTGCCTTGCACATTTGTCGTTCCTGGGGCTGAAAGAGATGGACTGGCCCAAGCTAGGCTTCTAGTGAAGACTAGAACTCAGAGTTATATTGTGTCTTTTATAGCTAACTGGCCCTCAGCTATATTATAGTTAATTATTTTTTCTTTAATTAACAACTCCCTAGATTTTTATCTTGCATTTCACAGACAATTAAAAGCGGCAAACATACTAATATTCCTTCCTCTTCCTATTTTCCCCACACAATCCTGTCAGGTGAGTATGTGTGGCAGACGGAAGTCGCCAGTCATTTTCATGCTAGAACTAGAACTCACAGTTTCCTGGTTTCTAGGTCAAACCACCGAACTAAACTGGCCCTTTTAATATTTTAGCCTAGCTTACATCTCGAATTGCAACCCTAGACACCCCCCAATCAAAGATCAGAGGCAGTCCTCTGCCTTAAAACTGTTACACGTAACTGTAACTTAATAAAAATCAGGGTTTAACAAATGAGGGTGATTCATGTAGTTGTAAACTTAAACCTAAACAAATTATATCTTGGATTAGCACAATGCAGGAATCCTATCTTTTTTTTCCTTATCATCTAGGCCAGGGGTCTCCAACCTTGGCAAGTTTAAGCCTGAAGGATTTCAACTCCCAGAATTCCCCAGCCAGCTTTGCTGGGAGTTGAAGTCCACCAGGCTTAAAGTTGCCAAGGTTGGAGACCCCTGGCCTAGGCTGAGATCACACTCCCTTATGCACAGAAGTTGGCTGGGGGACTTTAAACTAATCCTCCTCTCCTCAGCAAGATAAAAATCTGATAACATTATTTTAAATTGTCCTCGAAGAGTACTACACCCATACCCAAAGGAGCCCCTACTATCAGCTGATAATCAGACACCCTCTCAAAGCATCCATGCAAGATCTTCGCGCAAAATCAATTTTGGGGTGGTGTTATTTTTTTTCCCCATCCGTTCAATCATGTCCGATTCTCAGGGACAAAATCCCTGCAGTTTTCTTGGCAAGGTTTTTTCAGAAGCTGCTTGCCATTGCTTCTTTTCTAGGGCTGAGAGGAGGGATTGGCCCAAGGTATCCTACTGGCTTCATAGGCAGACTAGAACTCACAATCTCCCAGTTTTTAGCCTGCACCAAACTGATTCTATTTTGGTGTTAGTGGGTTCCCCTTCTTCTTCTGCCATTAAGAGGTTTTAGTGTACAAATACTACATATTACAGTGTCTCATTGATACAATCAGGACTGAGATCTACCAAGTCCCCACTGATATTTTTAAACCATGATAGTTTCTGTTGTTTCCCTAACCCTAACCTTTCCTTTAGACTGTAAGCCTCACTATTCAAAATTATTCTATCTTTGGAAGTGGGAGAGCAAAGTTATTTCTAGGCTCTTCTCCTTAACTTCATCCTGTATCAAAAATGTGATAGTAGGATGCACACTCTGGTTTCTTCATAGACAGTGAAAAATATCCCGGTCTATTTTTCTGCCTACCCAAGAATGGGAAACATGCAGGTTAGTGCAGCTGTCAGGGGCAAAAGGTACAGAGATCAGAGCACAGGGCAAGAAGGAGCTTAGCAAAGAGTGAAAAATGTGAAGGGGAAATAAACAAACCGAACAGAAGTTGCTAGGCTCAGCACAGAAAAGAATGTAAAACATTTTGCAAGAGAAACCACATATACACCTAGGTCTGGTTAAGTCAAAAAGGCATCTGTCACACAGACGTTATGTATAAGTAGTCCTCAACATACAATCACAATTGAGCCCCAAATTTCTGCTGCTAACTGAGACAGATATTGAATTTTGGCCCCTTTTACGAATGTTCTGGTCATTGTTGTTAAGTGAACCGGTGCAGTTGTTAAGCTAGTTAACAGGGTTATTAAGTGAATCTGGCTTTCCCATTGACTTTGCTTGTCAGAAGGCAGCAAAGGGTGCTCATATGACCCAAGGGACACTGCAACCGTCATAAATATGAGTCAGTTGCCACGCGTCTGAATTTTGATCACGTGACAACGGGGATGCTGCAGTGATTGTGTGAGAAATGGTCATAGCTCACTTTTTTCAGTGCCCTTGTAAACTTCGAATGTCACTAAACAAACTCTTTGTAAGTCGAGGATTACCTGTATACGAGCAATCTTGCTAATTACAGATAGTCCTTGACTTAATTGAGCCTCAACTTACAACCATAATTGAGAATGTGAATGCGGGACACTGCAAACGCATGTTAAATTCAAGACGGTTACTGAGCACTCAAATTTCAGTCACGTGACCGCAGGGAGTGGGTGGGGCAACTGGCTGGCCGAATTTCAGAACCAGGTTGTAAGTTTGGGGGTGGGTGGGTGGGGCGGACGACCATTGTAACTTTGAACGGTTGCTAAATGGTTGTAAGTTGAGAACCGTCTGTGTGATTATCACAGAATTGTGCAGTCTGAGATAGTTAATAAATAGTTCAATATTTCCTAGAATACCCATGCTGAGCCTGGTGTCATCTAGATGGGTTGGAATTGTAATGCTCATAATTTATTTATTTACTGAACTGATTTGCCGATGAAATTTTGCTTTACAAATCTTAACCCTAACAATTCGGAGCACTATACTCCCACATAGGGCTCAGAAGCTGCCAGTTTAAGAACTTCCTAAAGCTGTCCTCTGACATGTAAACCTTAATTATGCCCAGAGTAGGATAGCTCAATAGACAAGCATAAGCAAACCAGATCTCCCTCAGCTACCAGCAGCAACATTTGAAGTCATTCTCTTTACTAATCCTATCATTTACAGTAGCCCCAGGCGAGAGAGTTGCCTTAAGCCTACGGTAGCAATATATATATTATATAATTATTATGTAATTACATATATATATATATATATATATATATATATATATATATATATATATATATATGCTTTTCTATCTAGCCAGGTTTTACCTACGTAAGTTATGTTGTTCTGCAGCCCTGGTTTGTGAAATCACATTCACAGGTTCTGGGCCTCTCTCTTCTCTAGCCAACTGCAATTCTCTGTTGTTTCTGGGAGACTCAGATGGACCATTTCTGCCTTTTTAGGCTTCCTCAGTGAGCCACACCCCTTTTTTTATTTATATTTATTTTATTTATTTTATTTAATTATATATTATATATATAATTATAAATTATTCTAAAAATACAAGTTTCAGGTATATTAGTAAAGATATATATATCAAATTTATATTTCGCTGATAAAGAAATAAAGGGAGACTAGTATAGATCTATTTCAAGCTATTTAGCTCTCATCAGTTAATTTAGCTCTCATCAGTTAGCCACACCCTTACTTGGATTCAAACTTTATTTCTTTATCAGTGAAATATAAATTTGGTATAAAATGGTTTGTCGTGAACGCGACTGCTTGAGAGCTCCTGGATTGGAGCTGAAAGGCGAAAGGGATGCAGTATGCTCCTTTCCACATGTTGGGGTAGACCAGGTGCCTCGATAGAAAAACACTTTATATATATCTCAAAAGGAATCTGGTAGTACATTTTCCTTCAGTGCAATTTATCTCAATTGTAACTTACTTCAGTTCCCTTTATTTAACAGATTTATATCACTAACCGTTTTGAAATGGGACTCTGGGCATCCAGCACCACTTAAAATAATAAAAACAATATTGTTGGTTTTGGAGACCCAGTCTGGTAGAGTGGTGAAGGCGCTGGCTTTAGAAATCAGAGGACTGTGTCCTAATAAAGTTTGTATTAAAAGAAATCAGAGGACTGTGAGTCCCAGGCCTCTTTTTGGCAGGAAAGTCAGCTGGGGAACTTCAAGTCAATTCTTCTTTCTCTCTCAGCCCAACCTCACAGGGTTGTTGTGGGGAAAGCAAGAGGCGGGAACGGTGGGGATGCTCACTACCTTGAGTCATATGTTTAAAAAAGCAGAAAAAACATCAAATAATTCAAAATTGTCCCTGAATATTACCTCATCCATACTCAAAGGAGCTCTATTATCAGCTGATTGTCAGGCTCCCTTTGAATGCACCCTAACACAAAACGATTCTGCTGTTAGTATTTCTGGTATTAATGGGGTGGGGGCTCCCCCCATCTTCTCTCATTAAGAGATTTTGGTGTAGAAATACCGAATATAACACTCAGTCTCTTTCAACCTCACAAGGTTGCTGTTGTGTGGAAAATAGAAGATTGGGAAAGTTACATACTGGTACGGTTCCTGCCTTGAGTTATACATATATTTTAAAAGGCAAGATAAAAATTTAATCATCATCAAAATAAAACATCAATATGGTCACCAAGGATGAAGCGGACAAGACAACAAAGAGAAACTACTTTCCGGTCCATCTCACCTCAATTTCAATCCTCTATAATCAGAGGTCTTCAAACTTGGCAGCTTTAAGACTTGTGGACTTCAACTCCCAGAACTCTCCAGCCAGCATAGCTCACTGTGAGTGAGCTATGCTGGGAGTTGAAGTAATTCTGGGAGTTGAAGTCCACAAGTCTTAAAGCTGCCAAGTTTGAAGACTTCTGCTCTATATCAATCTAGCCATTCTGACAAAGTGAGCTGCAACCTTATCTATTCATAAAATGTGCTGGTTGGGAAAGATGCCAGCAGACGCCTTGAGGTTTTGTTTGTTTTTTTGTAAATAATAACCACACTAGACCTGATCGGAAGGATGATACCAGAAACTGAGAAGCTCTGAGTTCTAGTCCTGCCTTTGGCATAAAGCCAACTAAGTTGGGCGACCCTAGGCTGGAAGTTGTGGGTGCTTCATCACAGGAGGCTTTTAAGAAGAGAGACCGGACGTCCATTTAACTGCAATGGGATAAGGTCTCCTGCTTGAGAGAGGGTGGGGTTGGACTAGAAGACCTCCAAGGGTCCCTTTCCAACCCAGGAGGTTCTAAGTTGCTTCTTCGCCAGCTGTGGTATGAAGCGGTCCACACCACGACTAAACAACCACAACAACCCTTGCTATTGTGAGTCATCGCATCGTGGGAGTCCGGCTTATTTTTTTTGCAGTTTAGCCAAGGATTCTCGGCTCCCGTTGGAGGAGCAACCCCTCTCTGCCCTACCAGCTCCCCATCCATCCCACCCGTCCCGCAACGCAAGGAGGCATCTCGGGGGGCTTCGCTTAGCCCGAAGGGGGCTTCTTCATTCAGACGATCCCAGCACCCACCCCATCTCCCCCGGTCGAGCGACGCCACGCCGGCATTACCTGGTCCGGAGTGGCCATCCCGGAGACTTGCCACCACCACAGCCCCAGACACAGGAGCCCCCAAACGAAGGGGCTCCTCCGGTCAGAGCCCGAACCGTCCCGGGGAGGCAATCCCAGCTCGAAGCCGCAGCCAGCCTTCATCGCCTGTGTGTGTACATATGTATTGGGCGGAAGTGACGAGAGGCAGTTTCTTCTGCTAGTTCTCTCCCCACTCCTGCGGGAAGGATCAGATTCAGCAGATTCTGACCGGTTCTGGTGAACCGGCCGAGGAAATTTTGGGTCAGTTCAGACAATCGGTAAATAGCCACCTCTGACTGGCCCCGCCCCCATCTATTCTCTGCCTCCCGAGTCCCCAGCTGATTTGGGAGGAAATTGGGATTTTTGCAGTAACCTCCCTCCCCCTGGATTGGGGAGGGAATGGAGATTTAATAGTGTCCTTCCTCTGCCACGCCCGCCAAGCCATGCCATGCCACGCCCACCAAGCCACACCCATAGAATCGGTAGTAAAAAAAAAATAATTTGAAATCCACCACTGGGAAGGATACTGCAAACTCTCCATTCCTACCCCACTCTGGGGTCAGCCAGAGGTAGGTGGTATTTGCCTGTTCTCCGAACTACTCAAAATTTCCGTTTACTGGTTCTCCAGAACCTGCTAGATTTCACCCCTGGATTGGATGTATATTTCCTTTTTATTTTTATTTTTTAAAAAAATATTTTTTAACTAAACATAAAAAAACAAATAAATAAAAAACCATCTTCGATTACAAATACAAACAGTGTGTCGGTTGGTTACAAACCTTTGTGTGTCTTCATTTTATTCATATAGGAATAAGGAGCCTTGGTGGCGCAGCAGACTAAAGTGCTGTTAAGTAGCACTTAGCTGCCAGCTGCCTGCAATTACTGCGAGTTTGAATCTCACTAGGCTCAAGGTTGACTCAGCCTTCCATCCTTCCGAGGTAGGTAAAATGAGGACCCGGATTGTGGGGGCAATAAGCTGACTTTGTATAAAAAAGAACAACCGCTTGGGGGGGCCGAAAGCCCTACTAAGCAGGTATATACAAAAATATGAAGGCTATTGCTTAATGCATTGTAAGCCTCTGGAGAAGGGCGGCATATAAATCGAACCAATAAATAAATAAATATCCATACATTTATTATCCTGATTAATCATATATTTAACTATGTCTGTTTCTTCCCTCGTTTCATACCAGATATTCTGAAATTGAATTAATTTATATTATACCATTCATACCATCCACTTAAATGACTTCAATAATAGTATATCTTTATATTATATTTTTATATAATTCTACATTACTTGAATTAAAAAGATCATATTTCATTTCCATATTTTTTTTTAATTTAACCAATGGATGTATTTCGTTCTAGTTCCCTAGTGCAGAGAAGAGCAACCAAGATGATTAGGGGACTGGAGGCTAAAACATATGAAGAACAGTTACAGGAACTGGGCATGGCTAGTCTAGCGAAGAGAAGGACCAGGGGGGAGACATGATAGCAGTCTTCCAATATTTGAGGAGCTGGCACAGAGAGGAGGAGGGTCAAGCTATTTTCCAAAGCACCTGAACACGAGACAAGGAATAATGGATGGAAACTGAACAAGGAGAGATTCAACCTGGAAATGAGGAGAAATTTTCTGTCAGTGAGAACAATCAATCAATGGAACAGCTTTGCCTTCAGAAGTTGTGGGAGCTTCATTGCTGGAGGCTTTCAAGAAGAAAAGCTTCAAAGTATTCATGAAACCATAACAAAGAACCACAGGGAGATAAAGGAATCGATACATGATATAGTTGTGAGACCAGAAAAAGCTCAGCAAATAACAATGGAAAATGAACAGGTAACCCTGGAAATAGAAGAGAAAATAGAAAAAAAACAGAGGAGATAGAGCTGATAACACAGCAAATGAATCAAAAAGACAAGGAGAAGGCAGAGATAATTAAAATGGATGAAACAGACAAAGCAGATTACACATTAAGAGACCAATGTCGGCTATTGACGGTTGCAATAGCCTGGCATCATGTGATCCCCTTTTGTGACCTTCTGATGAGCACAGTCAATAGGGAAGACAGATTCACTTAACAACCTAATTAACTAATTTAACAACTGCAGTGATTCACTTAACAACGATGAAGAAACGTTGTAAAATGGGGCAAAACTCACTTAACGAATGTCTCACTTAGCAACATACATTTTGGGCTCAATTGTGGTCATGAGTCAAGGAGCCTTGGATAGTACAGTGGTCTAAAGCCCTGTTATTAACATCAGCTGCCTGCAATTATTGCAGGTTCGAATCTCACCAAGGCTCAAGGTTGACTCAGTCTTCCATCCTTTCTAAGGTAGGTAAATTGAGGACCCAGTTTGTGGGGGCAATAAGCTGACTTTGATAAATATACAAAAGTATGAAGGTTATTGCTTAGCGCATTGTAAGCCGCCCTGAGTCTCCAGAGAAGGGCGGCATATAAATCAAATTAAAAAAAAACCCAAAACCTATCTGTCCTACAATAACAGTGTACAAAAAAGGAGAAAAAAGTAGAATTAAATTTAAGATTTAACATGTACGATCCACGCTGGCTGGGTGCTGCCCCTTTTCTTGTATCTCTTCATTTCAATAAAAGAATACAGCCAGTCCTCCACTTACAACAGTTTCTTTAGTGACCGTTCAAAGTTACAATGGCACGAAAAAATGCGACTGACGACCATTTTTCACACTTCTGACCTTCGCCGCATCCCCATGGTTACATGATTGAAATTCAGACTCTTGGCAACTGGTTCATATTTATGACCGTTGCAGTGTCCCAAGGTAATGAGCCTCAGTGGTGCAGTGGACTAAGTGCTGTTAAAGGCTAGCTGCCAGCTGTCTGCAATTAGTGCGAGTTCAAATCTCACCAGGCTCAAGGCTGACTCAGCCTTCCATCCTTTCGAGGTAGGTAAATTGAGAACCTGGATTGTGGGGGCAATAAACCGACTTTGTATAGAACAACACCGCTTAGGGAGGGCCCGAAAGCCCTAATAAGCAGGTATATACATAAAAGTATGCAGGCTATTGCTATATAATGCATTGTAAGCCGCCCTGAGTCTCCAGAGAAGGGCAGCATATAAATTGGACTAATAAATAAATAAATGGGATCCCCTTTTGCGACCTTTTGACAAGCAAAATCGATGGGGAAGCCAGATTCACTGAACAGCTGGGTTACTCACTTATCAACCGCAGTGATTCACTTAACAACTGTGGCAAGAAAGTTCATAAAGTGGGGCAAACCTCACTTAACAAATGTCTCACTTAACAGAAATATTGGGGTCAATTGTGGTCACAAGTCAAGGACTACCTGTAACAGATTTGGAAGGGGTCCTTTGGAGGTCTTCTAGTCCAACCCCCTGCTTAGGCAGGAAACCCTACACCACTTCAGACAAATGGTTGTCCAATCTCTTCTTGAAAACTTCCAGTGTTGGAGCATTCACAACTTCTGGAGGCCAGTTGTTCCACTGATTAATTGTTCTCACTGTCAGGAAATTTCTCCTTAGTTCTAGGTTGCTTCTCTCCTTGATTAGTTTCCACCCATTGCTTCTTGTCCTGCCCTCAGGTGCTTTGGAGAATAGTTTGACCCCCTCTTCTTTGTGGCAGCCCCTGAGATATTGGAAGACTGCCATCATGAATGAATGGAGATAACTATAATCAGTCTATAATCATTGGAACTGCTTTGCATTCAGAAGTTGTGGGTGCTCCATCACTGGAGGTTTTCAAGAAGAGATTGGATATGCCATTTGTCTCAAATGGTACAGGGTCTTCCGCTTGAGCGAGGGGTTGGACTAGAAGACCACCAAGGTCCCTTCCAACTCTGTTGTTCTGTTACGGTTCTTTAAGTTTTGCTGTGGCCCAAACATGATTTCATCAGATCCCTGGTTTTTGTTTGTTTGTGGAATCCCAAAGGAGATGCTTGTTAGTTGTGTAGTCAAGTTCCAATCTCAAGGTCTTCAGAGCACTTTCTTTGTACATTTCCTGCTTGCCTCCTTGAGGGTGTAACTAACAACACTCCGACTTGGCAACAAACATGTATCTCATTTGGGATTCCGCTAACAAGTACCCAATAGCATTCTTCTCTCCCGTCAACTTTTGAGTAGAAAGAAATATACACATAGACACACACACACACACACACACACACACACACACACACGGATCAAAGCCAAGAAAGACACTTATTGACCTCCTTTATTAAGCACTGAGCAAGTGTCAAATTGAGGCATAAGTATTGATTTATTGTATTTATAAACGTCCATGCCACCTATCCAGGGGTGGGCTGCTGGGGGTTCGCAGGGGTTCGGGAGAACCTCTAGCTAAGATTCTGTGCAGTTTGGAGAACCCCACAAATCCCACTCCTGGCTGGCCCCTCCCACCCGCCCCCTCCCAGGAGTCCCCACGTGGCCTGTTTTGGATGCAGGTAAGTGCAGGGCATGCATGGAGGCTCAGGGAGGGCGAAAAATGGGCCTAACAGAAGTTTGGGAAGGCCGGAAACAGGCCCGTTTCTGGCCTCCGGTGGGCCTCCGGAGCCTGGGGAGGCCGTTTTCACCCTCCCGGAGGCTCAAAGAAGCCTCCAGAGCCCAGGGAGGGCAAAAACGCCCCCCTCGCCGTGGAATAGGAGGCTGATTGGGCCAAGCCCACCATGGCCACGCCCACCCAGCAACCGAGCAGAGAACCCCTTGCTAAAAATTTTGAAGCCCACCCCTGCACCTATCTCACTGAGAGAACTCTGGTTTGCCTTACAATAAAATACCATAAAATACCATGAAAACATTTAAATCGATAAATAAAACCATAATTTAAAATTCCCATTAACCGCAATGAAGAGGAGGGAGGAATAAAGTGACCAAGGGGAAGAAATGGGAGCCTGTCTAATCTATTAACCACCTTCAAGTTGCCACTTCCTCATTTGAACCCCTAGCCATCTGGCAGAACCAGCTCTTTGGGTCCTTTTGGAAGAGTCAAAGGGTGGGCACGGATCTTCCCTGGAGGGGTACAATCAGTGGTGAAATCCATTTTTTTTTACTACCGGTTCTGTGGGCATGGCTTGGTAGGTGTGGTATGGCTTAGTGGGCGTGGCTTGGTGGCCGTGGCAGGGGAAGAATACTGCAAAATCTCGATTCCCATCCGACTCCAGGGGAGGATACTGCAAAATCCCCATTCCCTCCCCACTACTGGGGGAAGGATATTGCAAAATCCCCATTCCCACCCCACTCTGGGGCTAGCCAGACGTGGTATTTACCGGTTCTCCGAACTACTCAAAATTTCCGCTACCGGTTTTCCAAAACCTGTCAGAACCTGCTGGATTTCACCCCTGGATATAATGTTCCAGGGGGAGAGTGCCATGACAGAAAAGACACTTTTCCTGGACCTCAGGAAATTCTTTTGAGTGATAGGGTCTGCAGCAAGCCTCTTCGTCCGGCACAGGATAATCGCAGAGGATGAGACAATTCCTCAGATAACCTGGACCATGCCATGAAGACCTTTAAAGGTGTCAAACAACACCTTGAATTGAACCTGGAAGCAATAGCAATAGCCCTTAAGATTTATATACCGCCTCACAGAGCTTTACAGCCCTCTCTAAGCGGCTTACAGAGTCAGCCTATTGCCTCCCAACAATCTGGGTCCTCATTTTACCCACCTCGGAAGGATGGAAGGCCGAGTCAAACCTTGAGCCGGTGAGAATCGAACTGTTGAACTGCCGGCAGTCGATGGTCAGCAAAATTAGCCTGCAATATCACATTCTAACCACTTGCACCACCACAGTTCTGGCAAACCGATAACCAGTGCAGCACGCAGGACAGCAGTGTAACATAGGCCACTGGAGGGGCCCCAAGAATTGTACCCTCGTGTTGTGGCCTGTCGGCCGCTGGCCCCTCCAGCAGCCGAATCAGATGAGAAGGAGGCGTGGGAGTCAGGGTCATCATCAAGGCAACCCGAGAGCTCCAAGGGGGAAGAGAGAATGGAGCTGTCAGAGAGAGAGAAATAGAGGTGGAGTCTGAGCCATCCATCAGCTCTCAGATGGAGAGTCAACAGCCCCCAGGTCTGGAGGTGGCTGATGAGAAAGAGGAGGAACAGCTGGGTCCTGTGCCTGACATGCGCAGAAGGCAGGGGAGAGGAGAGCAGTGGAAATCCATGGGCCAATCCTTGGGACAGAAGAGCCACCGCTGCTAGCGAAGCCCCACCCTATGTCTGGGGATAAAAGACAGGGGGCAGAGATGAATAGATGTGGTAGACAACTATTAATTTCCCTGCTGGACAGACTTATTAGCCTGTGGTGAAAGAGAAACTTTTTGCCGGGGCTGCTAGCATAAAGGAATCATTGATTTAACTTCAGAGGGCTTATCGTGTTTAGGGAGCTGGGTCAGAACACTTCCAGATACTCTTCAAGGATAGCTCTGGGTAGAGCACGTTCCAGTAGTCCGACTGGAAGAAGACCAGGGCTTGAGGGACTGAACACAAGGACTCCTGATCTAGGAAAGAATGCAACTGGCACACAATCACAGTTGGTGATCACCTTTAAAGTGCTCCATGGCATAGGGCTTAGCTCTCCGAGACCGCCTGCTGCTACCGACGACCTCCCTTCGACCCGTGCGCTCCCACAGAGAGGGCCTCCTCAGGGTGCCATCAGCCAAACAATGTAGGCTGGTGACCCCCAGGGGGAGAGCCTTCTCTGTGGGGGCACCTACCCTCTGGAACCAGTTGCCCCTAGAAATAAGGAGAATTCAAGACCTCAATGCCTTCCGCCGTGCCCTTAAAACATATTTTTTCCAACAAGCCGGGCTGGCTTAGGAAGAAATTTTAAATATTTTAATTGGTTTGTTAGTTTTAAATTTTGGGGCCAAATTTATATATATTTTAATTGTTTTTAATATTTGCATTTCATGTTTTTATTTCTGGCTGTACACCGCCCTGAGTCCTCAGGGAGAAGGGCGGTATATAAATTGGAAATAAACTAAACTAAATCAAATTTTTTGCAAAGGCTCTCCAAGCCATGACTGCCATCTGCTCACCGGGCAGGAGTCTCAAGTCCAGGAGAACACGCAAGTTGCATGCCTGGTCCTGCAACGCACAGATCCACATGCCCAAAGTATGTTCGATGGCCCCAAAATAAAATATTAAAATATATGACTGGAACGAGATACTATTTTAGAGATTTAAAGGTATGTGTGGTTTCAGCCTACTATACGGAGGTTTGGCGAGATCCATTTAGGAGTTTTGCAATATCTACAATCTTGTTGAATCCCTATTAATACGATTAATATGGTTCTCTCGATTTTGTTTGTACACCTGGAGTTAGATATTTTACTACATCGATAAGCCGAACCCTACACCATAAAAAGAACTTAAGACTGGCAAGCGAAGATAATCGACAAAAGAGCTTTTTTGGCTGTCAGTACTAAAAGAAAGATGAAGGTGGGGAATCAGCTATTTGGAGAAGGTGGAAAGATACACGACCGGCAGAAGGCAGATCCTGTTCTGCGATATTAATATCCTCTTTTGAGAAAGAGATACGTTTGATCAGGATACGGATTCATAGTGAATTGCTGCCTGACTTTGGGGGATCAATAATCATCAATTATCAATAATGAAAACTTAGAATCTTAAAACAAAGATTCCGCCCCCAGAGATTGCTGAGGAAATTGAAGAGTAAAAAATAACACAGCATTAAATAGCTAGTTTTTAAAGAGTCCTTCCCAAAGATCTTCTTTAAAAAAAGTGACATTTTCTAATTACTTCATAAATACGCTGGGGCTAGGAAGGAGCAAAAAGGGTTAAATTTCTAGACTGTAGTAAATCACTTAGGGTGGGGACAGTTTAGAAACTGCAAAGGCTGTTCAAAACGATCTCTCCAGATGGGAAAAATGAACACGAGCAAAATACATGTGACTCAGTGGAAGCACACATGAAGTTGTGTAATGAATGAGCAATAGTAATAACTGCAATTCTTAATTTCACACTGCCTAAAAGAAAAGAACAAGCATTTGCTATTCAGTGTCTTGTATAAGGCAGTTTCCTGTATCACAAAGGGCAAATACGGTAAGTGCTTAGATCCCTTTACAAAAGGAGAATAAGTTTACTATACAAGCTAGAATCAAAGTGCAGTTAGTCCTTGACTTACGACCACAGTTGAGCCCAAATCTTTTGTTGCTAAGTGGGACAGTTGTTAAAGTGAATTTTGCCCCATTTTTACAAACTTTCTTGTCACAGTTGTTAAATGAATCACCGCAGTTGTTAAGTTAGTAACACGGTTGTTAAGTGAACCTGGCTTCCCCGCTGACTTTGCTTGTCAGAAGGTCGCAAAAGGGGATCGCGTGACCACAAGACACCGTCATAAATGTGAGTCAGCTGCAACCGTCATAAATGTGCAACCGTCATAAATGTGAGTCAGTTGCCAAGCCAAGAATTTTGATCACATGGCCGTTGGGAATGCTGCAACCGTCATAAATGTGAATCAGTCGCCAAGCATCCAGATTTTGATCACGGGCAATGGGATGCTGCAAGGGTCATAAGTGTGAAAAATGGTCGTAAGTCACTTTTTTCAGCGATGCTGTAACTTTGAACAGTCACTAAATGAACTGTTCTTAAGTGGAGGATTTATCTGTAATCTGAAATGCACCTGTGAATTGGAGGGGGAAAAAACCCCCATAAAAATAATAATGTATATTCCTACAAAATGAGTGCGAAGAGAATAAAATACAAGCATATTTTTGGGGCTTTATTTCCATTTAAAGACGCTTCTTTTTTTTTAGAACAAGTGACAAAATTCATACCCAAGGTATACCCATACTCAAGGTATACAGAATAAATACCTAACACCATACTCAAGGAATGAAGCGACTAGGGAGAATATCTTACAATCAGCATTTTCAGCTTACTTCAGCTTCTGCAAGACTGCGTAATTTTATTTTACTCTCAACTCAGGCCCATGCATGTAACCATTAATGTGGGTAGTCCTGATCCAGGGGTGAAATGCCCCCAGTTTGGACCGGATCGCCTGATCCGGTAGCGATTGTGGCGGGTGGTTCAGAGAACCGGTAGCAAAAATCCCTGCGGCCCACCTCCCACACCATGCCTAGCTGCGCCGCACCATCATCAGAGGCTTGCTTTATTTTTTTACTTTTAAAAGCGTTTCTTCTACAACCTCTTCCGATGAAAAAATGCTTTTAAAAGTTTTTTAAAAAAGCCTCTGATGATTGCGCAGCTCAGCTGGGATCGTCAGAGGCTTTTCAAAGGATTTTTTTCTGCAACTTCTTGATCGAAGAGTTGGTAAAAAAAATGCTTTGAAAAGTCTCTGACGATCCCAGCTGAGTTGCCTGATCGGCAGAGGCTTTTCAAAGCATTAGAAAAAATGCTTCGAAAAGTTAAAAAAAAAAAAAGTTGGCTACGCCCACCCAGTCACATTACACCTCCCCCCACCAAGCCACGCCCACAGAACTGGTAGTAACAAATTTTACATTTCACCCCTGTCCCGATCCTTCTAAGTTGGTTCCCTACAAGGAGTCCCTATATTAAGTGCAATTTCTAGATCAGTTAAGGTTATTTTGCTGAGGAAAAGATTCTTCTGGTCCCACTAATGCCGGGGGTTCAAGCCGAAGATCCCGAATCCCAACGTGAAAAAAAATCTCCAGGCAAAATAGTCTATTTTGGGCACAGTTCTCTGCATGGCACATTTTTAATCGTCTCTTAGTCGTAGGAGGGTCCCAGAGGTCGTTGGCACGCTAGAGAGAATGAGAAAGAGATCGTCAACATTAAAAGCAGGAAAGAAACATAGCCAAGCTGCATGAAAACGGTATGAAAAGAAATACAGTAAACAATTTTGTATTTTGTATTTCCTGTCGCTGATTTCAGACATTCACCGGGGCTAACCCACATGGAAGACTTTGACCTTTGACAGAGCAAGGCAATCATTTAATCATCAAAGCTCTCTGGTGAACTATTATAATCCTCCCAGTGCAGCCAGAAACTGCTTTGCAACAATGCTCTTCCATTCATAGCAAAGCAACATCAGGAAATAAGATTTCCTCACATCCTGGACATAAATTATTTCGACTTCTACCCTCAAAACGATGCTATAGGGCACTGCACACCAGAACAACTAGACACAAGGACAGTTTTTTTCCGAATGCCTCACTCTACTAAACAAATAATTCCCCCAACACTGTCAAATTATTTACTAAGACTGTATTACTATTATTCTTTTCATCCTTCCTATTACCTACCTCCTCCCACTTATGACTATAACCATGTTGCTTGTATTTTTACGATTTATATTGTTCTGTTTGTTTCCTAGTATGATTTGATTGCTTATTAGTAACCTATGATTATCACTAAGTGTTGTATCTTATGATTCTTGAATGTTTTTTCCTCTCTTTTTTCTTTTTTCCCTTTTATGTACACTGAGAGCAGGTGCACCAAAGACAAATTCCCTGTGTGTCCAGTCACACTTGGCCAATAAAGAATTCTATTCTATTCTATTCTATTCTATTCTATTCTATTCTATTCTATTCTATTCTATTCTATTCTATTCTATTCTATTCTATT
>WNWU01000121.1:865029-904088 GCA_012654045.1 Ptyas mucosa | reverse complement strand
TATCTATCTATCTATCTATCTATCTATCTATCTATCTATCTATCTATATCTATCATCTCATCTATATCTATCTATATCATCTATCTCATCTATCATCTATCATCTCTCTCATCTCTATCTATCTATCTATTTATCTATCTATCTATCTCATCTCTCTCTCTCTCTCTCTCTCCTTAATCTCTACCCACACCAACACCAAACAGCACCAGTTCGACTGGAGCAACACAAAAATCATCGCCCACGCTACCGCCCGCCACACTCCTGAGTTCATTGAAGCCTGGCATTCCACAAGCAATTCCATCAACAGACACGTTGGCCTATAACCAGCCTACCAACCCTTCAAAATCCAAACCAACCGCACAGCCAACCAGAGACGGCACCGACCCTCAACCACCTCATGCAATTTCCCCCTCACTCACACACACTTATCAGTTCGCCTCCAAAGGACCCTGACCTGAGGTAATCTCCTTATCACAAGACCCATCACAAGACTCATGGATGACTCCCAGATGACTCATCACAAGACCTGTCAGAAGATACACCCACACCTGAGCCCTTAAAAACAGAAAAACACCGACATCCCCTAAACTCCACTGGAGATGTTACCTAGCCTTGTAATGAAATGTTCGGAAACCAACCCACAAGCTTGGAGGATGAACCTTTACCCATATACACACCCACACATTCACACCCACACAATGGATGGGGCTTTGATTGGGCTGCTGTGACCACCATCTTGGCTGTGTTACGTCGCTGCTGATGTTGCCGTATCCCAACCAGGGAGAAGGTTCTTACCAGATGTCTGTCCACAACCGTACGATCTTTGACAAGGCTGTAGATCTGATGCCTCAGAATCAAAGGCGGCAGGCAATCTTCAAATACTTTGCGGGGGAAGAGAGATACCAGATTCTGAAGAGCAGCTTCGACTTCCGCGGGGCCCTCTGAGAAAAGGAACAGCTGAGATAAGAACGGAGAAGTCTCACATCTTAGCATTCCCGTAAAGACCTCCTCTGACTCCATTTACAAACTCCCTCCTTTTTCATTCACCTGCCCCATAGCAGGTACTTCGTGCAAAGCGCATTTCACTCTTTCTCACCCTGTCCTGAAGGCTCGGATCCGTCACTCGGAGCCAGCCGTCGCTTCTTGGCCTTGAAAGTATCAGAAAGGAGCTGGTGCTTCCGCTTCATAGGGCTGGAAAGAGTGAGAGCGAAGGCTTAAGGTTGAGTACATATGTAACCAGTCTATTGATTTTTGCTCATTTGGCTATACAGATAGAGTTCGCCACTTACAACAGTTCGGTTAGTGACCTATCAGAGTTACGACGGCACTGAAAAAAGTGACTTATGATCATTTTCACACTTACCACCATTGCAACATCCCCATGATCACGTGACCAAAATCCAGACGGTTGGCAAATGACTCATATTTATGACGGTTGCAATGCCCCGGGGTCACGTCATCACTTTTTGCGACCTAACAAGCGAAATCAATGGGGGAGTTCGATTCACTTAACAACCATGTTACTAGCTTAACAACTGCAGTGAACGTTTGCACATGACCTTGGAACACAGCAACCGTCGTAAATATGAGTCAAGCATCTGAATGTAAATCATGTGACCATGGAGATGCTGCAACATTTGTAAGTGTGAAAAACAGTCATAAGTCACTTTTTTTCAGCGCCATTGTAACTTTGAACAGTCATTAAATAAACTGTGGTAAGTCGAGGGCTACCTGTAGGAGGAAAAGCAGGCAAGGGGAGATTTACACCTCTCTCCTAAGATTTTACCTCACCTCTCCCTCCTTTGAAACAATACAGCAAAACATCACACAACTTAAACTGATGATACCAACTCCACACGAGTGATAATATATTTTACTTCTTTCAGACTCTCCTCCCAGCTCCCTCATGTGACTCAGCTCCAAAACTTTTCTCCAGCAAAAGCTTTCACCTAGAACTAAGGAGAAATTTCCTGACAGTGAGAAAAAAATAATCAGTGGAATGACTTGCCTCCAGAAGTTGTGGATGTTCCAATACTGGATGTTTTTAAGCAGAGATTGGACAACCATTTGTCTGAAATGGTATAGGGTTTCCTGCCTGAGCAGGGGGTTGGACTAGATGACCTCCAAGGTCCCTTCCAACTGTTATTCTATTCTATTTTATTTCACAGGCAACGCAACTAAGCATCAACTCCGTTTTTCTCATTCTTTTTCCTAATATATTTATATTTGTTAAAGAATAAAAGAGGATAAATATGTACAACTAGTAAAGTTAGAATTTAGGGATAAACGAAGGTGTTTATGTACGCAAGTATAGAAATACAGAGGTATATTCAAAAAAAAAAAGGAAAGGCGGGGAAGACGATATTGACAAAAATTGTAATTGAGTAAAATGAATTTGACTAATTGTATAAGATAAGAAACAACCAACAATCTGTTCAAAAAAGAAATAAAGATGTGGGTGAAGGTGGGAGAGGAGAAAAGAAAAAAAACCCAATAAAACTTGTTTTTTTTTAAAACAAACTCTGTTTTTCTTTCTGGCTGCTACCTGCATTTATCCACCTTTCACCTCCGAGCTCCTCCCTGTCCTCAATTTACACATTTTCTCCCTGAATCATAACTTTCAGAATCCCACAGACTCCCCCCCCCCCCCCTTCTCTCCCCTCCCATTGATTTCACTTCGAATTGAGGCTGTATTACGCCTTTCCTACCCCTCTCAGTCCTCACTCGCGTCGTCTCGCTTGCTGGTCGTCGGCAATAGATGACGTCACCTTGCTTGAAGAGTCATTTTGGAGCCGCCCTTCGTCTTTGGAGTAGGCGGGAGAAAAATAGTTTGACTGGCAGAAGGATAGTCCAATGGCTTCCTCGTCCGGTATGGCCGACCCTCTTTAAAGGAAGAAGGGCGGGCTTGGCTCTTCTTCTAATCTAGAACAATGTTTCTTGAATGTTTGGCCCTCCCAGAACCCCAATTTATAACTTTTAAAAATTATGGAGAACCCCCAAAAGAGTTTCTGCTTATGCGGGTTATGTTTATTGATGTTTTACCCTATTAAAACGGACGCGTTTGTAGAATTTATTGAAACATATAAAAATATTAAATCCATTCAATATTAATATACACATTTTTTTTGAAAATATTTTTTAAAAATTGAAAATAATAAGAGTGACACTAAATTTTTTGCAAATGTCTTCAATACCTGGCAATTTAAAAAATTTTTTTAAAAACATTTAAAAAATGTTTATTTTTTTTTTAAATGAAGGGGAAGCAACTCTGTCTGACTCACTGGATCTTCCAGATGAACAGCTTCTTAAAAAACACTTCATTCTTCCAAAATGATTTTTCAACTACCCAATCTAATTTATACCGCTGAATTAGCGTAAAATCAGACAAGATTGACTATGCTCAAAAAATATAAGAGCCTCAGTGGTGCAGCAGACTAAAGTGCTGTTAAGTGCTAGCACTTAGCTGCCAGCTGCCTGCAATTAGTGCAAGTTCGAATCTCACCAGGCTCAAGGTTGACTCAGCCTTCCATCCTTTCTAAGGTAGGTAAATTGAGGACCCGGGTTGTGGGGGCAATAAGCCAACTTTGTATAGAACAACACCGCTTTGGAGGGGGGGGGCAAAAGCCCTAATAAGCAGGTATATACAAAAAAAGTATGCAAGCTATTGCTATAATGCATTGTAAGCCGCCTTGAGTCTACGGAGAACGGCAGCATATAAATTGGACTAATAAATATACTAATACAAAACAGTAGTTTAAAAAAACATAATATGAATTTAATAATACTTTAACGGTCCCTCCCAATGATTAACTGCATTGACATGAATACAATTTTCAACACCTTCCAAAAAGGATCAGGACAGGGTCCGTGGGAATTTGCCTAAAATACTTTCCCCATGTCCTCCAAATGTCTCACATTACAATTCCCATTATCCCCCAGGTTGGGATTGCAAAACAGAAGCAAAAGCCACCAAATTAGGAAGTTAACTAGTGTTTTCCAACCTTGGCCCATTTAAAGAAGTCTAAACTACAACTCCCAGAATTCCACTCCCCACGCTGGGTGGAAAATTTTGTGGCTTAAAAGGGCCGAGATTGAGGAACTGCAGGAAACCTTAAAGGCGCCGGAAGGAGAAAGCAGGCTTCGACTGCCATCTAGTGGCCCTACATTTAAATTGCACGACTCTGAAGGAAAAAGGAAAGGCTGGGCTTTCTCTGCTAATTGGCGCCCTTTGATGATGCAACTTAGATGATGCAAATAAGCGAAATTGGGCTTTGTTTTTGGATCAGAAAACCAGCCGCTGTTTTAAAGTTAGGCGTGCGACCCTTACGAGGCTTGCAGGCATTCTCGGCGTTCGGCAGTGATTCGGAAGAAAGAACAGGGATTTCCCTTGTTTTTGATGATCGTTATAGGAATCCAAGGCCAGGTCAGAGGGCAAAGGGCAGAAGTCAGCTCCTAAACTCTCCTGGGGGGGGGATTTAGGAGCCAGGACTTTGGGGTCCCCCCCAACTTTGTTTTACAGGTAGTCCTCGACTTACGACCACAATTGAGCACATTTCTATTGCTAGGTGAGACATTTGTTAAGTGAATGTTGCCCCATTTTATGACCTTTCTACTTGCCACAAGTTGTTAAGTGAATCATTGTACTTATTAAGTTAGTAACCTGGTTGTTAAATGAATCTGACTTCCCCATTGACTTTTGCATGTCCGTGTTGGAAGAAACACCCTTCTGGGTTCTACTCCAAGTGGGGAAAAAGACACTGGAAACATGGAGACTGCTTGGAAAGATGGTTTAATGGTGGACAGGATCACATGGCTTGAGTTCCTGAACAGAAAAGAAAGAGATACAGCGATATGCTCTCTCTGGCTTTGAACTTCCTGGGGCCCAGAAAGAGTATCCTGATTGGTTGTCAGACTCCCAGGGGGTGGGGGTCTTAGCTAGCCTTGCTGGCTGATGTAATCTTCCCAGGTGCCATGTGGTGAGTTTCTGTCCTAGATGGGTCCCATTGTGTTGCAGATGATGGTCCATTGACGAGTTTCTGCCTCTGGCCCATTAACAAAAGGGTGGGGGCAGGAAGGTGGGAGCTGCTTCGTCTTTAAAACATGCTTCTCCATTTCTCATCCAGGGAAACATAATATTCTGCCTTTTTAATATTTCCCAAAATATTTCATTCTTCTAGGAAAGGGGTGGGTGCTAACTTCCTACATCTGAAAGTAGCAAAAGATGATCACAACACACACACACATACACACACACACTGCAACTCATATCATAAATATGAGTCAGTTGCCGAGCACCTGATTTTTTGATCACATAACCGTGGGAATACCACAACGGTCGTAAATGTGAAAAACGGTCATAAGTCACTTTTTCCAGTGCCATTGTAACTTTGAACGGTCACTAAATGAACTGTTGTACATCGAAGACTACTTGTAATGTCAAATATTGGGTTAGAGTTTTAAAAGTTCCTTTCCATCTTAGTTGTCCCAAAGGTGCTTTTTCAGGAGACAATTCTTGGAACTTCTTGTTTTTTCTTTGAAGACGTTTTGCTTCTCATCCGGGAAGCTTCTTCAGCTCTGACTGGATGGTGTAGGATCCAGTCAGAGCTGAAGAAGCTTCTCGGATGAGACGCGAAACCTCTTCAAAGAAAAAACAGGAAAGTCCAGTTGCCTCCTAAAAAAAGCACCTTTGGGATGACCTTGACCTGGATGACTGAGAATCGCTACAGACATTTTCCATCTTAGCCTTAAACGCAGAGCTGCACTCAGCGAGGACAATTTCTCAGGTGTTTATTCTGAAGGCAGAAGTTTCATGCTCATTCTTTTTATTATTAGACACAAACCCTAAATGAAGCACGCAGCCAGTTCCAGGTCTTTCAGCCAAGAGGATCACGAGGATGAATCCAAAGTCAAGAATCCAAGGACCGATTCCAAGGCGCCCCTTACTTTGCCGGTTGCTCCCCCTCTGTATGACGCCCCTTTTCCCTTTTACCGGCGTCCAGCTGAAATGGGACGCTTTTCCCTAGATGCCAAGCGGTGCTTCCATGGAGATGCTCGTCAGCTGCGCTACTATGTTCCTCCCCCTGCCGAAAGCCCCTCCCCTGGATTTGACTTGCGCGATGGCTACCGCGACCGCTACGTACAGCGAGATGACAGCGTCCGTGAAGGCCTGGAGCATCTGCTGCAATGGATTGTGGAGAACCGGAAGCAGTTACAGACTGAGGACAAAGGGTGAGAAAGAGTTAGAGGAAGTGCTGGCCAGAGAGTGTGTTAAGGATGTTCTTGGCTCATAACCGGTGTTGTGGGTTATTGAGCAGAGTACCCTTTGAGTAAACGCCTGAAAAACGACTGGGAGTGGTTGTGAACAATCACAGTTAACATACAAACACACTGAGTTGTTGTAGTCTTTTACTTTTAGAAAAAGTAAAGCAAAGTCCAAAAACAATCCAATAAGACGAGAGTTAAAAGATCAATTCAGGGATATTTCAAGTACAAAGTCTTCTTACCAGTTGTGGTCATACACATTAAAACAGTTCTTGTTGAGTTTCAAAACAGGAACAAGTTCACTATCAACACAATCAATAAATAGTAGAAAACAACATGTAGCTATGATCAATCAGTGATCATGCAGAGAGTTACAGCAAATAAGCAGGCAAAATGGTGTAGTATCCACACAAGCCACAATCCTGAGTTCCCTTAAGTACATCGGCTACAGAGCTTAGCCAATCAGGATACAGGATGATGCAATACAGTCTTAAAGCAATATAATACCTTTCTAACTGCAAACATATATAGTTGGTTTATATCTTGCCTGTCCAACTAATTAGACAAATAACCATTTCCTAACAGTGTTGCAAGCCTGAAAGTCTCTTTTTGTGCAGGTACCATGTTTTGGTTTTAAACCGTCCGTGTGATGTAAATTAGTGCTGGTGTTGTTGTTAAAACCAAGGACTATAACTCAGCAACTACAGCCAGCAAACCCCACAACCTGAAATCCGACAGAAAGGTATTTAAAAGCCAGTGTTCCCCAAGACAAGCACAATCAAAGCACACCAAAGATGTCTCCTCAAATGGGAACGGAAATGTTTGCAACCAAATCGCCAAGCTCTGAGCTCAAACCAACAACATAACTACTAACCCGAGCTACTAATATTCAAAGACATTTCAAGGGCAAACTACCATATTTTTCGGACTATAAGACGCACCTGACTATAAGACGCACCTAAATTTAGAAGAGGAAATCAACAAAAAAAAATTTTGGCCTCCGTGCGCCCCATTTTTGGGCCTTTTCCAGCCTTTTTTTGGGCTCATTTTTTTGGCTTTTTTTCAGCCTGTTTTTGAGGTTTTTTTCAGCCCGTTTTTGAGGCTTTTTTCGGCCCTGTTTTTTTCTTAAAAATTGGCCAAAAAGCCTTGAAAATGGGCCAAAATAAGCCTTGAAAATGGGCCGAAAAAAGCCTCAAAAATGGGCTGAAAAAAAGCTTTAAAAACGGGCTGAAAAAAGGCCTGAAAAGGGCTGAAAAAAGGCCCGAAAATGGGGTGTGCAGAGGCAAAAAAATGGCTGGTGGGTGGGCGTGGCTTCGGCAATAATCGGTCTATAAGATGCACAGACATTTTCACCCCCTTTTGGGAGACACAAAAGTGTGTTTTATAGTCCAAAAAATATGGTGCTTTCAAAAATCTTGTCAATAAAATTGTAAGGACTAGTTTAGGCAATCATTAGAGGTGAACACTGACTCGAAGGCATACCCCCAAATAGTTACCTTGCTTTGGCTCTACTGGGATTTAGACAGACCTAGTTTCATTGGTTGGTTAATTATAATTTCTCTTTTTCTTTCTTTCTTTCTCTCGTTCTTCCCTTTCTCTCTTCTCCTTCTCCTTTTTCCTTTTCTCTTTTTCTCTCTTTTTCTTTCTCTCTCTTTCTCTCTCCCTCTCCCCTGCAGAAAGCTCCTGAATGCTGACTTTGTGACTTGGAGAGGGCATCTCACCAAAGTGCTGACCACCCCATATGAGAGTCGGGAGGGATGGTTACTGGCTGTCACTCTCTTCCGTGGGACCTTGTACATTAGCGAGTTTGAAACGGAGGCCGCCCGCAGAGAACGGGAGCAGCGCTCAGAAATGCTAAAGGAGCTCATGTATATGGGATATAAATTTGAGCAATATATGTGCGCCGGTAAGGTTTCTGGAGAGCTCCCAACTGTGAATTGAAAGCCAGGTCTTTAGGGACGATGCTTTATTTTTTTCCCCCTCGATTCCTGAACTGAGCTGGTGGCTGCTGACTTTTTCAGAGTGTTTGAATTATTGGGAATGATGCAGGCAATGTAGGAGGAGGGCCATGTTTGTTTGTGGTAGCCAAACTCAGAAAAATAAAAATCTGGGAGAAACGTGAGACACTTTCTGTGGAAATGAATATTAATCAGTTAATCCAGCTAATGATTGAATGGCTGCAATGATGCAATGCAATGTTTATTTGACGCTACAGGCGGTCCTTGACTTGTGACCATCTATTTAGTGATGGTTCAAAGTTACAACAGCTGCTGAAAACGTCTGTGACAAGACTGAATTCGCTTATGCTTCCTGTGAATGTCATTGCTTTTCAACTTGCCAAAGAACTGGAGGGGAGGGCAGGGGAAGATGGAATACGAAGGCTCCAGACTTCATCCGTGAGAGCCAAGCACCCACCAAGGACACTTCTGCAGGTGTCAGCCAAGACATGAACTGTTCTTAAAACATAAGAACGATTGGACAATGTGAGTTGTCCAGTGGGAGGAGGGGAGAAAGCTATTCTTTAACCACACAGCATTGCGCGGGAAAAGTTAGACCTGGTTTTGCTTTCTTCAGTGCCGAAATGATGTACTCAATAAAGTTTTGCTTTTGGAATTTCAAAGTTCCTGAAGGTGCCTGCTTTTGTTTGGTTCATTAGTCGCACTGATGATAGTCTGGTCTTCACACTTATGATTGGTCCTTGTACTTATGGCCGTCCTACCAACCCTAAGTTCACCTGATTGCAATTCGGGTGGTTGCCATCTGGCTCACATTTACAATCGATAATGGTGTCTTGTGATCATGTGATGCTGATTTGCAAATTTTTTGGCAAGTTTCCAGCAAAAACTATCCAAAAGAATGAGTTTGCACTTACAACCATGGAGTCAGTGGTGAGATTCAGCCAGTTCGCACCACTTCGGAAGAACCGGTTGTTAACTTTTTGAGCCGTTTGGCGAACTGGTTGTTGGAAGAAATCATTAGGGCAGAGAATCGGTTGTTAAATTACTTGAATCCCACCACTGCATGGAGTTCACATAATAACCATGATGATTTGTTTAATGACATCATAAAAATGGTTCTAAAATCACGTCTGACTCATGACAGAAATTCCAGTTCCAATTGCGGTAGTAAGTGGACAATTGCCTATACAGCTTCTTGAAGGAATGACTTTAGGTAACTTCCAGGAAGTAAACCATCTTCTCCTTCTTCTTCAGATACTCCCGATGGGATTCCTGATCCAACTGGAGTAGTGAACACAAATGAAGCTTTCTGCACAGTGATTCGGTCCCGCCTGGGAAATCACTCGCTTCTCTTCTCTGGAGAGGTAGATTGCACTGATCCTCGGAGCCCTTCGCCGCAGCCACCTAGTTGCTACGTGGAGCTGAAGACTAGCAAAGTCATGCACAGCCGTGCTCAGAGGAGAAGTTTCTACAGGTGAGGAAGGAGGAGTCAAAATTGTGTTTCCTTCTTGATGCTTGCGCCTGTCCCCCTTTTTTTACTCCCCAGCTAGACCTATCACATAGCTATCCCTTCTCGGTGGCTTCTAGGCTAGGAGAGGAAAGTGGCAATTGCCACAAAATGGCAATCCTAGAAAAACAAAGGCAAAATCCGGAGCTTGTTTGGCAATGAGAAGGAAGCAAGATGGACTACTGCCAGTGGAAATAGAGTTGCATGTGGCTCAAGTCTTCTGCAGTAGACCCATAGACAGTGGGAACATCTGTCGCAATAGTTGTTCTGGTTGAATCAGTAGGGAGGAGATGAGTGGTTTCCTAGACCTTCCTCAGCTGCAATCCTGGTTTGATAAAACTGTATCATGTGACCGTGGAATGTTGCAACCAGCAGTCATGCAGCCAAAATGCAGTCATGGGACTGAGGGAACGGGTGTCGCCGTCGGAACTCCAGCAGGGGGCTGTCATTACCTCAAATGGTCACTGAGCGAGGACTACCTGTATGCCATGTCCTAAGGTGTTTGTAAGGGACGCGGTGGCTCAGAGGCTAAGACGCTGAGCTTGTCGATCGAAAGGTTGGCAGTTCAGCGGTTCGAATCCCTAAGTGCCGCATAACGAAGTGAGCTCCCATTACTTGTCCCAACTTCTGCCAACCTAACAGTTCGAAAGCACGTAATTAGTACAAGTAGAAAAATAGGGACCACTTTGGTGGGAAGGTAACAGTGTTCTGTGCGCTTTTGGCATTTAGACATGCCGGTCACATGACCACAGAGACGTCTTCAGACAGCGCTGGCTCTTCAGCTTTGAAACGGAGATGAGCACCGCCCCCTAGAGTCGGGAACGACTAGCGAGGGGAACCTTTACCTTTAAGGTGTTTGTGCCAGAGTTCCCTAATCTGGTGACCCAAATTGCATCGCCCAGAGAATAGTCTAATATTGTTAAGATATTTAAATTTAATAGCTGGAGCGGTGGGGGGGGTGGGATTGTGCAGTGAGGCAAAACACACAGTTGTGTTTGATTGGTTGGAAAGTGCTGGCTCCTGCGTGAGGCAATCTGCACTGTGATTGGTTGCTGTGGGTATGGAGGGGGAGTTTCCCGATTTTCCCGCCTTTTTCTTCTGAGTGCCCTGTATGCTCTGTGATCCCAACTATCGTGTCTGCTGTACACATTGATGTAAAATAGCAATAACACTTAGACTTACAGTATATACCGCTTCATAGTGCTTTACGGTCCTCTCTAAGCGGTTTAAAACATATTTATTTATATAAAACCACATGTTTGTGTCAGCATCTCTGACTTCACACTTGCTGCACAATTCCATGAGATATATAGTAGGAGACAATGAGAGATGAACTGCAAAAATGTTTGGATTATGGCAGGTTAGGAAAGAGAAATCTTGTTCTATTGGAAGGAGCAGCCAGTTCACATGGTTTAAACCAACAATCACAGATTGTCCGCGACTTACAACAGTTCGTTTAGTGACCGTTCGAAGTTACAGCGGAAAAAGTGCCTTATGACCATTTTTCACACTTAACGACCGTTGCAGCATCCCCATGGCCATGTGATTTATATTCAGAGGCTTGGCAACTGACTCACAGTTATGACGGTTGCAGTGTCCCAGAGTCATGTGACCCCTTTTGTCGACCTCCTGACAAGCAAAGTCCATGGGGAAACCGGGTTTCCTTAACAACCACGATGCTACTTTAACAAGTGCAGCGATGCACTTAACAAACGTGGCAAGAACAGTCGTAAAATAGGTCAACACTTAACACTTAACAAATTTCTCCCTTAGCAACATAAATTCTGGGCTCCATTGTGCTCGTACGTCGAGGACTACCCTGTAGTCAATACGCTAACAACAGGCTGTGGTTCCAAATTGTGGTTTATTTTTCCAAAATTAAACCATGATTAATTGATACTTTGGCTCACTTTCCAAGGAAACAAAGCACTTTCCAGCTTACTGGATGGGGGTTCATTTAAATGAGGACCCAGTTTGTGGGGGCAATAAGCTGACTTTGTATAAATATACAAAAAGTATGAAGGCTATTGCTTAGCGCATTGTAAGCCGCCCTGAGTCTCCGGAGAAGGGCGGCATATAAATCAAATTTTAAAAAAAATGCAGATATACGTTCATTAACACTCATCTGCCTTCTTTTCTTTTCAGGCACAAGATAATCAAGTGGTGGGCCCAGTCTTTTCTTCCAGGGGTGTCCCGGATTGTGGCAGGGTATCGAGGGCCCGATGGCTCCGTTGTGGGGCTGGAAACTTTTGAGACTATGAAAATCTTCAAACTCATTCGGGTAAGTTTAACCTTGGGAAAGAGACACCCTCGAATCCACAGAATCCAAAATACCAAGATGGCGGCTGCAGCCACAGAGTTAAATCCACACTGCTTTTTTTCTTACAAGTCTTGCACACCCCTGAATTACAAGTTGCCCGATACAAGCTTATACAGGTAGTCCTCTCTCTTACAACGGTTCATTTGGTGACCGTTCGACCATTACAACAGCCCTAAAAAGATTGACTTGTGACCATTTTTCACACTTAGCGACCGTTGCAGCATCGCCATGGTCACGTGATTTACCTTCGGATGCTTGATAACTCTTTCATATTTATGACGGTTGCAGTGTCCCGGGGTCATGGGATCCCCTTTTGTGACCTTCTGACAAGGAAAGACAGCGGGGAAGCCAGATTCACTTAACAACCATGTTACTAATTTATCAACTGCAGTGATTCACTTAACAAATGTGGCAAGAAAAGTTGTAAACTGGGGCAAAGCTCATTTATCAAATTAGCAACATAAATTTTGGGCTCAATTATAGTCGTAATTCGAGGACTACCTATAGCAGTGATGGCTAACCTTTTTGCCATCGCGTGCCAAAATCAGGGGGAGCACCGGGGGGGGGTGTTGTGCAAGGCCGTTTTCGCCCTCCCCAGGCTCCTAGAAAGGCTCTAGAGCCTGGGGAGAGTGAAAAACGGGCCTTCCCCCCGCACTAGGCCCTCCAGAGGCAGGAAACAGCCTGTTTCCCTACTTCTGGTGGGCCCAGAAGGCCCGAAAATCAGCTGGCCTGCATGTGTATGTGTGCCGGAGCTGAATTCGCGTGCCCACTAATATGGCTCCGCGTGCCACTTGTGGCACGCGTGCCATAGGTTTGCCATCACGGACCTATAGGTTTCTCTGATGCAGCCAACATTGATTCTACTAAACATCTTAAAAATGCTGGATATATCGTTGCAATTTTGTTGTGTTATGTTCTTATTGGATTTTGTTCCTTGTCATGCCTTTTTCCCATTGTTCTTCTTGTTCTTTCTTTCTTTCTTTCTTTCTTTCTTTCTTTCTTTCTTTCTTTCTTTCTTTCTTTCTTTCTTTCTTTCTTTCTTTCTTTCTTTCCTATCTCGCTGTGGGGCTATTCTATGTGGCTTACAATAGTAAAAAGGAGAAAAGTGAAAAACCGTGTAGAGAGAAGTAACCTAATAGGACAATAAATTAAGCAAAGGCAAAGAAATACAACGAATAAATAAGATATGATAACCAAAATGAAGGATAGATAGAGAGCAAAGGGGGGGGGAGTCTGTCATAAATCTAGCAGCCACCTCCAGTGTGGAATTCTTCCATTTGATCCATTTTATTTATTCATATCCCCCCTTTATTATTTTTTTTATGAATAACTCAAGCGGCAAACTTACCTAACGTTTCTTCTTCCAGTTTTCCCCATAACAACAACCTTGTTAGGTATTGTTGGGCCTGAGAGAAAGGTACTGACCCAACTCACTTTCGTACCTCAGGAGGGACTAGAACGTAGGGTTTCTCCAGCCCTTTTCTTTTCAGGCTGTCCTTCTCCTCCTCCAGTTTTATCCGTAGATCTAAGAGTTAAGAGTGTCTCTCTTTCTGTGCTGTGATGCCTACCAGAATCCTTCCCCCTCTACAGCTGACAGATAATAATAGAGAATCTGAAAAAGCCGGGCCAGGAACACGTAGCCAAACAGCTAAGAGAAGGAAGCAGGAAGACAAACTGCTGTCCTCCAATCAGGACACAGAGTTACAGGCCAACCAACATACGTCAGCAGCAGCTAATACATATAAACGACAACTCCGACCTCGCAAACAGCCATAGTTTCTAAGTTTAACAAGATCCTGAAGATGACAGGGTTGTGAGCCTGTCGAAACGTTGCTATGTATAAAAACTTTTAAGGTACTGGTAGGATTTTAGCTGGGGTTTTTAAAGGACCTTGCAGAGTGCCCTGTAAGGAATTTTAGAAGATTTTAAGCTGAGATTTTAACCAGAATTTTAAAAATTTTTAACTAACTTATTTACTATGACGTGGGAAAACACCCGAGATTTTATTTTTTTGCATACACACACGTGCACACACACACACACACACACACACAGACACGGTTGCATATATGGCTCAAAACAAAAGCCCCAATTATTTCTAAGTTACAATTTCTTCCCTACTCTGACAGGAGGATCAAGGCTGTTGGAAGCCAGCTGTGTGCATGAATTTCTGTGCTGCTTTTCTAGCGTTTTTGAAGACCGTGGTGACGGAAGACAATCCAAAGTGAGTAGTCGTCATTTTGACACACCTGGCAGGAAGCCATGTTCCTTCAACAGTTGACTAGATCAAGAAATGGAGCCGGAGGGCCTCTGGAAGTTGCTAAATGGCAACCACAACTGGTGTGGCCAATGACAAGGGATGCTATCGTGTTTCCCCGAAAATAAGACCCAATCTTATATTTTGGGGGGGGGCTCCAAAATTAGCACTAGGACTTATTTTCGGGAAACACGATTTCAGGATGATCAGCCCAGCTGGGCGCCTCATCCCCCAGCGGGCACACAAGAGGCAGCAAGCACGCACAGACTGACGGTATCCGGCGGCAGCTTCAGCCCGCAGGTTCCTTGATCGGCGCACTCTGGGGCTGCGCAGCCCACACAGCGCAGGTGAGTTGATTCCCTGTCCAAGCAGCAGACGGAGGCAGAAGGCAGACGATCCCGACGCGCCACGCAAGCAAGCTGAGAGACGAGCCTCCCGTGGCCAGCTGCCTGCTCCAGTCGACTCTTGGCTTTCCCATGACTCCTGCAGTGCATCAAGATCACGTGCCTCCCCCTGCCTCTGCCTGCTGACACTTGGCCTGCATGTGCTTGCCGCCTCCTGTGCTGACCACACAAATCCCCCTTCACAAGGGCTTATTGGGGGTGGGGGGTAGGGCTTATATTAAAGGTAAAGGTTCCCCTCACACATATGTGCTAGTCGTTCCCGACTCTAGGGTGCAGTGCTCAGTTCCGTTTCAAAGCCAAAGAGCCAGTGCTGTCCGAAGACGTCTCCGTGGTCATGTGGCCGGCATGATTAAACGCCAAAGGCACACGGAAAGCTGTTACCTTCCCACCAAAGGTGGTCCCTATTTTTCTACTTGCATTTTTTACGTGCTTTCGAACTGCTAGGTTGGCAGAAGCTGGGACAAGTAACGGGAGCTCACCCCGTCACGCGGCACTAGGGATTCGAACCGCTGAACCGCCTGCCTTTCGATCGACAAGCTCAGCGTCTTAGCCACTTAGGCACGCTTAAAAATCAGGCTAGGGCTTATTTGTGAGGTAGGTTCTATTTTCAGGGAAACACGGTAGAAGATGTCAGCAATATCAGTGTCCAAAGCTGATCATGAAAAGAGAGAGCCCAGCAATTCTAGGTTCTGCAACCATGGTGATGGACGATGGGAATTATTTCGCAGGGAACTGAACCTTTGCTGCCCTAATATCAAAAGTTTGCTTCTTCTTTCCTCTTTTCCAGGTTGGTTCATCTCTTTGCCTGGAACCCGGGGCACCCGGTTTCCTTCACAGTGCATCAGGATTCTCAATACTGTTTCCTGCCTGATTGGTACGTGGAAGCTTTGAGTGCAGAGAAGTCCCCCACATCATGTCTTCCAGACTGATGCACTGGAAGAGAAGCTGGTTTTTGGATCTAGATGCTGCTGCATCTTGCGGGCCAAGGTGGGTGATGGACAGAAAACAGGCACCAAGAAGCCAGTTACCTGCCACTTGGAGAATGGGAAGACGGATCGATGGCATTGCTGTGATAACAAAGGAAGGAAAAAAATCAGCTGCTTGTGCATTGTTTCCTACATGTGCTTCTGCGGCATATCATTTGTGGTTTACAAACAATAAAGGAAGGAGCAAGAGTGTCATGAACTATGAGTGTCCTTTTGTTGATTTGATGTTGTGACCTAGGCTTCCTGAGTCATTAAAACACACAAATAGTCCCAAAAACCTCTTTTATTGCAACAGCTGTGAATTACGTTCATTCACAGCTGAGTCCCAATTAGTTGCAAAAAGTCCTTTGGGAGAAGTCCTTCGGGATAATCACCAACCTTTATCTCCCTTGACACGCTGCCAAAGACCTACTTGGCAAAGCCACACAGAGTCCAGATTCAAACAGAGATGCCGAATGGGAACAGAGTTAACAATGTTGCTTTCCTGCAAAGGGCCCACGTGCCTTTGCTCCTCTTTTAAGCCTTACGGGAGCGGCCAATCTCCAGGCCTTACTCCTGAGTCGTCCCTTTTGTTTTAACTGTTCTTGCCTTCTGGCAGCTCTGTGCATGCACGCACTAGGAACAGGCACCTCCTGTTCCTCTGCCTCTCTGATGTCCGAGGCTCCAGAGTCCGGGCATAACTCCCAGATGGCCCTGGCCCCATCTCTGCCTCCGGCGCAGAGTTCTCATCCGAGCCTTCCCCAGACTACAGAACTGGCCCATGTTCCTGGCCCAGCCTCCTCACTGTCCGACTCCGCTGCCAGCTCCGCAGACTGCTGGCGGATCACAACGATTGAAGCCTACTTGAAGTCAAGTAAGATGGTTTGAGAATGGATGAGCTCTGGATGTGTCTCAGCCAGTTACGGCTAATTTGGGACACACATTATCTTTTAGCATAATACGATCCATAATTGGATCATATTTAACAATAATGCATGAATTGGATCAGTCCCAAAGGTGCTTTTTCTGGAGGCAACTGGGCTTTCTTGCTTTTTCTTTTTGAAGACGTTTCGCTTCTCATCCAAGAAACTTCTTCAGCTCTGACTGGATGGAGAGGAATGAAAGGATTTATATTCCTTGCAGATAGCTGGTCATTTGCATCTTTTTTAGAGAGACGCTGAGGCCACCTCGAGGTTTACCTGTGTCCTCAGGGTCACCTGAGTAGTGCTCCTGGTTCCTAGTAAGGTGACCCCGAGGACACAGATAAACCTCCAAGTGCTTCAACAACCCTCTAAAGCAGAGGTCTTCAAACTTGGCAGCTTTAAGACTTGTGGACTTCAACTCCCAGAATTCTCCAGCCAGTCTTAAAGCTGCCAAGTTTGAAGACCTCTGCTTTAAAAGGATGCAAATGACCAGCTTGTCTACAAGGAATATAAATCCTTCCATTCCCCACTATCCTGTCAGAGCTGAAGAAGCTTCTTGGATGAGAAGCAAAATGTCTTCAAAAGAAAAAACAAGGAAGTCCTGAAAAAGCACCTTTGGGACAACCATGACCTGGATGACTGAGAACCCCAACCGTCTGTGTCCTCATTTTACCGACCTCAGAAGGATGGAAGGCCGAGTCGATCTTGAGCCAGTGAGAATTGAACTGCTGGCAGTCGGCAATCAGCAGTCAGCAGAATTAGCCCGCAGTGCTGCATTCTAACCACTGCACCACCGCGGCTCGATAGATTCGTATCGTGTCAAATTGGGCCAATACCCCATTACAAAAATGCTTTCTAGAGAGAGCATTGGAGAGCTGCTAGAACTAGTCCTTCAGACTTCAGTTCGCCAGGCTAATCACTGTGGTGCATTTTCAATATTTTTTTCCTTTTTTTAAAATTTTGATTTATATGCTGCCCTTCTCTGGAGACTCAGGGTGGCTTACAATGCGCTAAGCAATAGCCTTCATACTTTTGTATATTTATACAAAGTCAACTTATTGCCCCCACAAACTGGGTCCTCAATTTACCTACCCTAGAAAGGATGGAAGGCTGAGTCAACCTTGAGCCTTGGTGAGATTCGAACCTGCAATAATTGCAGGCAGCTGATATTAATAGCAGGGCTTTAGACCACTGTACTATCCAAGGCTCTTCAAAAACACATAGCAGTTTAGACTTAGACCTTAGAACATAGAATTCTTTTAATGCATTTCTGAACTCCCACCAGCTTTGTTTTCCGCTCTTTGGTTGCAACCCAGCTCACGTTCCGCCTGGGATCATCTAAAGTTTTCAGTCCTTTCTCACAGGTATTTTTATTAAGCCAGACTTCTCTTCCTGCTGCCTCCTTTTATATTTGTGCATATTATATTTTGTGACAGTGCAAAAACTGTGGGATATTTTTTTTGTGGGGGGGTGGGGTGTTGTGTCTGTTGCTATGGAAAAAACATCAGCCAACCAACAGCTTCTGCCCAAACACAGTATCCAATATGATCAGCATATAGAGGCCAATAAACTGGAGAGAAGGTGGACTATCTTTCCTTCCAACGAAGGAGGCGTTCAACCTATTAGGGCCACATCCTTTACTGCAGAGTTGCCCAACGTTTCGGGCTTTGCGGACCAGCCGGGGGGTGGGTGGGGAGGCGGTGGTTCACGCAAGTGGCTGGCAGGTACACGTATGTGCAACAATTCCATAAAAAGCGTGCCTGCTGTTCATGCAAATGGAGTGTGTGAACATGTGTTTAGACACTGCTCGCGCACACAAGGATGTGCATGTACACGCACTCGCCACGGCCCAGTTGCAAACCCCTTAGTAGTGGGCCATGTCCCACAGGTTGTGAACCCCGGCTTTACTAGCAATAGCACTTAAGACTTATGTATCGCTTCACAGTGCTTTACTCAAGGTTGGCTGAGTCAACCTTGAGCCTGGTGAGATTTGAACTCCCAAATTGCAGGCAGTCAGCAGTCAACAGAAGTAGCCTGCAGTACGGCACTCTAACCACTGCGCCACCACAGCTCATAAAGGAAGACAGGCAACCAACTCTGCTTGCTTGGGACAAGGACACATTTTTATTGTTTATATCTGCAGATGCATTGCAAAACCTCTTAGAGGTCAGAATAAGGGAGTGAGAACTTCCCAGGATGGCAAAATAGATCCACAGTCCAGCCAGCATCTCCCCACCCTCACTGGGTGTAGAGGCTAGCGGCAAAGACAATGTCTCTCTTGATCATGTTGGAGGCCGCTTCCATCTTGGCGTGCAGGGTCGGCTCCCCCGTCACCCGGGCAGCATTGCGCATCTCGCGACAGGTTTCATCCAGGCGCTGAATGCAGCGGACGATAATGCCTTCCTGCACGTCGGTCAGGCGGGCGATCTCGGCAAAGGGCTGAGGAGGACGGAGAGGAAAAAAAAAAATCTTGGAGCTGGTGCTCGGGACTTAAGCGCACCCGATTTTTCAGAATTGCCACCTCATACTGGCCATTTGGTACCGGTTTGACATAAAACCGTGTGTGTTTGTGTGTGTGTTTGTTTGAGATGGAGGGGGAGTGCATGGGGGTGGGGAAGAGTGAAAGCTACAAAAGTGAAGGTGGTCTCTCCGAGATGGCATTCGAGGTTGCCTTGCTATGAGAAGAATGTAGCTGCGAGCCAGGCTAAAATCAGAGAAGCTGTTTCAAAAACAACTTGGAGATTGATAGGACGATGGGGGTACGCCAGGAATATGACGTGCCTAATAGCAACAGCACTTAGACTTATAATAGCTCTTCACAGTGCTTTATAGTCCTCTCTAAGTGGTTTTCAGAGTCCCCAACAATCTGAGTCCTCATTTTACCGAGCTCAGAAGGATGGAAGGCTGAATCAACCTTGAGCCGGTCAGGATTGAATTCTTGGCAGGCAGCAGAATTAGTCTACTGTACACGCATTTTGAGCACTGCACCACCACAGCGGGGAAGTTTTTACTTGGGGAATTGGCACGTGAATTATCAGTTCTGCCATTGCATTACAGGTGGTCTTCAACCTATGACCGCAGTTGAGCCCAAAGTTCACGTTGCTGAGTGAGAAATTTGTTAAGTAAGTTTTCTCTCATTTTATGACTTTTCTTGCCGCCTTGGTTAAGTGAATCACTTCAGTTGTTAAATTAGTAACCCAGTTGTTAAGTGAATCTTGTTTCCCCATCGATTTGGCTTGTCAGAAGGCCGTAAAAGGGGATCACGTGATGCTGGTGGGACACTGCAATTGTCATAAATGTGAGTCACTCATCCGAATGTAAATCATTTAACCAAGGTCTATGGAAATTCTCAGTCATCCAGGTCACGGTCGTCCCGAAGGTGCTTTTTCAAAAGGCAACCGGACTGTGTTTTTCCTTGGAGATGTTTTGCTTCTCATCCAAGATGCTTCAGTCTAGAACTGAAGAAGCTTCTTGGATGAGAAGCAAAATGTCTTCAAGAAAAAACACAGTCCAGTTCTCCCAAAGGTGCTTTTTCAGGAGGCAACTGGGCTTGGTTTTTTCTTTGAAGACATTTCGCTTTTCATCCAAGAAGCTTCTTCGGCTTTGACAGGATAGTGGGGAATGGAAGGATTTATATTCCTTGTAGACAAGCTGGTCATTTGCATCCTTTTAGAGCAGAGGTCTTCAAACTTGGCAGCTTTAAGACTTGTGGACTTCAACTCCCTATGCTGGCTGGAGAATTCTGGGAGTCGAAGTCCGCAAGTCTTAAAGCTGCCAAGTTTGAAGACCTCTGTTTTAGAGGGTTGTTGAAGCACTTGGAGGTTTATCTGTGTCCTCAGCGTCTCACTAAAAAGGATGCAAATGACCAGCTATCTGCAAGGAATATAAATCCTTCCATTCCCCTCTATCCAGTCAGAGCCGAAGAAGCTTCTTGGATGAGAAGCAAAACATCTGCAAAAAGAAAAAGCAAGAAAGTCCAGTTGCCTCCTGAAAAAGCACCTTTGGGACAACCACGAGTGAGAATCTGTACAGGCAGTCCAGTTATTTTTTTGAAAAAGTATCTTTGGGGCGATCATGACCAGTCCGCTGGATGGTCCAAAGGCAACCATCCCTTATCTAATACCTTGTCCTTGGGGCGGATCTCATTGTTTTACCTTATCTCACTGCCCCAAAGCTCCAAATGGTCAACCATAGGAAAGAAACTATCATGCTCTACTAGTTCCACAAACAGGCCTTAAGAGTAAGAGAGGGAAACATGGTCCCCGTGGGATGAGAGAACTCAAGGTGGGAAGGGAAGGGGTGGAGCCTTAAACCTTACCATGCCGCGGGCCCATTCGTAAACCACTTCCACCAGCCCGAATTTGTACTGCTCCACGAAATCCTCGATCGATTCCTGCAGGCCGCACTTGCGCTGCAGCAGGGCGATCTGTTCGGCTACCGAGCGGATGTGCTCTATGCCCTGAAGGAGGAAGAGGGAGAGAAGGTGGGGAGCCGTCCAGGAGACACTAACTGACGTGGACGACTCTCTGGGCGCTTTTGCTCGCAGCCAGACAACACGGGAAGAGGGAGGGGGTGTGATTGGAAGGTATGGGTAGCCTGGAGGGAAATGAGGAATACATGTGTACCGCCTGTGGCCTGGGAGAGTCTCGACACCTCAAGGTCGAACGATGAGAGCCTTCTGAGCTGAGCGGACTGTCTCCCAAAACAAAGGAATTGCACTGGATTGATGGACAATGGACAGTGGGTGACCCACAGGGTAGGGGAAAGGTAGATTTTTAACTTTTCCGTTTTTTGCACGAAAGCTTCCAAACTGGCTATGCTTCTACTGTGCCTATATGGATTTATCAGTAAAGTAGCTGTAGTAGTAGTAGTAGCAGTTATTATTATGTCTTTTAACGACCCCATTATTTTTATTATTTCTTTTAAAGACCCCATAATCCCTTACATCGGGGTGGAGTCAGGCAACTGAATGGAGCTGAGTATTTACTGGCCAGATACCCTTCCTGTTGCCAATGCAGAGTTCGCAGCTGATATTTTACTCATTGTGCCCAGATACCTGCTGCTACCTAGGATCAAACTCACAGCCTCCTGATTGTGAGGCGAGAGCTCCACCTCTAGGCCACTGCACCACTCATCTATCAGTAAAGTTATATTCTTGGTAAAATAATATGCCAGGAGTTTCTTTTGCCGCATAGGCCAGTTCTCATAGTAGTAGCCTATTTGGATCTCATCAGGAGGCCAATAACCCCGAGATGTCGGTGGCAGACTAAGACTCGGAGGAGAGGAAGAAGCCTAAATGGCAACTCAGGTCCTCCCTTGTGTCCCGCTTCCCTCCCATCTCCTGCTCCCCACTCACCTTCTGAAGGACAGAGGGCAGCTGAGGCTCGACCTGGGTACGGACCTGGCACACCGTGCAACTCAGCAAGGCCACGATTTCCTCGGGCCGCAGGTCGGTTAGGGCATTGTCCAGAAGCAGCTGCGTCAGGAGCAGCTCATGGTTGCTGATCTGACGGGCCACGCTCCCCTTGAGCTCCACGGCTCCTCCTTCGTTGATGTAGCCCAGGGAACGCAAGACCTGAAGTGACCAAAAGTGGAGAGTGAAAAAAAGCCCGAAAAAGCTCAACCTCTGGCTTGGGGAACAAAAGAGAACAGTCTCCCTTTGACGATTCCATGAAACTGACAAGAATTCACCATTGGGGGACATGCTGTAGCAATAGCAATAGAACTTAGACTGATATGCTGCTTCATGGTGCTTTACAGCACTCTCTAAGCCAGGGGTCCCCAACCTCTGAGTCAGGGCCCACTACAGGGCTACAGCCTATTCAGAATTGGGCCGCGCGAGGGGATGGCTGGAGCGAGCGCAAGTGCGTAGGCAGCTCAACTCGTGCAAGCAGCGGGCCGGTGGGCACTTGTGCGTGTGCCGGCTGGCCACTTGCGCAAGTTGAGCTGCGCTAGTGCGTGCCAACCCGCCACAAGAGCTGCCTGCGCGTGCATGCCGGCCCACAATTTGCACAGCCCAGTTCCCCTCTCTCCCTCCCCTAGCTGGGCCGCCAAACCGCAAAGGTTGGGAACCACTGCTCTAAGCGGTTTACAGAGTCGGCATATTACCGCCTACAATCTGGCTCCTCGTTTTACCAACCTTAAAAGGTAAAAGGATGGAAGGCTGAGCCAACCTTTCGAGCCGGTGAGAATCAAACTGCTGGCAGTCGCAATCAGCAGAATTAGCCCGCAGTACTGCATTCTAACCACGGCGCCACCACGGCGCAATATATTTATAGAGTGTCAAATTGGGCCAGTACCCCATTTGCAAAAATGCTTTCTAGTGAGAGCATTGGAGGACTGCTAGAATTGGTCCTTCAGACTTCAGTTCTTCAGGCTAACCACTGTGGTACATTTTCAATATTTCAGAAACACTTAGCAATTTAGACTTAAATCTTAGAACACAGAGAATTCTTGAGCCGGTCAGGATCGAACTCCTGGCAGTCGGCAGAATTAGCCTGCAATACTGCATTCTAACCACTGTGCCACCACGGCTCAACTTCAACTTTTAAGTTGAATGCTGTATCAGGGTCAATAGCCATTTCCTACCCAAAGAAGTGGAGGCCTTGTCTGCGAATTCGGGGGAAGGCAGGGGGCCAGGCAGAAGAGATGGAGAGTTGACTAGGGGAAAAGAGCCGAGGTGGCGCAGTGGTTAGAGTGCAGTACTGCAGCTACTTCAGCTGACTGCTAGTTCAGCAGATCAGCGGATCAAATCTCACCGGCTCAAGGTTGACTCAGCCTTCCATCCTTCCGAGGTGGGTAAAATGAGGACCCAGACTGTTGGGGTCAATATACTATTTAGTATACTGTCTTTGGTGTAAGCCGCCCAGAATCCTCGGAGAGTGGGCGGCATAGAAATATGAATAATAAAATAAAATTAAATTAAAAAAATGATGCAGTGACGAGCAAAATTCAAGATCGAAAAAAGACCCTTGAAAACATGCAGTCGTCTTTCCCAAAATGTGGCCTCTGCTCTGTCCACAAATAATACAAGCATCTGGGTTTGTGCCAGGTTCAACTATACAGGCTGGTTGGGCATCTTTTGTGGTCGAGGAGCCCCGCTGAACCTTTTGGGAGAAGGAGAAAAGCTGCAGGAGGTCAAATGACCATAAAACATTGGCGAGATTTCTCTAGGTTGCCCCTTGGCCCAGCTCTGCACAAGACACGAGAACTCCGTTTCTTAATTTCTGAAGTCCCCCCGGCCATCGGTTTGATCCAGCTGCAGAGAGGCACTCACTTCGACGCGCTGGTGATACTCAGGCAGTAAGAGAAGGGACTGGTCTGACAGCAGGAAGCGCAGCTGGTCCAGTTCATCCAACACCCGCTGGCGCTCTCGGAAGCGTACAAACTAGAGAGGGAGGAAGGAGATCGGAAAGGTGAGAGAAGGGATGTAAGCCAATCTGAAGCCCTCTTGTGCAGAACGACCACATCCCCAGCGACCATGGTGTGTAGCAGGGGTGAAATGTAAAATTTGTTACTACCGGTTCTGTGGGCGTGGCTTGGTGGTGGTGGTGGTAATGTGACCGGGTGGGCGTGGCCAACTTTTTTTTTTTTTAACTTTTCAAAGCATTTTTTCTAATGTTTTGAAAAGCCTCTGCCGATCAGGCAACTCACCTGGGATCGTCAGAGACTTTTCAAAACATTTTTTTTTTTAACCACCTCTTCGGCCAAGGGGTTGCAGAAAAAAAAAATGCTTTGAAAAGCCTCTGACGATCCCAGCTGAGCCGTGTGATCATCGGCCTTTTATTTTTTACTTTTAAAAGCATTTTTTCGTGGGAAGAGGTTGTAGAAAAAATGCTTTTAAAAGGAAAAAAAAGCCTCTGATGATCGTGTGGCTCAGCTGGGCATGGTGGGGGGGGAGGCGCAGGGATTTTTGCTACCCGTTCTCTAAACCACCCGCCGCCATAGCTACCGGATTGGGCGATCCGGTCCAAACCGGGAACTTTTCACCCCTGGTGTGGAGGAAAGAATGTTTTTTAACACAACCAGAAGAGGCCAGGCTGGGGCGAGCCTATCTGAATATTTGTTAATTTTTCCAGAAAAGAGCTTCATCCCTACGTCTGGGCTGCAATTCCTTATTCTTAGGAAACCCAAACAGAGCTGCTGCTTGTCAAAAAACACGACGAATGAAAAGAAAGACTAGGGGTGACATGATGGCGGTGTTCCAATATCTCAGGGGCTGCCACAAAGAAGAGGGAGTCAAGTTATTCTCCAAAGCACCTGAGGGCAGGACAAGAAGCAATGGGTGGAAATTAATCAAGAGGAGAAGCAACTTAGAACTAAGGAGAAATTTCCTGACAGTGAGAACAATTAAGCAGTGGAACAACTTGCCTCCAGAAGTTGTGAATGCTCCAACACTGGATGTTTTCAAGAAGAGATTGGACAACGATTTGTCTGAAATGGTATAGGGCTTCCTGATTGAGCAGGGGTTGGACTAGAAGACCTCCAAGGTCTCTTGCAACTGTTGACTCCTGTCTCCAAGCTCTGCCTTAGAGAGCACCCAAGCCCCTAGCATAGGAGGGGAAAAGACCAGCTGAATCATAGATTCATAGAGCTGGAAGGAACCTTACAGGTCTTGTAATCCAAACTGCTGTCTAAGGCAGGAGTCCTTATACCATCCTAAACCAGGGGTCAGCAACCCGCAGCTCTGGAGCCGAATGTGGCTCTTTCATCCCTCTGCTGCGGCTCCCTGTTGCCGGACGGCTCCACAATTGATAGGGCTTTCGGTTAGGACAGGTAGAGGAAAAAGGACGCCTCACTAGGAGGAGACTCTATGATGGGGGAAGCGGACTTCCGGTCGGCTCCAGAATTGAATGGGAGGCTTCCAGTTAGGACCTTTGTGGCACTTTGAGTGTTTAAGGTTGCCGACCCCTGTCCTAGACAAATGGTTGTCCAACCTTTTCTTGAAAACCTTCAGAGATTCTGCAACGGGCCAACTGCAACTAATCTACAGATTGAAGAAAGAAATGAAATAGAGATAGATAGATAGATAGATAGATAGATAGATAGATAGATGATAGATGTATTTCTCTTTAGCCAGGTTCTTCCTACGTAAACCAAGATTTTTATGCAGTCCTAGTTCAGTGAAATCACAATCCACTAGTTTCTAGGCTTTTTTCAGACAGACCAGCAAGCACCCTGCTGCCCATTTGGGAGACTAAGGAGACTAAGATAGATCTATTTCGGACTTATTAATCCTCATCAGTTAGCCACACCTTCTGTACTGTACCTTTACAAGGAGGATACCTGGGATGAGGGTGTGGCTAACTGATGAGGACTAATAAGTCCGAAATAGATCTATCTTAGTCTCCCAAATGGGCAGCAGAGTGCTTGCTGGTCTGCCTGAAAAAAAAAAGCCTAGAAACTAGTGGATTGTGATTTCACTGAACTAGGGCTGCATAAAAATCTTGGTTTACGTAGGAAGAACCTGGCTAAAGAGAAATACACATAAAGGCCTATGAAAAGAAAACATAAATGATAAGATATGTATAGATTTAAAATTGGAATTAATATGAATGAATACATTGTCTTTGCGTTTGCTAGGCGTGAGAAGTTAAAATGGGGACAACGTGCTACCTGCCTTCTACCGAATCCTGTGCGGTTTTTAATTTATTTCTACGCTGCTGTTGTTCCCAGCAGAGGCCAGAGCAGTTCACAAGGCAAAAGAAAAAAGAAAAAGAAAAAAACCCCCCACAATACATTAAACCATCCCAACAGCATCAACAGGGCTTGAAAAAGAACAAAAATGATCTTAATTAAAGAAACACAAACCAAAAACTAAGAGCCTTGGTAGTACAGTGGTTTAAAGCATCCTGTTATTAACACCAGCTCCCTGCAATTATTGCAGGTTCGAATCTCACCAGGCTCAAGGTTGACTCAGCCTTCCATCCTTTCTAAGGTGGGTAAAATGAGGACCCAGTTTGTGGGGGCAATAAGCTGACTTTGTATAAATATACAAAAGTATGAAGGCTATTGCTTAGCGCATTGTAAGCCGCCCTGAGTCTCCGGAGAAGGGCGGCATAGAAATCAAAATAAAAAAAAAAAGAAAAAAAACAAGAAAGAGGCAAATGTAAAGGCTGGAGCAGCTGCTAAACTCATAGTTTCCTGGTAAACAGGTGCGGTTTCCTGTTTTTGAAAAAAGAGATGGGAAGGGGGAGGGGGCGGGCAACATCAGGAGAGAGTGCCAAGGAGGCTGGCAATTGTGCAGAACTCTGAATCACAATCACACTCCTCGCTCCCGTTCCTTTTGAACTTGCACCAAGGGGGTTGGACTAGAAGACCTCCAAGGTCCTTTCCAACTCAGTTATCACTCTGGAGATGGTGCCCTCTGCCCTGCCTCCTTTCCAAAACTGCCCACAAAATCCCGGCCCTGAACTGACCTCTATGTGAAAGAGTGGGCTGTGCACGCACTGGAACTCTGGCAAACGTTCCTCCAGACCGCGGGCCCGGATCATGCTCTCTACGACTTCCAGATCCTTCAGCTGAAGGTCGTTCACTGGATCCAGAAGGGGGAGGCCTTCGGGAGACCCCTCGGCTAAACGCAGCAGCTCCTGGGTTGCTGTGGCCGCTGACGGTCCAGGTGGGTCGTTCCTGCAGATGGCGAGAGAGGAAAATAAGGAGGCCACAGTAGGTTTTTTTAATGAGTGGTGCGGTGGCCTAGAGATGGAGCTCTCGCCTCACAATCAGGAGGCTGCGAGTTTGATCCTAGGTAGTGGCAGGTATTTCTCTGTCTCTCTCTTTTTTTTAATTTGATTTATATGCCGCCCTTCTCCGGAGACTCAGGGCGGCTTACAATGCGCTAAGCAATAGCCTTCATACTTTTGTATATTTATACAAAGTCAGCTTATTGCCCCAACAAACTGGGTCCTCAATTTACCTACCTCTGGTCATGATGAGCATATATCTGCTGAATATAACTCTGCATTGGTGACAGGAAGGGCATCCGGCCAGAATTCACTCAGCTCCATTCAGTTACCCAGACTCCACCACACAAAGGATTATGGCAGGGGTGTTAAAATCAAGGCCTGCAGGCCAGTGTGGTCAGATGTGGCTAGCAGTGCTGTCCTGGGCTACCCGCGTCACTTCGGCCTAGTCTACCCATTGTAAAGAGGAAACACACCCACCCAATCAGCCATGCCATCCCCAAGGTCAACCACAGCCCTGATGTGGCTCTCAACGAAATTGAGTTTGACACCCTTGGATTATGGGGTCCTTAAAAGATGATGATGACAGTAGGTTTTTAACGCCTGGCCCTTGAAAATCAGTGTCTCCTGTAACTGGGTGCCTTGAATCCTTCCAAAACCTCCCTTGTGTTCCAAGTCACATCAACTCTGGGATCATGAGTGTGGCACCCACCAAACAGAAAAGCTAGCTAAATCTTCCAGCCAGGTCTAAGTTACTGCAAGATCACCAACTTTCACGTAGTTTTATATTAGTCCTCAATTTATGACTGTAATTGACCCCGGTGTTACAGTTGTAAGTTGTGGCAGTCATTAAGCAGGTCACCACGTGACCGCACCTAATTTTGTGACATTTTTGTGATCGTTAAGCGAACACCACGGTTGTTAAACGAATGACACGGTAATCAAGCAAAAATGTTTTCCCCGATGGGCGTGTTTTTTTGCCAGAAACTGACACCGGAAATCTGTTGTAAATCAGGGGTCCAGGCTTTTGCTCTGTTTCAAGATGTCTCCGAGATGTCTCTCCAGACTTCGTAGAGAGCTTTAGTTTTATACAGTTTTTACACAAGCAGATAAAAGGTAGCACAGTAACAGGGTTCTAATTGGATAGAAATTATTCACCCCCCTCTCAAGATGCCGTCCTCTCTAGGTGATATATTAGATCATCCACATCTGAGCCAATAATGAGGTAATGAAGTAAGCAGGAAAGATTCCCAGAACACAAGCCGGCAGTGTGCTGCTACAGCCTGGCACTGAGACCTTTGACCTACTGACCTACAGAAATCAGCAAAAAATGCCCCAAATCTATAGCAGTCAACAGCTATGCTGACTGTGGGACACTGCAAATGGCCATAAATTTGTGCTGGTTGCCAAGCTGCCAACATGCAATCACATAACCACATGTGTGTGTGTATGTGTTGGTGTTAGTGCAGCCATCAGAAGTTTGAAATCAGTTCATAATTAGCTCCAAGGAGCTCGGTCATAATTTGAACGGTTGCTAAGTGAGGACTACCTGTAACCTACAATTGCAAGATTTTGACTCTTTAAAAAGATATTTGGGCAGAACGGGGGCCTGCTTTCCTATGTTACTGTGCGAGAGGAACACGTTTAACAAAGAGAGGATCCACTCCAAACATTTGGCAACCAGCTTCAAAGAAGAAACCCAGAAAAACTGAGGGAAATTGTGAGGGAAAAAATCAAGGATGTGTATCTGCCCAATTGGTTTGTTAGCACTTTTTATTTTTTTAACTTGCCAGAACTAAATTCCAGATTGCCGGAATAAAAAAATTGAGGAATGCCGGTCCTTCCAAGTTCTTACATGTAACCGCCATTTCCCAGGCATGTTTATTTATGTATTTGACTTATAAAAGCCACCCATCTGAAACGAATCATTTCCGGGCAACTTAACAATACAGCGGATGGCATCGGAAGCAGGACCCTCTTGCCGGATTGGAAGGGATGAGTAGAAAACGGCAAATTTCGCTTCTCAGCTCACCTGAACCTGGGCATTTGTCGTTTCCTGAAATCCTCCAGGATACGCTCGGCATTAACACGGAGGGTTTTCGTTGTGATGCCCAGAATATCTGCGGGGCCCAGTTTCTTTATGGTGTGTCCACAGGGGCCTGTGAGGGAGAGGAGAAAGGTTTGGGAAAAAAGGAAAGCAGTAAGTCGTAGCGTCCTGAGACGTCTGAAGGCCGTGTCCTGGGAATGGAAGGCAGTGCCTATCCATCTCATCAACCTCAGTGGGGATAGTTACCAAAATTTATCTTCTCTGAATGTGACTGGACAATGGGGTGATAACAGGAATTTGGGCCAGGGAATGGAAAGTTAACTAGGGAAATTTTCGTGCTCAAACTCTTAACATCAAATCTCAAAAAAGACCCTCCAGGAGCTCCTCCATAACAGACAATGAAGAAGACAATAAACGAAGCAACATTGTCATTCCATACGCTGCAGGAATATTGAGAAAAGCTCAGGAGGATCTTTAGCCAACGCAACATATGTGCCCACTTCAAACCCCAGAATACACTAAGGCAGAAGTTTGTCTACCCCCAAGGATAAAATACCCAGACACAAACTGAGCGACGTGGTATATGGAGCAAAATGCAGTGAGCCCTGTGCAGATCTGTACATTGGAGAAACAAAACAACCACTTCATAAACGCATGACACAACATGGGAGAACAAATCCATCAGGACAAGATTCAGCAATCCACCTGCATTTAAAAGACAAAGGCCACTCTTTTGAAGACAGCAAAGTCCACATTTTGGATAGAGCATTGCTGGTTTGAAAGAGAGTCAAAGAGACCATCTACGTCAACATTGAACAGCCCTCTCTCAACAGAGGAGGAGGGATACAGCATAATTTGTCTCCAGTATACAACACAGTCCTTACAACAGTTCCAAGAAGACTCCACACCCATTTGTACCACTCAGGTGACCCTGATGACACAGATAAACCTCCAGGTGATCTTACAGACCTGCTAAAAGAATGCAAACAACCAGCTGTCTGCAAGGAGTATAAATCCTTCCGTTCTCCACCATCCAATCAGAGCTGAAGAAGCTTTTTCGAAGAGAAGCGAAATGTCTTCAAAGAAAAAGCATCTTTGAAATGCTCAAACTCTTAGTTCTGACTTTGCCTACTGTAACCACTTGGCTTTTAGTAAAAGTAACCTTTTTGCTACAAATGGAGTCGAGAGTGTTTCTTTCCTATGGGACCAAGTTGGGCCACGTCTGATACCGGGCACCTTTCCTGAGCAGCTGTGACTTGGGAGTACGAGAAGTCAGGGCTGTTCAGTTTATAACTCTCCTGGAGGACAATCTTTGTCAGCAATCTTTGGGGGAATTTAATTTCCTCCAAGTTCTTCAAACGTTTGGAATACAGATAGTCCTTGAGTTACGACCACAATTGAGCCCAAAATTTCTGTTGTTCAGTGAGACATTGGTTAAGTGACGTTTGCCCCGTTTTATGACTTTCCTTGCCACAGTTGTTAAATGAATCATTGCAGTTGATACGTTAGTAGCCTGCTGGTTAAGTGAATCCGGTTTCCCCGCTGACTTTGCTTGTCAGAAGGTCGCAAAAGGAGATCACATGATCCTGGGCCACAATAAAGTTTGTAAGCTACGGTATGAACCAGTTGCCTAGCATCTGAATTTTGATCAAGTGATCATGGGGATGCTGCAAAGGTCGTAACTGTGAAAAACGGTCGTCACATTTTCCAGTGCCGTTGTAACTTTGAACTAAGCAAACTTTGTAACTTCGAACTAAGCAAACTTTGTAACTTTGAACTAAGCAAACTTTGTAACTTTGAACTAAGCAAACTTTGTAACTTTGAACTAAGCAAACTAAACTTTGAACTAAGCAAACTGTTGTACGTCGAGGACTACCTGCATTTAAGAGGCACAATTACGCTTGTGCATTAGTTTACTGAGCTCCTATCGTGTTTCTCTACTCAATGAATTCTGCCCCTCCTTCCTCAACCTCCCGCCCCTGAACGACTCCCCGTTCTGAGTTCTCCATCACTTTACCTTCAGGAAGGAAGAGCTTCGTGTGGAGAAGATCCTCGGGCAGAGGCACCTCAGCAGATGGAGGACGATTCAACTCCTGGCCTTCAGCCAAGTCCTGCTCCATGGAGTTCTTCTCACACATCACTAAAGTGCTGAAGACCCGATTGGCTGCATCTGAAGAAACCTGGAGGAGGGAAGGGTCGAGATCTTCATTTCAAAATGGCACCCGAGAGACACCAGGCCCAACTTTTACACTAGGCAGGACTACGTCTCCGTTTTCCACCCTTGGTCCCAATTATGGGAGAAAAATTGCCTCACAAGATAGGAAGCTGTGAGCTACAAGGCCTTATTTGTAAAAGGAGATGCTGCCTGAGAACTGTGGATCATTTAGGAGGGCCTCATCCAATTAATATCGCCATCAACTCTGGCTATCTCAAAAGATAGATGGATGGATGGATAAATAAATGAATGAATGAATGTATCAACTGTCCAGTTGGGGAATCCAGAAAAAGGAACTCCTGGGACATTATTTTACCAAGAGTTATAAAACTTTACTCAATAAACCACACTGATTCAGAAGAAGCAAAACCAGCTCTGGGTTTCCTGTGGAAAAGCAAGCATACCGTATTTTCCAGAGTATAAGATGCTCCGGACTATAAGACACACCTACCTTTTTTGGTGAGGAAAACAAGAAAAAGAAATCTGCCTCTGCCTTTGCAGCAAACAGCAAATAGCCTGCTTTACTTTCATTTTCGTTTTCAGCATAGCTTGATTAGCACAAGAAAAAAAATCTGCTCCTAGCAATTTACCTCCTTGCAGCAAGCAGCAGAGGCCCGTGCAAAACACCTGAGTGTCAGGAGGCATCCAACAGACAATCAACTTGTGTTAATTAGGCTGTGTTGAAGGTGAAATGGGCTGTTTCTTCTTGCTGCTTGCTGCAAGGAGCTAAATTGCTGGGAGGCAGAGGCCAAAGGGTGGGGGGTCAGTGGGTTGGCGGGGCTAGATTCGGTGTATAAGGCACACCTAAATTTTCACCCCTTTTTAGGGAGGAAAAGGTACGTCTTATACGCCAAAAAATACGGTAGTTAATTCCCCCTTTTCTCTATGGGCCACCCACTGTCCATAACATCCACCAATCACTCCTGTACATTTTGTTATGGGAAACAGCCAGTCAAGCTGGGACACTTGCTCAGGATGTCCTTGAGCTGCCAGCAATGTCTCAAGGAAGCCAATGGATGCTTGAATACCATTTTCCCACCCTGATACTCCATCCCTCACTATTATTGTCAAGCATTGGAAAAACATAGGTGAAAGTGTGAATCAGTCTTGATAGAATGAATGACTGACTGACTGACTAAATCTATATAAATAAAAATGTAAATGTTCGTTTGTTCAAAATCTTAAATCTCCGAAAGTTCTTCACCGATTGCTTTGAAATTTTGACACAAGGTTGCATTCGAATATGCGCTATATACTATAAGTATATAGAAACACTATATGCGCTATATGTGCTATATGCGCTATATACTATAAGTATATAGAAACACACGCGTATTCGAATGCAACGCGCGTTCGAATATATTTACCCCTCCCCCTTTTCTGAGATATTAGGGTTTTAATTGGTAAGATTTTAAAATTGTTGGCCATAATATATAATTCTTTTACATGTCTTTTAAATTTTGTATTGTATGTTTTTACTTGGCTGTGCACCGCCCTGAGTCCAGCAGGAGAAGGGCGGTATACAAATTTAATAAATAAATAAATAAATAATATAGATCTCACACCTGTGACAGGTAAAAACATGCTTTTGTTGAAAAACAGCGCCATCTGTTGGACGTAAAAGCAACACACACTATACGCAGAGCCCATCAGTCTTTTCAGCGCGAGCCGGGTCTTTTCCCCTCAGCGCCGCCGCCGCCAAACCCACAAGCAAAATGGCGGGAAATGTCAACCGCCGCAAAGCCCGGCCGGAGCCCTCCGCCACTCCCACCACACGCAGAGAAAGGCAATGCAGGCCTGAATCCAATCGACTGAGTGAAAAGACTGGTGGGAGGGAGGCAAAGTAGGCGTGACCTGAGCTACAGAGGGAAATTATTGGCACTTGGTCAAAAAATATTGTATACCCACAAAACTGAGCCACGGCAACGCGTGGCCGGGCACAGCTAGTAAGTAAGTAAGTAAGTAAGTAAGTAACTAAATAAATAAATAAACACTGAACAGTCTGGCCTGATCAGCATTTGAATGAGAGACTTGAGAATCCTGGAGCTATAGCTGAGATAAGAAAACAATGAAAGATGGGGCTTTGCTTGTTTGCGCCACCCGGTTTCCGGCATGCCACAGCCCAGTGCTAGTCCACGGACTAGGGGTTGGGGACTCTTGATCTAGATCAGGGGTATCAAACTGGCGGCCCGCGAGCCAGATGCGTCACGCTCAGGCCACACCCACCCCAACTCTGCGAAGGCAAAGAAACATCGCGATGCATCACGTGACATCAACGCGACGCGGCGAGTTCGACACCCGTGATCTAGATGGACAAGAGCCAAACTTCAACTCAAGCTGTTACCTTTATCATGGCACGAATCCTGCACACGTTTAGTGACCACAAATTGGGACTGGCAATTCGGTCACTGAGGGATGCAGCTGCTAAGGGAAACTGTGACTGCGTTTAAACTCGGCTTTCCTTTGCTTTACAGTTCTGCGAAGGTCGTAAACGAGATGACTGGCCACAAAGTTATTTTTTCAACAGTGTTGTAACAATGTACTGTCCCTAAATGATGTAATTGCTAAATCAGCACTCCTTTGATTAGGCCTGGCCAGAGGAGAATCTTACTGAATAAGGCCCATTCATTAGGCCTATTTTTTTTTTTAAAAAAATACTATACAGATACAAAGAGCACATACAGACAGGTTAGAGAAGTGTTTCTCCATTATTCTGACTGGGAGTTCTGGGAGTTGAAGTCCATATATGCTAAAATTGCCAAGGTTAAGGAATACTGGGTTAGAGGGCCGAATGAGTCGGAGTTCCTTAGCCGAGTGTGGGGTAAATCAAGGGTCGGGCATCTAGGGCTCCTTTATGACCTATGGACTTCAACTCCCAGAATTCTTGAGCCAACATGGCCCGGCTCAGGAATTCTGGGAGTTGAAGTCCACAAGTCATAAAAGGGCCATAGGTGCCCGACCCTGGGCTAAATAGTTCCCATTCCATTTGTAAAGCACCAGTCTAGAGAAATGGTGGAAATGATGGGACCTACCTGCAAGATGACTCCCAGGGCATTCTTGTGCTCTTGGTTGCTCACCACAATCACTCGTCCCACAGAAAGGGCTTTCAATCCATTCATCGATTCCATTACTCGTCTCTGAAAGGGAGAAAATAATAATAATAATAATAATAATAATAATAATAATAATAATAATAATAATTATTATTATTATTATTATTTATTAAATTTATATGCTGCCCTTCTCCCGTAGGACTCGGGGCGGCGTACAGAGTTAAAACATACTGTATAACAATAAAAACCCTAAAAAACAGCCCATATAAAACCCCAAACAAATAAAATCTCATAGCCGATCAGGGAAAGTGCTGGAACAGCCATTTTCTTCAGGTCGGTGCGGAAAGTGCGGAGGTCAGGGGCTGTCCGGAGCCCGATGGGTAACTCATTCCAGAGGGTCAGTGAGGCCACTGAGAACGCCCTCATCCTGGGGGCCACCAGCCGACATTGTCTGGCCGATGGTACCCGGAGGAGGGCAGCCCTATGTGACCGCACAGGGCGGTGGGAGGCCGGTAGGAGGTGGTCCTACAAGTATCCATAAAGGAGGATATTTGTAGCTCGGGGTTGACATGAGGGATTCTCGGTGCTCTCTGAGCTTGCTTGTTTTCTTGCAGACGTTTCATTATCTAACTACCGTATTTCCCTGAAAATACGACCTACCCCAAAAGTAAGGCCTAGCTTGATTTTTACACGTGTCCAATATAAGCCCTGCCCCCCAAAATAAGCCCTAATTAAAACCCCACCCACTCCAGGGTGCATGGGTAAAAATTAAGGTAGGATGGGGACGGGTGTGTGTGTGTGTAGGTGGAGCCAGTGGTGGGATTCAAATTTTTTTTACTACCGGTTCTATGGGCGTGGTTTGGTGGGCATGGCGTGGCTTGGTGGGTGTGGCAGGGGAAGGATACTGCAAAATCCCCATTTCCTCCCGATCAGCTGGGACTCGGGAGACAGAGAATAGATGGGGGTGGGGCCATTCAGAATTGGTATTAACCGTTCTCCAAACTACTCAAAATTTCTGCTACCGGTTCTCCAGAACCGGTCAGAACCTGCTGAAACCCATCTCTGGGTAGAGCTGTCCTACTACTTACCCTGTTTCCCCCCAAAATAAGACATCCCCTGATAATAAGTCCAATTGGGCTTTTGAGTGCATGCGCTAAAATAAGCCTCCCCCTGAAAATAAGCCCTCCCCGAAAATATTTAAACACAGAGCTGGAAATCAGGTAAGATGGCAAGAGGAGCCACATCTCCAATAAGGAGCTTTGGTGGTGCAGTGGACTAAAGTGCTGTTAAGTAGCACTTAGCTGCCAGCTGCCTGCAATTACTGCGAGTTCAAATCTCACCAGGCTCAAGGTTGACTCAGCCTTCCATCCTTCCGAGGTAGGTAAAATGAGAACCCGGATTGTGGGGGCAATAAGCTGACTTTGTATAAAAAGAAGAACACCACTTAGGGGGGCCCGAAAGCCCTACTAAGCAGGTATATACAAAAGTATGAAGGCTATTGCTTAATGCGTTGTAAGCCGCCCTGAGTCTCCGGAGAAGGGCGGCATATAAATCGAACCAATAAATAAATAAATAAATCTTGTTCCACGTGCCCCAAAATAATAAGACCTCCCCCAAAATAAAGCCAAGCACTTATTTCGGGGTTCAAAAAATATAAGACAGGGTCTTATTTTCAGGGAAACACGGGTAGGTAACATCATCAGTGCCAGTGATGTTACCTAGTTAGGGTAATGCAGTGCTTCTCAAATAGTGGGGCGCGCCCCCCGGGGGGGGGGGGCGCGAGGCTCCATAAAAGGGGGCGCGTTTGACCTCGGCATCTGATTGGCTGTCCAAAACCCTTGTGACACGAGCCTGTCGGAGCCATCTTTAGTGTAGGACGTCCGTCCACACTTACTTTGTTGCCCGACGGATGTGCGCCCAATTGATGCTCAAATGACTGACAATGACCTTCTCCTGTGAAACATAACGCTGCCCCAATTAATCAAACTTGCTAAAGAAATCGGGCTACCGCTGCTGACATTTGCATCGATAGTGAGCATTAAGCCAGTACATGTGACTGCGCATGCTCCTCCCTTTCAAGGAGAACAGTCCTTTTTCTAATAATGATACTATTTACAGTCGCACGGGGGGCGCGAAAAATGTTTTCTTCTTCCTAGGGGGGCATGACAGAAAATAATTAAGAAGCACTGGGGTAATGAAACGTCTGCAAGAAAACCAGCAAGCTTAGAGAGCATCAAGGACCTCTCAGGGAGAAATCCAGGCAAGAAATGCATCTTCCCACCCCTAAGCGGACTTTGAAGAAGGAGGATTCATCATTCCAGTTTCTTCCCCCAACCTTGTTCTTTCCTAAGGGAGATTAAACCACAATTCTCATCAACCCCAACCGTTAATGGTGCACATGATGGCTGAATACGATTTAAATTGGAAAGGATAACATTGGAGAAAACTGGAATGGAACTTTCCTTTCCGCCCAATTTGAGCAAGATGGGATGGATCCCGACTGCAGTGTCTCAAGGGAAGGGAATTTTTGTGAGACTTTTAGTTGTCTCCAACCTTTGAAATAAAGGCGGACATATTGGCTTGGGTCACACCCGTCACATGCCGAAGCTGAATCCTGGGCAAGGTACTTTAGTGAGACCCACCCCAAAAATGCCTTCTAAAGCAGCGGTTACCAACTGGTGGTCTGCGAGAAAATTATTTGCATTTTTTATATTGCACTAAATCAGGGATCTTCAAACTACGGTCCCTGGGCCAGATACGTGCAATGAACGGTTGTGTTGTTGCAGAGAGACTCCCCCTTCGGGGTCTTTTTGTGCGGGTCGGAGGGGGGGCAGAAATTCTGACTTGGAGTCTGCTTCAGCCTCCTGGTGCAGGGCTTTGGGTGAAAATTAGAAGGAAGTGTCGCTGGTGGCAAAGAGCTGGAGGGCCTCGTTCCAGTGGGACTGCATCATGGCCTGGAACGGGCTGACCATCTCAGTCCTCTGAGTCTCCAGGTGCCGGTACCTGACCTTGCACTCCCGCAGGTCTTCCCTCTGCTTGGAAAGCCTATGCTCGTAGTCCTCAGTGACGTGCTTTTGCTGAGCCTCCTTCTTGGTCAGATCCAATTTGAACTGAGCCAGCTGTTTTGCCAAGTCTTTCTCGTGATGGCTGCTTAGCTCCAACAACTGCTTCCTGTTGGGGCCCTAAGGCGCCCGGGCGGGCAGGCGAGGAGTAGGTGGGAGGGGAGGGGCGAGTAGAGGCTGGCGAAGCGCCCCTCCATGTGAGTGACGTCGAGTTGGCCACACCCACCCAGTCACATGACCACCTAGTCACGCCCACCCAGCCGGTCATTAGGCAGATCGTATTAGCGGTCCGCAGGATTTAAAATTATGAATTTAGTGGTCCCTGAGGTCCGAAAGGTTGGTGACCCCTGTTCTAAAGGCATCTTCCTCGACTTGTATTAGGAACTCCTACAATAAGCAGGTCTGCAGCCCCAATTCAACAGCAGGATACCAGACTCAGGGGGAAAGGCTGTCTTCGAATGACCCTTGCCCAGGATCTGAATGACGACATGTCCCTTGGGAGTTGGGCGGCATAGAAATGCGACAAAATAAATAAATAACGCAAGGTGGAAAAAGAACCTTATGCCCCAGTTCTTCCAGTCAGTACCTGAATGTGCTCCCGTATCTCTCGCAGATCTCGGACTACAGAATAATACTCCTGTAAGTCACCAAGCTGCCTTGACGTGTCTGGCACTTCCATGTTGGCTAACATACTGCTCAGCTGGGCGATTCTGTGTTCATAGACCTGGCGAGGAAACGCAGATGGTGGAGCAAAGTCATTCAGCGCCCAACTCTTTGCCTTCTCCTTCCCACCTAGTTCCAACCATTTAACATAAAGAAGCCGAGTTCACAAAACATGCGAGGCTATACCAGGATTGACTACTGTGGCTCCACGTGTGAACACAGCTGAAACGTGGATTCAACATGCTGCATGGCCCCAGCCCAATGGTTTAATGCGCTAGCATTTCAGGTGATCGCAGCCACCATAGAAGGAAATACTTTGGGGACTTCCATGTGATCTGGAAGAGCAACTGATATCTACACAGCAAGTTGAAAATTCAGCCCTTGATGCCAAATGAGAACAAGTCTTTACTACATCCTTGGAAAACCACTGCTAGCTGGAGGGACTCAATCGTCTACAGCAGTTTAGGCTTCATCTTTTTGACTGGGGTGTGTGTGTACGTGTGTCTCCAAACTTGGCAACTTTTAAGATCTGTGGACTTCAACTCCCAGAATTCTGCAGCTGGCATGGAGGAATTCTGGGAGACCACAAATTTTAAAAGTTGTCAAGTTTGCAGACTCCTGTTCTTGACTTTAGAGATGGACTTCCATCTCTTTTCTCTGTGTCATATATCTTCTTTCTTTCTTTCTTTCTTTCTTTCTTTCTTTCTTTCTTTCTTTCTTTCTTTCTTTCTTTCTTTCTTTC
>WNWU01000121.1:845613-858709 GCA_012654045.1 Ptyas mucosa | reverse complement strand
CTTCTACCTACCTAACTACCCATCCATCCATCTTATCTATCCTATCCAGTGGTGAAATCTAAAATTTGTTACTACCGGTTCTGTGGGTGTGGCTTGGTGGGGGGGGTGTAATGACTAGGTGGGCGTGGCCAATTTTTTTTTAACTTTTAAAACCATTTTTTCTACAACCTCTTCGGCCGAAGAGGTTGTAGTAAAAATGCTTTTAAAAGTAAAAAAAAGCCTCTGATGGTTGTGCGGCTCAGCTGGGCTTGGGGGGGAGGGATTTTTGCTACCGGTTCTCTGAACCACCCACCTTCATTGCTACCGGATTGGGCGATCCGGTCCGAACTGGGAGCATTTCACCCCTGATCCTATCCTACCCTATCCTTCCATCCCTCCATCTACCTACCTATGTATCCATCCTTCCTTCCTTCCTTCCTTCCTTATCTATCCTATCCTACTCTATCCCTCCATCTACCTACCTACCTATGTATCCATCCATCCTTCCTTCCTTCCTTATCTATCCTATCCTTCGATCCATCAATCCATCCATTTTCCTACCTATCTATGTATCCTTCCTTCCTTCCTTCCTTCCTTCCTTCCTATCTATCTTATCTATCATCCTTCGATCCATCAATCCATCCATTTATATAACTCCCTATCCTATCCTATCCTATCCTATCCTATCCTATCCCATCCCATCCCATCCCATCCAACCCCACCCTACTCTATCCATCTATCCAAATTTGTTTGCCACTCATCTCACTGCAAGGTGATTCTGGGCAGCTTACAAGGTTAAAAGCAATAAACTATACATACATACATACATCTAGTAGCAAAGACATGATTAAAATGATGGATAAAAAAATGGGGAGGGAGGAAAAAGGACATGCAGGGATGAGGTGTGATCTGTTATCAATCCCTCAAGCACCTCCAGTGTGATCCTCCACCGTTAGGGCCCCTTGACTTCCTCTTCCTCTTGGCAACCACTGAGGTCCTGAGGCTCAGCTCCCATCCTGGCTATGCTATCAAGATGACACCCCCTAGTAGCCTTTTCTTTTTCTCTCACCTGAGGCAGCTGCCGATCGGTACCCTTCAATCGGGAGATGCACTTTTGGAAGAAGACGTGGATCTCGCTTTTCTCCGTTGTGGTGGTCAGGTCGACGGTGGTCAGCATGGAGGCGTTTTCGTCACAGCGGTTGCGAGAGAATGTGAAGGCCACCACCGGCAGCTGATCCTTCTTGCGCAGCATGTCAATGAGGGAGAGCCAGATGTTCTTGTCCTGCGGAAATTCCAGATGTTTGCTCCAGGACTAGATCCTTCCTCCCCCTACTCCCGACCTTCTTCTCCTTCAATGCAATGTTTCCTTCCTCCCTCAACAGAGCATGGGGAGACATCCAAACATCTGGATACATCTCATGGGACGTTATCAGGTCAGGTAAGGGAAAGATTAACCCATTTACTTGTATTTTGTCCATTGATACAAACCCCTCCTCATATCTAACTTAATTCAGCTCACCTGGCCTGGCCCGGCTCCTGCATGCATTGGCTGTTTGGCCCCAAAGGTCTGGGAGTGTTTGCTAGTTCGATCCTTTTTGGCATCTACAGCGTCATAATACCTGAAAGGACATCAGAGGAAGGCAACGCATTAAAGGGAGGTTATTACATTTATAATACTTAAAATTTATATTGGCTGTTTCCTAATATGATTTGATTGCTTATTTGTACCCTATGACTATCACTAAGTGTTGTACCTTATGATTCTTGATGAATGTATCTTGTCTTTTTATGTACACTGAGAGCATATGCACCAAAGACAAATTCCTTGTATGTCCAATTACACTTGGCCAATAAAAAATTCTATTCTATTCTATTCTATTCTATTCTATTCTATTCTATTCTATTCTATTCTATTCTATTCTACTCTACTCTACCCTACCCTACCCTACCCTACCCTACCCTACCCTACCCTACCCCTATTCTGTTCAGAACGCCTAGGTGGAATATTTTTTTCCTATGCTGCAAAAAAAATCTTGGCCTGACTACCTTGAATTCCTCACTGCCAATTCAACCAGGATCCAATCTGGGGTTGGTCGTGACCAGAGATTTAGTCTTTTGAGTGTTCGGTCTCCTGTTGGAGCCCATCCTCAGGGAACCTGTCAGCTGACACCTTCGCAACCAATCAGTATCAGCTGCCGTGAACTCAAGGGAGGGGGGGGTTGGATGGGAGGAGGGATGCTTGGAGGGAAACGTGTGATGACCTGGGGCAAGGCATGGAGGCAACACAGCCAGCTGATAGTTCAAACTTCCCTTTATTTCTCCAACTTTACCCCAAATGCTTCCATGTTTATGGCAAGTCCCAAAGCAAAGTGCTCACACACACACAGAAGGACCCAGGGCTGCCTCATCCTGCTCCTCCCCACATTCCTCCGAAGCCAACGAGGCTGCCCCTTCAACTTCCGGCAGCCCCAGTTCCGGTGGCATCTCCTCTGCAGACTCAGGCTCCAACAGGGCCATGACGAGGTGGCGCAGTGGTTAGAGTGCAGCTACTGCAACTAACTGCTGCACTAGCTCACTGGCTCAAGGTTGACTCAGCCTTCCATCCTAATTCTGACTAGGCGTTACTGCAATTCACTTGACTTCTAGTAAACTGGGCCTGGTTTTAAGGATCTCTCTTACCTAGAGGTTCAAGCTGAGGCAGGTCTGACACCAGTGGTGAAATGTAAAATTTGTTACTACTGGTTCTGTGGGCGTGGCTTGGTGGGGGGGGTTATGTGACTGGTTGGGCATGGCCAACTTTTTTTTTTTGTACTTTTAAAAGCATTTTTTCTACAACCTCTTCAGCCGAAGAGGTTGTAGCATTTTTCGGCTGAAGAAAAAAATGCTTTTAAAAGTAAAAAAAAAAAAAAAGCCTCTGATGATCGCGCGGCTCAGCTGGGCATGGGAGGAGGGCAGGGATTTTTGCTACCGGTTCTCCGAACCACCCGCCGTCATTGCTACAGGATCAGGTGATCCGGTCCGAACCGGGAACACTTTACCCATCTGACACTCTCTTGCCAGAATGTGTGCTTTGGGCTATTCCATGCATAGTATTTATGTGGTGCCTGGTTGTGTGTGATTTTTTTTTAGTTTTTTAGTACCCTGTTTCCCCCAAAATAAGACATCCCCTGATAACAAGCACAATCAGAACTTTGAGCGCATGGCAATAAGGCCAAGCACCTTATTGGCCAATTTCAGGGTTCAAAAAAATATAAGGCAGGGTCTTATTTTGGGGGAAACACGCTAGATTGGGCTACTACTAGATTTTAATGGCTGGTTATTAAGTCATTGGCTGTTGCATAGGCTCCAGCACAAGTCTGAAAGCTCAGAAAACGAAAACTGTGGTCCTGGTGACCAACCCAGATCAGATCCTGCAACATTATCCAGGGACATGTATATTTGCTTTCATTTGTGAGAGATAAAAAGATTGCCCAGGTACATTTTGGGGTACATACTGAGGCTATTACCTGCTGGGGGAAAGGATGTTTGTTTGAGGCAGGTTATAAACCTATAATTAAAGCTCAGCAAGGTTTCAAACATTTCTCAGTGGCATTTTTAAAAAAAATCATTAACAAAGATAGCTTTAATTCTCGTGGAAGTAGGGAAGGAGAAGTTGGCCTGGAAGCAGAGGTAAAATGCTCCCGGTTCGGACCGGATCGCCTGATCCAGTAGCGATGGAGGCAGGTAGTTCAGAGAACTGGTAGCAAAAATCCCTGCCCCCCCCCCCCCATGCCCAGCTGAGCCGCACAATCATCAGAGGCTTTTTTTTTAACTTTTAAAAGCGTTTTTTCTACAACCTTTTCGGCTGAAAAAATGATTTTAAAAGTAAAAAAAAAAGCCTCTGATGATCACGGGGCTCAGCTGGGATCGTCAAAGGCTTTTAAAAGAAAAAAAAGCCTCTGATGATCAGGCAACTCAGCTGGGATCGTCAGAGGCATTTAAAAGAAAAAAAGCATCTGCTTTTGATCAGGCAGCTGCATGTGATCAGGCAGCTGGGATCATCAGAGCCTTTTGAAAGCATTTTTTTTACAAAATGGTGTTTAAAAAAATTGGCCACGCCCACCCAGTCACACACACCCCCCCACTCCCCCAAAACCATGCCCACAGAACCGGTAGTAACAAATTTTAGATTTCACCACTGCCTGGAAGGTATTATAAGGGATCATCTGTCGATCTTCAGCTTACCCCTTCGTAAGGAACGTCCCACGGGCATCCACCAGGAGGAAAAGCTCGTTCTGTGTCTTCTGGCTATTTCCCGTGTACAGGTAATGCTCTAGTGGAACAGGGCGCTTCAGTGTGCTGATCACATAAATCTTCTTCCGCTTGATTCGCCTGTCAAAAGCAGGAATCCCAGAAACGGTGTTATATTGGTGAACTCTTCCCTCCCCTCTCCCCTCTCCAAAACTGTGCTGTTCAAAGAACATATAATGAGATAGAACATATGAGGAGGAGTTTATCAACCCTGAAGCGAACCTGGCTGAGGCCTTTTGGAGGGTTCAGGGTTGCCACAAGGAAGAAGAAGGGACAGGGAGGGGGGAAATAGATAGCTGGGGCTTTGTAGTCAAAATGTTTTTCTGTGGGAACCAAGGACATTCCAACCAGTGGCTCGGGAGAGGAGGAGTGGAGTAACCAAGCAACCGGCCAGCACCTCTATTGGACAATGTGACCAACGATCTGGGGGAAGGGGGGAATTTTTACTTTTTAATTAGGTGAAAACCATGGGAACTTTCAGAGTCGGTTTTCAGCAGTTGTGCCAATAGGATATATTCAATAAATAGTTCTTTGAGGAATCTACCTGCCTCGGAGTTCTGCTTTCAATGGGTGCATTATTTGAAATGCTGACAGCAATAGCAATAGCACTTAGACTTATATACCACTTCACAGTGCTTCTACAGCTCTCTCTAAGAGGTTTACAGGGTCAGCCTATTGCCCCCAACAATCTGGGTCCTCATTTTTACCGACCTTGGAAGGATGGAAGGCTGAGTCAACCTTGAGCCTGGTGAGATTTGAACTGCCAAATTACAGGCAGCCTGCAGAAGTAGCCTGCAGTACTGCATTCTAACCAATGTGCCACAACGGCTCCTAGGACCACAATTGAGCTCAAAATTTCTGTCGCTAAGTGAGACAGTTGTCAAGTGACAGTTTTGCCACATTTTATGATTTTTCTTGCCAGAGTTACGTGAATTACTGCAGGGGTTAAGTTAGCAACAGGGTTGTTAAGGGAATCTGACTTTTCCATTGATTTTGCTTGTCAGAAGGTGACGTGTCCCTAGGAAACTGCAGTCCCACATGATTCGAGGCCTATTTTTAATTCTGAGTTTCTATTTAATGGATGGTCTTCCCAAAAGACTCTATGATAGGGACATCAGGACAGCTTTGATCCACAAAGGCTACAGGTAGTCCTCGACTTATGACCACCAATTGGGCCCAAAATTTCTGTTGCTAAGCCAGATATTGGTTAAGCGAATTTTGCCCCATTTTGCAACCTTTCTTGCCTCATTTCTTAAGTGAATCACTGCAATCATTAAATTAGTAACCCGGCTGTTAAGTGAATCTGGCTTCCCCGTCATAAATATGAACCCAGTTGCCAAGTATCGGAATTTCGATCAGATGATCATAGAGATGCCGCAAAGATCATACCTGTGAAAAGCGGTCGTAAGTCTCATTGTAACTTTGATCGGTCATTAATTGAACTGTTGTTAAATTGAGGACTACCTCTATATTGCCAACTTCTGGCTCAGCTGCCTTCTAAAGGGGACTAGACAAATTGCTAGGGTAAAGGCCACTGGGACCTGTATTATGGCTTCTAGATGTTCTCATTCCATAATCAGAACCCGCAAGAGAGGAAGGAAGGAAGATGCCCTCACGTCACAGAAGCATCTGAAACGGGGCCTTAGATGAGCTGCAGGACCTTGGACTAAGTTTCTGCTCACCCAATCCAGTCAGCGAACTCCAGGGTGTTGGGGACGGTGGCACTCAGCAAAATTATGTTTACGTGGTCCGGCAACATGATGAGGACCTCTTCCCAAACCACACCGCGCTGAGGAAGAGAAAAGAAAGAGAAGAATGCCCCTGAGCGTGTGAAGAAGGATGTCTTTCCGCTGTGGTCAGTGGTGGGATTCAAATAATTTAACAACCGGTTCGCCCAGGGTCAGGTTGGCTGTCGTGAGAGGTGTGGCCCATCTCTGTCCTCCAGCTCTGTTGCACATGTGGGACGAGCCTCCCGCAATCGCCAACCTGACCCTGGGAGAACCGGTTGTTAAATTCCCACCCCCGCTATCAAAGTGGATCCTGGGCACTGCGCTGCGATGGAGAAATGGGAAATGGAGCGGCCAGCATGAGGGAAGGAGGAAAGCGGCCTTCTCATTCCTTTATGCCGGCACTCTGTTGCCCTTTTCTCCATTGCAGTGCAGCGCCCAGGATCCACTTTAATAGCAGGGCATTGATAATTTAACAATCGGTTCACTTGAACTGGTGCGAACCGGCTGAATCCCAACAGTGGCTGCGGTCTAATAAAAAGAATGAGGGGACAATGCAAAGTCCTGACCAAGGAGCACTTAAGACACTGTCCTTCCATAAATAAGGGAATACTATATCAAAAGTATGGGCCTTTGACCCATACGTTCTCTCTCACTTTTATTGCAGAGCAATGAAGGACCTAAGTATTTCCCCTTTTATATAGGTAGTCCTCGACTTACGTCCGCAATTGAGCCCAACATTTCTGTTGTTGAGCGAAACTTTTGTTGAATGAGCTTTGCTCCATTATACGACCTTTCTTGCCACCATTGTTAAGAGAATCACTGCAATTGATAGGTTGCTAAGTGAATCTGGCCTCCCCATTGACTTTGCTCGTCGGAAGGTCGCAGAAGGGGATCACGTGACCTTGAGATACAGCAACCATCATAAGCATGACCCAATTGCCAAGTGTCTGAATTTTGATCAGGGGGGAATGCTACAAAGTCGTAAGTGTGAAAAAGGGTCATGTCACTTTTTTTTCAAGGCCATTGTTACTTCAAACGGTCCCTAAATGAATTGTTGTAAGTCGAGGACTACCTGTGTTGAGAAACAGAAAGAGGGCAGTTGACTGAAGACCATCTGAAGAACATTCTAGAAGCCAATAAATTTCCACTCACCCAAACTAAATACCTCAGGACTGCTCAGGTCCTGATTTTTTCCGTTGTTTTCATCCTTGGTTTTTTTCTCTTACCTCAGAATCATTAATATAATGCACTTCATCAAAGATCACCCACTCTAGGTCTCTGAGGACATCGGAGCCATTATACAGCATAGACCTGTGCAAATAAGAAAAAAGAAAATGGCATTTTTAAGACAGCATTTTCGTTGTAAAACAGCTAAAAAGATTTGGGTTGTCAGTTTGGCCCTGCTTAATTATGAAAGCATGAAGGAATTTCAGTTTGAGAAAGGCGTCTGAATCAGAAAAAGTTAGTTCTGGCTGATGAGGAATCCTGCCTTCAAAGGAAAACAGAACTGGCAAATACAGCTACAGATAGTCTGTAAAGATTCTCAGTCATCCAGGTTTCCCAAAGGTGCTTTTTCAGGAGGCAACTGGACTTTCTAATTTATTTTTTTTTGAATACGTTTCGCTTCTCATCTAAGAAGCTTCTTCAGCTCTGACAGGATAGTGGGGAATGGAAGGATTTATATTCCTCGCAGTGAGCTGGTCATTTGCATTCTTTGCAGACAGCTGGATTTCCAGAGGAGGAAAAATTGCAGACTACAGGAACCATTTGCACTACTTGGGTGACCCTGAGACACAGATAAACCTCCAAGTGCTTCAAGGACCCTCTAAAACAGGGGTGTCAAACTCGATTTCATTGAGGGCCGATTCAGGGTTATGTTTCATCTCGGAAGGGCGGGCATGCGTGGCCAGGGGGCGTGGCCAGATGATGTCACTCATTCAGGGGGCGCCTGTGGGGTCCAAGCACTCTGCCAGCGAAAATGGGCTCCCAAAATCTGTTTTCGGCTGTGACGATCTCCTGAAACCCTCTGCCTGTAAAAACGGAACTTGGGAGGGCTGCCCGCGGCACTCCCAAGCTCCATTTTTGCTGGCAGAGGCACTGTGGGCCGACCCTTTGCCGTTTTCAGGGCGGCCTCATGGGTCGGATTCGGCCAATAGGCCTTCGGTTTGACACCCCTGCTCTAAAAGGATGCAAATGATCAGCTGTCTGCAAGGAATATAAATCCTTCCATTCCCCACCATCCAGTCAGAGCTGAAGAAGCTTCTTGGATGAGAAGCGAAACGTCTTCAAAAGGAAAAACATGAAAGTCCAGTTGCCCTCCAGACAAAAAAACCGTTTGGGACAACCGTGATCTGGATGACTGAGAATCTCCATAGACTTTCGTGCCTCATCCTACCTTCCAGCCGTCCTGCCCACCCCCTTGCACTGAGAGACAGCCTTCTCTCTTCAGCCTAGCCCTCACCTGAGAATCTCAGTTGTCATGATGAGGCAGGAGGCATCCGGATGCAGCTGCACATCTCCTGTCAACAAGCCAACATCCCCAAAGGTGTTCTTGAAATCCCGAAACTTCTGGTTGGAAAGCGCTTTGATTGGGGATGTGTAGATGGTGCTGCGAAAGGAGGCAGAGGGGGAAAGAATGAGATATTTGGAAGATTGCAGACTCTAAAATAATCTGAAGAACTGCCTTTTATCTTTTTCTCTCTCTTTTTTTTTTTATTAAAAAGTTTTTCAAAAATACAAACATTTTCTCCCCCTCCCTCCCCTCTCGCCCACCCATTCCCCCCCTTCCCCCCTCCCCGGACTTCCCAGAACAAATACAGGGTATAGCATTTAACAATCATAAACTAAAATAAGATAACATTTAGTAGACTCCAAATTCTCACTAGATCAACTCCACATAGTTCAAATAACTATAATCATAAGCTAAAAATTAAATTAAATATTTCATTCATAGGCTATTTGGAACTTTTTAGTCTGGTACTTATTTTGAATATAGTCAATCCATCTTCTCCACGCCAGTACATATCTTTCACTTGAGTGATCTTTCAAGTACGCTGAAATTTTTGCCATCTCTTGCCAGATTCCCTACTTTTAATATCCATTCCTCAATAGTAGGTAACTCTTCCTTCTTCCAGTACGGTGCCACCAAAAGTCTAGCTGCTGTTATTAAGTTTAAAATCAGCTTGGTCTCTATAACTAAAATCTGTAAATATGCCCAACAAAAAAAACAGTGGGGTAAATTTTATCTTTTTCTTTTTCTCTTTTTTTTGATGAGGATATTGTTTCTCAACCTTGGCAACTTGGACACAAGTGGACTTCAACTCCCAAAATTCTTGGGAGTTGAACTCCACGCATCTTCAAATTGCTAAAGTTGAGATTAGGAACACTTATAACATATGCAGGAGGAAGAGAAAAATCTTCTAAGTACAGATAGTCCTCGATATCAGGTTTCTATGTCGTCTCAAATAAATTGCATTTCCAAACAAATAGTCTTTGATGAAATCTTTCATTTATTGAGTACAACGATCTGGCCCTGACTCCGTCATAGCTGATACTAATTTCCTGCCCCCAAACCTTCCCTATCCTTTGGCCTCTCCTCTGCTTCTCATTGGCCACCTTCCAAATCACTCTCCCCATATCTACTACTTCAGTTCACAGGAATATCCCCCCTCCCATCCCATCTCCTAGGGGATATTATCTCCATGGAAAATAAGTAGGTGAAAAGTCAAGCGTCCTCTCCTCCTTTCTTATGTCAGCACTGGAGTGAATGAAGCTTGGAGTGCTGACATTCGACTTATGACCGTATTTGAGCCAGGAGTTAGGGTCACCACCTGACCAGAAGCCAATTTCATGACCCTTTTTTGTGGAGGTTGTTAAAAAAATTGTCAGAGTTTATTGCAGCACATACAAGCAGACTATTCAGCAGGATTCAAAACTTCTTTATATAATGAGCCTTGGTGGCGCAGCGGACTAAAGTGCTGTTAAGTAACACTTAGCTGCCTGCAATTACTGCAAGTTCAAATCTCACCAGGCTCAAGGTTGACTCAGCCTTCCATCCTTCCGAGGTAGGTAAAATGAGGTCCCGGATTGTGGGGGCAATAAGATGACTTTGTATAAAAAAAGAACACCGCTTGAGGGCCCCCGAAAGCCCTACTAAGCAGGTATATACAAAAGTATGAAGGCTATTGCTTAACGCGTTGTAAGCCGCCCTGAGTCTCCGGAGAAGAGCGGCATAGAAATCGAACCAATAAATAAATAAATAACAACACATAAGGCATGTATACAATACACCTTGTAGGTTTTTCCACGTTGTAGAGAAGAGAAATAGCAAGTACAAACACATGGAAGCACAAAATGGAGGAGAGCAAAATGGAGGATGGAAAAGCTAGTGCCTTCAAGCTTATGTACAGAACAGTTAAGCCACGCCCAGGCTCCAAACTGTCTCTTATGGCCCCATACAGTAACAGTAGCAGAGTTGGAAGGGACCTTGGAGGTCATCTAGTCCAACCCCCCAGCTCATGCAGGAGACCTGTACTAGGATTTCAAACCGCCGAACTGCCGACCTTTCTGATCAACATGCTCAGTGTCTTAGCCACTGAGCCACCTAGTCAGAGGCAAATACTGTGTTTCAGTTACCAAACAGTCCCCCATTGGCTGACCTGTTGCGATGCCCTATTCCAGTTCATGAATATACTGACACAAATCCCATAGTCTTTAAACAAATCTGTTTTCACCAATGGGTGGGGTTTTTTTGCCCCAAATTGGAAATAAATGCTGGAAAGTGGATGGAAAAAAAAAAGTGCATTTGGATCAAGAAGATGATTTGAAAGCGTAAAACACAAAACCGACACAGGAAACAAGGATATTCTCACCGCGTCATGTGCTTTTGCGACAGAGCAATGGCGTACTCGGCCACGACAGTCTTTCCCGCAGAGGTGTGGGCGGCGACAAAGACTGAATCATGCTTCTCCAAGTGGAGAATTGCCTGTTTCTGGAAAACGTCGGGCTCAAAAGGCCACTGGGTGGGGTGGAGGGGGGAAAAAAAAGGAAATTTAGTTTATCGACACACGGCTCTCCGCTCCCAGCAGCCCAACAGAACTGGTGTCAAAGCTGATTCGGATTCTATCCCTGCTTGCCGTTTCCCTCGCAGATTGACAACCAAAATGGAAGTGATGCAGGGGGGGGGACCCAAAGGTGCTTTTTTTTCAAGAGGCAACTGGACTTTCTTGTTTTTCTTTGAAGACGTTTCGCTTCTCATGCAAGAAGCTTCTTCAGCTCTGACTGGATAGCGGGGAATGGAAGGATTTATATTCCTTGCAGACAGTTGGTCATTTGCATTCTTTTTAGAGAGGCGTTGAGGCCACCTGGAGGCTTATCAGGGTCGCCAAATGGGTGTGGAGCCTTCTTGGCTGCACGATGTTTTCTGCCCTGAGTCGCTGGGGATGAGTCTGTGTTGACTGAATCTCAAACCAAAGAGGAAATGGTTCCTGTAATCATGTAAGGGAGGGGACGAAATCCTTGGGGAGAGTTGGGAGGGATGAGCCAGCTGGGCCCTATGAAAGTTCCTTCACTTCGAGGTCATGTTGTTATGGGAACTCTTCGAACGGCACAGACTGCTTTCCAAATCACAAAGAAAGCGTTGGATTGGCGAACAAGCAGATAAAAATTGCAGAGGCCCATAGGAGGGGTATGCAAACACCTCAGGCTCCCCCCCCTCCAAATTTACATGAAAGTTAAGAAGAAGAGATAGGGTGTGTGTGTCATGTGTGCGTGTGCCCATACCCATAATTCAATGCTCCCCCTGTGTCCTCAGGGTCATTTGTGTCCTCAGGGTCATTTGCACTATTCAGGTGACCTTGAGGACGGATAAACCTCCAAGTGGCCTCAACGATTCTCCAAAAGAATGCAAATGACCAGCTGTCTGCAAGAGATCTAAACCCTTCCATTCCCCACCATCCTGTCAGAGCTGAAGAAGCTTCTTGGATGAGAAGCAAAATGTCTTCAAAGAAAAACAAGGAAGTCCAGTTGCCTCTTGAAAAACAAAAAAAAGCACCTTTGGCATGGTAGAAATATATAAAATACAATACAAAATGGTATGACTATTGTTGATTGAGGATGAAGAAATGAATGTTATAATATAAATATTTGAAAATAATTGTTATGAAAAGAGACTAATGAAATGAGGATTATACTACAAAGATACTTATTAGATTGGTAATATGAGAAATCAGATAGTTAGTAAGTAATGAATATGGTGAGGAAGCACAAAAGATTTGTAACCGACCGACACACTGTCTGCAATTGTAGGGAGGATGGATTTATGTTTTGTTTTAAAATAAAAAAAATATTCCCCCCCCCCCCCCCGCCCAAAAAAAAAGCACCTTTGGGACTGTCTGTGGGAACCTTTAGAATTGGCTTTGCTTCTTCTGTGCCTACATGGATTTATCAGTAAAATTACACTCTTTGTAAAATTATATCCCAGGTCCCCCACCACCACCCGCATACACTAATGGGACAGCTGACAAGTGGTGGTTTACCTGGAAGGCTGGATCAGGAATTAGCTTGTAGAAATCGTCCACGGGGGAGCTTACATCGACCAGGATAGCCCACTGTTCTTTAGGGGGCACTGCAGCAGAGGCAGGGACAGGGACAGCCTGCGGGGCTGATTTGGGGATGGGTGTCACCTCCTGAGAACAAGGCAAGGACAGGCCAAAACAGTTAATATGGAATCCTCCCGAACTGCTTCCCAGAGCTAACACAGCGTTTCCAAACTATATTCTGTGTTTCCACCAAAAATAAGACCCTGTCTTATATATTTTTTTGAACCCTGAAATAAGCGCTTGGCCTTATTGCCATGCGCTCAAAAGCCTGATTGGGCTTATTATCAGGGGATGTCTTATTTTGGGGGAAACAGGGTAGGTTTATAGCGAGGTTCATAAAATGGAAACATTTAAACACTTTTTCTTTGCTCCGACCCATCAAAAGCCTCCTAGCTGATACCGCTAGCTTGTTTCAGAATTTCAAAACTGGGATCACGATGAGTTGCAGTTCACGAGATATGGGCCACACAAACTAAAATCCAGGCAGAATAAATCACA
>WNWU01000121.1:766657-845213 GCA_012654045.1 Ptyas mucosa | reverse complement strand
AGTCCACAAGTCTTAAAGCTGCCAAGTTTGGAGACCCTTGCTCTAGACCAGTGCCCACCCCATCAACCTTTTGAGCACCAGGGACCGGTTCCATGGAGAAAGAGTTTTTCTGCAGACCGGAGGGGGCGTGGTTTTGCATGCTGCCTGTATCCCACGGTTGGGGCTTCGCTTGTTTACGTGGACCAGTTGCTGACATGCTGGAGTTGGGGACCCTTGCTCTAGAGCTTTCCAGAACTTGCTGGACCGAAACTGAAGGATGCTGGGAGTTGCAGGCCACTTATGTCTCAGCCCCAGGTTCTCTATTCCAGGGGTCTCCAACCGTGGCAACTTTAAGACTTGTGGAGTTGAAGTCCACAAGTCTTAAAGTTGCCAAGGTTGGAGACCCCTGCCCTATTCTATGGCTTGATATATCCTACCTTTGTCTCCTTCTTTCTTCTGACATTGGGCTTCTACATCTCATACCCATGAGCACACACATGAAACGAAACCTGCATGCAGACACGTCCTTTACCTTAAGCACCAGTTCCTCCAAGCTGTTCACTCTGTGCAGTGGTGCTGGTTCTGCTGGAGGGACCTCTTCTTCCCTTGCTCCCTTATTCTTCCCTTTCTTCCTCCTCTTCTCCACTTCCTCTGCCTTCTCTTTGCCTTCCTCATCACTGGAGGCCTCCAGCTCAAAGGTGTCCAGTGCACCCAGCAAATTGGTCAAATTCAGCAATCCTGGGGAGGCCATGATCTCTGAAGAAGCAAAAGGAGCAAAATCTGAACCTCTTTTTAAAAAAAGAAACCCAAGTGGAGAAATCCTTAGGACTTCTATGTTCCAAGGTACCTTCATGCTGAGATACAGTAGTGGCCAAAATGGTGGAAATCTTTTGGGAAAAGTGTATTTTCTAAAACTAGCTAATAACACATTTTTTTGGGGGGGGGGGGGAGCAGTAGTACCATAAAATTATATATCACTGGTTGAAAAAGAATGTGCTGGAGAATTTGGGAAGAATATTCAGTTAGGTTTTTCTTCTTTTTTCTTTAATGTTTGTAATATTTTTAGGGAGGTTGATGAATTTAAATAAGGGGAGTTAAAGGAGCTATGGGAAATTTTGAACTTTACAGTCTGTTAGCATATTTTAGCATATGTTTATCATTGCAATACCCTGTTTCTGCTTTGGGAGGTCTAGGGTGGGGAGGAGAGGGTTGGATGGGTTGGGGAAAAGAAGCTATATAAATGTATGTAAATCTGTTTATTAAAAATGTGATGAGGGATGGGGGATTGGGGGCAGGGGGGAGAAAATGTTTGGAAATTTTCCTTGTAAAACTTTTCAATAAAAAAAAAATTATATATCACTGGAAAGATAATTTAATCAAGAATGTAATGCAATAACTTTTATGAAGGATTTGCTAATGGAATAGCAGTTACAGTATAAAGAAGAAAAGTGAAACATGTGGAAAAAACAAGATATAGAAAAATTATCACCACAGAAAAAAACAAGATATACAAAAATTATCACCATGTCAGTTAATCCTTCGTTGGGTAACCTTTAGCATGAATTACGGCCTTACAATGTCTTCCCATGGAGTGAGCCTTTTAGTTCTGCAGCTGGTATAATGTGAAACCAAGATTGAATGATTGCTTCTATTAACTGGTTTTTATTGCTGGGTCGCTTCTGACTAACAAGTTTCTTTAGTCGGCTCCATAGATTTTCAATTGGGTTAAGTTAAGGTCTGGGCTATTCCCAGGCCATTCCAGCAGTGGAATAGGATTATCTTGAAACTCAAAAAAAGAAAAGAAAAGAAAAGAAAAAAAGAGTGGTGTTATTAGCCATCAAATCTCAAAATACGTTCCCCAAAAGATTCCCACAATTTTGGCCACTACTGTATGCTATGTGAGCTAAATGGATTTTTCCAGCTAAAGCTTCCTAATATTTTTGGGTGGTCATGATAAATGCATGTTATGAATATGGATGCTCTGACCCGATCAGAAGCGCTGTGTGCTTGAACCCGTTCCAACAGTGAAATGAAGACTGGGCCAGAAGGTTTCAAGATTGAAATCTTTCAACCTTAGGATGATTTGCACTCCCTTAGTTGTAGCGCTCATCGTTTTCATTTTACTACTGATGCTTTGATTTTGCTATACCTTGTTTGGTGAATTCCACCCCTTTTTTCCATCCAGGTGGCACTGTCAGCAAATCTGAGAGGGAAAGAGAAAAATATGAAAGCAGTTGCCAAGACGACACCCTGTCTTCCACATCAAACTTGAAGTCAAGGCTAGTCCACTTTATTAATGGATCTAAGCTGGTGTTCCCGAACCTTGACACATTTGCAGATGTGTAAACTTCAAATCCCAGAGTTCCACAGCCAGCATTGCTACTGTTGGAATTCTAGGAACGTAGCACTAATGTTGCTACCTAGTTTAGCAATGAAACATCTGCAAGAAAACATCCAAGCTCAGAGAGCACCAAGGATCCTGCGGTTCAACCCTGAGCTATAAATATTCTCTTCTATTGGTATTTCGGAAACTGTATTCTACATACCTGAAGGTTGGGAAACACTGATCTAAACCAGTCCAGGAATTTTTCAGATGGATTAAAATGCTATCAAGAAATCTACCACCAAACACACTCTATTCTTTAGTTTAGTTTTAGTTTTAATAGCAATAGCACTTAAGACTTATATACTGCTTCACAGTGCTTCATAGCCCTTTCTAAGAAGTTTACAGAGTCAGCAAATTGCCCCCAACAATCTGGGTCCTCATTTTACTGACCTTGGAAGGTTGGAAGGCTGAGTCAACCTTGAGCCGGTGAGATTCGAACCGCTGGCAATCTGCAATCAGCAGAAGTAGCCTGCAGTACTGCATTCTAACTACTGTGCTACCACGACTCTTTAAACGCTAGAAAAGAGTCTCTGGGTAATTATTTCAGTTCTATTTCCACCTGAGTCTTATCCATATCATTCTTTGTTAATAAAATCATAAACTACCCATGTAACAGAGATCACAAATAATCCCACGGCACAGCTCTTTTGTGCCAGACCCCATTTTCTTATCATCCCTATCTCCGAGTATCGTAAATGGAATAAACTACATTTTTGAATCTGCTCAAACAGAGGGCAGAGGGCATAGGGCATTACAAAAAAAAAACCAGAATAGTCAGGACTGAAACAATAGAGCCGTTGGCTGGAATATGCTTACGTTATTACCTTTCTCAAAATCAATGTCCTCTTCCTTATCTTCCTGAGCCTTAATCAGTTCCAAGCTTGGCTCATCAATCCCACCTGGAGAGATTGTGTTACAAGAGCAGATTATTAGTGGTCTGGAGCTTAGTTACCTGGAGGGCAAAATGGAGACGCACGTTCTATAACCAAATTACAGACATGGGAAGAGTACAAAAGCCAACTAACTGATCTGCAACAGGGGTCCTAAATGGCCCACTACTGGGCCCATGGCCTATTTAGAACTGGGCTGAGTGAGTGGCAGGCTGGGGTGCACGCAGCTTGACTTGCGTGAGCAACGAGCCGGTGCGTGTGCACACGCGTGCGCAGCTCCACTAGTGCAAGTCAAGCTGTGCATGCACGCATGGCCCAATACCCTTCTCTTCCCCTGCCCACTGGGCCACTAAGCCACTGATCTACAACCCATAAAAAGTTTCCAAAGCCCTCGACAGTGGATGAAACACTGTTCCTTGATTTCAAGTTTGTTCCTGCTTATGGTTCTGCGTTCAAAGTTATGAACTCAAATAACAGAAACGGGAGACCCACACCTGGCCAGAAGGGGTAGTTGGTAGCACTGCCTCTCAGAGATTCGGAGGGAGGGCCAGGCGCTCGCTGGAAGGAAAGCGAATTCTTGGCTGATAATCCCGTGTTGTCCACAAGCGCCTAGAATTGAAGTCAAAAGAGGGAGAGCGTAAAGGATTAATGGATGGAAACTGATTCAACCTGGAAATGAGGAGAAATTTTCTGACAGCGAGAGCAATCAACCCATGGAACAGCTTTGCCTTCAGAAGTTGTGGGAGCTTCATCACTGGAAGCTTTCAAGAAGAGACCGGACAGTCATCTGTTCAGAAATGGTGTAGGGCAGTAATGGCTAATTTTTTTTGTCATTGCGTGCTAGGAACGGGGGGGGGAATATGGGGGGAGGGGCATGCGTGCGCACACACCCATAATTCTATGCGCCCCACGCATGCGCGATGCCCCTCCCTCCTGGTATTCGATGGCCCTGTGGGCCCTTGTTTCTCTCTCCCCAGGCTCCAGAGCTTTCTAGGAGTCTTGGGAGGGCAAAAACAGCCTTTCCCCACCCCCCTGGAGGCCCTCCAGAGGCTGAAAGTGGCCCATTTGCCAACTTCTGGTGGGACCGGAAGTTGGCAAACGGGCCAATTGCAGTCTCTGGAGGGCCTCGGGAGGGGGGGGAGGCCGTTTTCGCCCTCCTTAGGTTCCTAGAAAGGCTCTGGAGCCTGGGGAGAGCAAAAAACAGGCATTCCCCACCACCACCCCCGAGGCCCTTCGGAGGCAGGAAACAACCTGTTTCCCGACTTCTGGTGGGCCCAAAAATCAGCTGGCCAGCACGCGCATGCACGCTGGAGCTGAGCTCACGTGCCCACTGATATGGCTACGCGTGCTACCTGTGGCACGCGTGCCTTAGGTTCGCCATCATGGGTGTAGGGTCTTCTGCATAGGTGGGGGGCTGGACTTGATGACCTACAAGGTTCCTTCCAACTCTGTTAATCTGCCTCAGCTACCTTCTCAGGAAAGCATGACTCTTGAAACAACTGGCATTTCAAAAGGCACTTTTACTGAGGGACAGTAATTGCAGAGAAAGTCAGTCGGCGTCTGAAATCCATGCGCGAAGATTTAGGCTAACTTTTTCCTTCAACCCCCTACCCCAATGCCCCATGGGAAGAAAGCTCATCTCTCACCTCTTTAAAACCCAGCAGCTCCCCGGTGGTGGGATTGCGTTCAGCCTGGAGGGTGGAGTGCACAGGTGTGACCTCCAGTGCGAAGAGTGATTGGACATCCTTCTCTCGGGGCCAGAACCTGCCTCAGGACAAGAGGTGGAGTTAAATCATTTTGGCTCCCCTTGACGGGTCGATGATGACTCACCGCAGCCAGGTGGGCAGGGCCATCTCAGTGCCGCCAGGTGGGTGTGCATGAGTAGGCGTGGCCAGGTCGACGAGAAGGATTAGCTGCAGCCAGCTCGGCGCGGATGACTTGGGATGGCTGGGTGGGCGTGGCCAGACGGACACAACCACATGGGTGTGGCCGGGAATTGGGGGCGGGGGGGGAGCGCCAGCTGGGCACAGAACAAGTTGGCCCTGGCAACTGGACGTGTAAGTCAACTCGGCACCCTACCAGAACAAAAATAATCCGGAGATGTACTGGCAAACAGGAAACAGGGAAGCAGAAAAATTTGAAAGGCAAAGGGGGTGGATGCACACACACACACACCCAATTTGGAGAAATGTTCCTTTTTTCTGCCTCCTGACTAGAGGTTTCTCTGCTAAGTTTGACAGGGAAGGGAGGGACTGGGTGGATTCCCCCCCCCCCCCCCAATTTTGGAGAAATGCTGCACTTAATCCTTCGCGTTGACCTGGCCACAACTATCCACTCACCCATACTCACCTGGTGGCCCTCAGATGGCCACGCCCACCAAGTCACACCCACCTGGCTGTGGTGAGTATTCCCATTCCCCCCCCTTGACCCTCCTTCTGCTACAGATGATCCCCTTACCCACCCCAACAAGACCTCTTCTCATTCTTACTGCAACTTCCAAGCAACCATCCCGGCTGCCGGGGACTCACCTGTGAGACCTTTCAAAGTCATGGATGGGAAGCCATTCCGGGCTGTTGAGGTAATGCTGCTCCAATTCCGAGGCCAGATCTTCAGCATATGGGGGCAGCCCATGTGGCAGCTGGGGAGGAGGGCAAAAGAGAAGGAAGATGTATCATTTCTTATTTAACGCCATCCATAAAATGTATTTGTTACAGCTCAGAAGCTAAGTGGCAATTCTTCACCGAGAGACTATCAGAGATTTCCAAGGCTGTAGGTGTCAGGCCTGGAAGCCATCTTTTGCATTGGATCTTCAGGCTTGCCATATTTAGTGCTGTGGGAAACTGGGTGGGGGGATTGTATGGAGCCAGGGTGATATATAGTCATAATAACATTGCTTTCTCAGACAAGTCAAGGACATCTTGCCCTGCATGAACAGGGGGAAGACGAACAGCTGAGTGAGAGAGTGGCTCTGTTGCAGTGGTGAAATCTAAAATTTGTTACTACCAGTTCTGTGGGCGTGGCTTGGTGGTGGTGGGGTAAAGTGACTGGGTGGGCATGGCCAATTTTTTTTAACTTTTAAAACCATTTTTTCTACACCTCTTCGGCAAAGAGGTTTTTTAAAAAATGCTTTCAAAAAGCTCTGAGGGTCCCAGCTGAGTTGCCTGATCGGCAGAGGCTTTTTTTCTTTTAAATGCCTCTAACGATCAGGAAAAAACCCTTTTCTTTTAAATGCCTCTGATGATCCAAGCTGAGTTGCCTGATTGTTAGAGGCATTTAAAAGAAAAAAAGGGTTTTTTCTTTTAAAAGCCTTTGATGATCCCAGCTGAGCCCTGCGATCAGAGGCTTTTTAAAAAAACTTTTAAAAGCATTTTTTCAGCCGAAGAGGTTGTAGAAAAAAATGCTTTTAAAAGTAAAAAAAAAGCCTCTGATGATTGTGCGGCTCAGCTGGGCATGGGGGCGGGGGGGGGGGCAGGGATTTTTGCTACTGGTTCTCCGAACCACCAGCCTCCATCGCTACCGGATCAGGCGATCCGGTCCAAACCGGGAGCAATTCACCCTTGCTCTGTTGGCTGTGGAGGAAACTAGGGAAGGGCAAAGTCAGACTGGGCAGAGCAGGGGAGAGTTAGAACAAGGGAGAGGGGGTTCTGATGAAGACCAAAGCCTCCTCATCCTAGGGCATGCAGGGAAAAACGCAGAAGAGAGCAATGTGGGTTGCGTGGCTTACAAGGGAGGAAAAGGCCCCGATCCCCTTCACAAGATACACCTGAAGCTGGAGTTTAAAAGGAGAGGCAAATGGGAGGGGCAGTTGTCGGGAACAAACACTGAGTGCATGTTTGTGTTGACTGCTTTATCTGAGATCCTGGCATCCTCCCAACTGGTTTAATTACGGCAGTGCTACTTCAATTCTGGAATTCTTTATCTTGCCGGATTAATTACCTTATCTTGCCCTATTGGATTTATGGTTGGAAGTTTTGTCTGCTTACAGGTTTGTGGAAGGGTTTTTCTCTAGACCAAAGGGTAAAGGGATGTTGGGGGCAACATTTGGAGCTAATAGGAGTCCTGGTGATGCAGTGGACTAATTCACTGTTATTAAGATCAGCTGCTTGCAATTACTGCAAGTTCAGATCCCACCAGGCTCAAGGTTGACTCAGCCTTCCATCCTTTCTAAGGTAGGTGAAATGAGGACCCAGATTGTGGGGGCAATAAGCTGACTTTGTATAAATATACAAAAGTATGAAGGCTATTGCTTAACACACTGTAAGCCGCCCTGAGTCTCCGGAGAAGGGCGGCATATAAATCAAATTTAAAAAAAAATAAAGGGACTTGTACTTATTTTCTGGCTGTGTTGCCTTTGTGCCACGCCTCGGGTCATCACAGGAGGGGTGTGACTGGGAGGCACCTCTAGTTGGGACGGTACATTGATTGGGCCATGTGATGGATATGTGGGTGCTGGGGCCGGGACTTGGACTTTCCTATGGGTGGGGAAAACCTGAAAGCTTTCAGATTGTGCCAATATGACATCTCTAATAAAATGGAACTTTGAGGAACTTCAAGCCGTGGATTTTTCTGTCATTGTGGGTGTTACTTGGAACCCTGACAGTAGGTTACACTGAGAAACAGAAAAACATTGTGGAAGAAGGTGGTGGTAAATCATTTCTATGCAGTTAGTCCTTGACGTACGACCACAATTGAACCCAAAATGTCTGTTGTTAAGTGAAACATTGGTTAAGGGAATTTTGCTCCATTTTATGACCTTTCTTGCCACCATTGTTAAGTCAATCTGTTAGGAAATGATAATTACCTAACTTGTTGGGTTGGCAATATATAAACCATCAATATAGTTTTAAGACTGTATTGCTGTATTGCATCATACTGTGTCCTGATTGGTTAGCTCTGTAGCCAATGTCCTTAAGAGGGAGCTTGAAACGTGGTTTGTTTCTCTTTGCTGAGCATTATTGCTCTGTACTGATCGTTGCTGATCATTACTGCTCTTTGCTGTGTTTGCTACTTTTTGCAACTGTTTACTGTGTATGACTACGACGACTGGTAAGAAGACTTTGTTATTGGAATATCCCTGGAATATCGTTTAACTATCTACTGCTTTATCTGTGTATGACCTGGACTGTTTATTGGACTGTGCCTTATTACTATTTCCTAAAAGTAAACACAACTCAGTGTATCTGTGTGTTGGCTGTGTTTATTCACAACTGCTCTCAATCGCTTTCATGTGCACACCCTTGCTACTCTAGGGTTGCTCTGCAAATTCCTCAACAGAATCACTGCAGTTGATAAGTTAGTAGCCCAGCTGTTCAGGGAATCTGGCTTTCCCCATGGACGTTGCTTGTCAGAAGGTCGCAAAAGGGGATGGCGTGAACTTGGGACACAACAATGATCCTAAGTATGAACCAGTCGCCAAGTGTCTGAATTTCGATCACGTGATCATGGGGGGTGCTACAAGGGTCCTAACTGTGAAAAGTGCCGTGAGTCAAGTTTTTTTCAGAACCATTGTAACTTTGAATGGTCACTAAATGGACTTCTTGTTAAAAGTCGAGGACTACCCATAGTGTTGCAAAGGAAACGCCGTTAGATTTGTTAGAATAACAATTCACTTTACAGGAGCTCAAGATAACATATACTGCATACTTTCCCCCTAATTCTTCCCAAATCCACTATTGGAAATAGGTTGGGTTGAGAATGACTGACCCAAAATCCGCCAGAGAGCCTCCATGATTGAGGGTGGGCTAGAATTGCTGATTTGAAAGCCGCCCGGGGTCATCTCATGGTGAGATGGCAAACACATTTAATAAATAAATTAATTAAGGAATTGGATTTCCCCATTCATAGCCCAGCACCTTTCCCACTATTTCATGCTGGCTGTCAGGCAGAGAGAGAGGGTAAAAGGTAAAGGTTCCCCTCGCACATATGTGCTAGTCGTTCCCGACTCTAGGGGACGGTGCTCACCTCCGTTTCAAAGCCGAAGAGCCAGCGTCTCCGTGGTCATGTGGCCAGCATGACTAAACGCCAAGGGTGCACGGAACACTGTTACCTTCCCACCAAAGGGGGTCCCTATTTTTCTACTTGTATTTCTAACGTGCTTTCGAACTGCTAGGTTGGCAGAAGCTGGGACAAATAACGGGAGCTCACCCCGTTACGCGGCACTAGGGCTTCGAACCGCTGAACTGCCGACCTTTCGATCGACAAGCTCAGCATCTTAGCCACTGAGCCACCGCGTCCCTAGAGAGAGAGAGGGACTCGTCCCAAATGGGACAGGGAGTTTTCGTGGCTGATGGAGAACCAGAATCTGAGTCTCCCCCAAGCCATCTCTCTCTCTTTTTTAATCTGGCTAAAAAAGATGATTATTTTAACTTGCTCAACCCATTCTACAACCAAAACCTACAGATTACCCCAGTGGCTGACTTTGCACGCAACCTGCTAAGTCAAAACCCAATGAGTCACATTGTGGTTTTGCCTTTCCTTTCAGGATAGGAAGAGGTTCTGTACTCACTGTGGTCAGTGGAAATCCCTCTTTGGTGGGGTCTTCTTGGGTGATGAGCTCAAAACGACCAGCACATCCAACCTCCAAAATGGAAAGAGGCAACTCTAAAGGTCCCCGGGGAGGGAGGACTTGAAGAAGACAATGAAGCAAAGATATGTTAAGACAATCTATCGCTACTCTCCGATCAAAGCTGTGCTCTCTTTAACATTGCTTTAAAATAATATACTCTTAAGACAACAGTATCCACAGGTGAGGATTGAAATCTGCAAAATGGCAGCATCTGTGAAGGAAAGGGGCTAACACCATGATTGTGCAGATTTTTATTGTCTCCTCTCCCTGTGGATACTCCCGATTACGGAATTGGGACGGACCATTTACAAGACTGATCCCAATTTTATTCAGGACAAGAATTCAAACTGAACCATTGTCAAGATCCCCTATAACCAAGAAAACACACACACGTGGTCTACCAAAACAAATAATCCAGAATTCTTACTTGAGGCACAAATAATCAGGCTGGAGAAGTCAATAATACCGAGGAAGGAAGGAAGGAAGGAAGGAAGGGTTATGGGAGGGAGGGAGGGAGGGAGAGATAGAGGTGAAGGAAGGAAGGGTGATGGGAGGGAGATACGAAGGGAGGGAGAGATAGAGGTGAAGGAAGGAAGGATGATGGGAGGGAGGGAGGAAGGAAGGAAGGAAGGAGGGAGAGGGAGAGATAGAGAGGAAGGAAGGGAGAGGGAGGAAAAACAACTAATAGCAAAGAAACTGAATGACTGAGTATCTCAGTGACTGAGACTCTCCATAGACAACTAATAGCAAAGTGGCTGGACCAGTGGTGAAATTCAAATTTTTTAAACTACCAGTTCCGTGGGTATGGCTTGGTGGGCGTGGCAGGGAAAGGATACTGCAAAATCTCCATTCCCTCCCCACTCTGGGGCCAGCCAGAGGGCCCAGTTTGCCCTCTATTTGCCAGTTCTCCGAACTACTCAAAATTTCCACTACCGGTTCTTCAGAACCTGTCAGAACTTGCTGGATTTTATCCCTGGGCTGGACTCAGTTACAACGGCAATGGTACGTCATTGGAATATCCAAAGGACCAGATTGAGGGCAGATTGTCCTAGAAAATAAAAAAAAAATCTAACTACCCAGTTGCTAACAATTGACACTGCCTTGATAGCACATTCATCAGTCAATCTCCTTTGCTCTATGCTCCCTAAGCTTCTTTGTCAACTTCAGCTCTGCTGGAAGATAAGTCCCAATTCTTGATATTCTGAAGTCAAAGAGTTAAACGTTGATTAGATTGGCTTCTAACACCTAGAATTAGGAAGGGGACATCCTGTCCTACATCTCAGGCAGCCAAATGCCTGGATCCCATCTTGATTGTAAGAGATCACTCTGCTGCTTTCCCAAGGTTTCTTGTTTCTCCTCTTATACAACTCTCTGAATTTCACTTCACTTCGTCTGCCCATAGAAATACATGGCCTTGGAAGAAGTTCAATGTTTGACTCATGCTGAAGCTGGGGTTTTTTTTTAAAAAAATGCATACCCACCAACATAACTACAAGAATCGAGACATCCCAAAGGTTAAAAAAAATCATAATGCATTCCTAGCAGAAATAAGTCATCCCTCCCACACAAAGACACCCCCCCCCTGTCTTTACAGGACTCAGTGGAGAATTCAACTGCGAGAGAAGCAGAATGGTCCTTTTGGTAAATTAAAACAGGGTTTTCAAAATTGTTCAGGCCATGAATCTTGTTTAAAAATAAAAATCCTGGAACCTCTTGTTAAGAAGCAGAGCTCTCCTGGCCAAAAAACCAGTTGTGTTGGGAGTTAACTCTTCCCCCATCCCCATTTTCTCTTTATGAATATCTTTAAGTGCCTTGGTGGCGCAGCAGACTAAAGTGCTGTTAAGTAGCACCAGCTGCCTGCAATTACTGCAAGTTCAAATCTCACCAGGCTCAAGGTTGACTCAGTCTTCCATCCTTCCGAGGTAGGTAAAATGAGGACCCGGATTGTGGGGGCAATAGGATGACTTTGTATAAAAAAGAACACCGCTTAGGAGGGCCCGAAAGCTCTACTAAGCAGGTATATACAAAAGTATGAAGGCTATTGCTTAACGCATTGTAAGTCGCCCTGAGTCTCCGGAGAAGGGCGGCATATATGACTTTGTATAAAAAAGAACCCCGCTTAGGGGGCCCCGAAAGCCCTACTAAGCAGGTATATACAAAAGTATGAAGGCTATTGCTTAACACATTGTAAACCGCCCTGAGTCACCGGAGAAGGGTGGCATATAAATCAAATCAATCAATCAATCAATCAATCTTACAGAACTCTGGAGTTTGGCAGAACACAGTTTGAACCCCAATTTAACTCTGATGATTAGAATAGAATTCTAATTATTGGCCAAGTGTGATTGGACACACAAGGAATTTGTCTTGGTGCATACGCTCTCAGTGTACTTAAAAGAAAAGATACATTACAGCATCAGGGTCTATAGACAAGAATCATGTTGGTCAGAGACATCGTAAGAGAAGGAGTCCTCCTCAAAGCCCACATGATAGCTTCAACTTTGTGGTCATTCAGGAATGGGTTTGAGACATGGCTCTTTCATCAGGTCTAGAGGCAAGGAGCTTTGGGATCCCAGGATTCATCCCTTAGTTCCTGGAGTTGCCCTCCTCAATATTGTAATATAACTTTCTTTTGTCGTCCTTGTCATTTATTACTGTTTTCTATTTATGCAGTATTTCCCATCCTGGGCAACTTTTAAGATGAATGGACTTCAGTTCCCAGAATTCCCTGCCCAACATGTATACTGGGTGAGGAATTCTGAGAGTTGAAGTCCATTTTAAAGTTAACGTGGTTGGGAAGCACCATATTTTTGTTTTTCATATCTTGCACAATACCTACAGTTGCTTGGGTGATTTTATTTATTTATTTATTTATTTAATTTTTATGCCGCCCTTCTCCCGAAGGACTCAGGGCAGTGAACAGTTAAAATAACATACATATAAATGTGAATATAAGATGATTAAGCCAATTTGGCTCATCGGTTAAGAATCTTCAGCATAAAGATTTAGAACAATTAGAAGAGATTTATGCCAGCCCGGCTTGGTGAAACAGAATTGAAACTGCTTAAACATTGAACAAAGAAACAAGTAATGTGTAAGTTATTATTTATTATTATTATTTATTTATTTGCTCAACAGTTAATTTCTCCAGCCTGCTACAGACTCACTGCATTCAGGAAAACAAAAGCCGTGCTGCTGAAATTTTACCTTTGTTTAGAATACAGAATAATACAGATTAACAGAGTTGGAAGGGACCTTGGAGGTCTTCTAGTCCAACCCCCTGCTCAGGCAGGAAAAACTATACCATTTCAGACAAACGGTTGTCTAATTTCTTCTTAAAAACTTCCAGTGTTGGTGCACCCACAAATTATGGAGGCAAATTGTTCCACTGATTGTAACTGTCAGGAAATTTCTCCTTAGTTCTAAATTGCTTCTCTCCTTGATTAGTTCCCACCCATTGCTTCTTGTCCTGCCCTCAGGTGCCTTGGAGAATAGCTTGACTCCCTCTTCTTTGTGGCAGCCCCTGAGATATTGGGACACTGCTATCATGTCTCCCCTAGTCCTTCTTTCCATTAAACTAGACATACCCAGTCCCTGCAACCTTTCTTCGTATGTTTTAGTCGCCAGTCCCCTAATCATCTTTGTTGCTCTTCTCTGCACCCTTTCTAGAGTCTCCACATCTTTTTTACATCGTGGCGACCAAAACTGAATGCAGGTATTCCAAGTGTGGCTTTACCAAGGCATTATAAAGTGGTATTAACACTTCACGAGACCTTGATATAGTAAAGGAAAATTAACTTTAATTGATTGCCCGCTTTATTATAAAGTGGTACTAATATTTCACATCATTTTGACTCTGTCCCTGTTAGTGCAGCCTATAGGATCGCATTTTGAATTGAAAGGGGATCCCCATCTTTCTGCAGGCAGGCATGTTGGACCACGATCCCCATAATCCCAAATCACTGCACGTGCGGGCTGGGGAATATGGGGTTTGCAATCCACTTAGATCTAGAGGACAATTGGGTGGGGAAGATTTTCTTAAAAAACATTTCAAAATAATTTAAAAATATTTTAAAAAATATTTAAAAAAGATAATGAGCAGGACCAGTTGCAACAGACTTTAAAAGGCTCCATTATATAAGTTCAGCCAGACGCAGGAGGATGTCTACCCCGTCCTCACCTATCCTCTCCAGATCCATCTCAGCTGCCACGGTTCGCTCATGGATTGACCCGGAAACTCTCCCCTCCGGGCTGTGATACTAAGGGCGGAACCTTCCCCCTTACCAAAAGGAAGGGCAGTTGAAGCCACGCCCTGTTTCTCAGGGTGACGGTATGCATTGCTGTCACGCGTCAGTAAGCGGAAGTAAAACGGGATTGGTCAATCGAATGAAGGGCGGAAGCCTGGTGGCTTCGATTTCGAACGAAGGGACGGATTGGCTAACGAAGCAACAGCAGCTGCGCAATGACGGGACGGTATGCAAAAACGAAAGCGCTTCCTCACGCGACTGTTCCGCCAAAAGCCCCGAAGGCAGCCAATGAGCAGCCGGATATTCAAATTCGATTAAAAAAAAAAAAACAACTGTTCGGCTTCGGATCATCCCCGTGCTTTCGAACGTCACCACGGTGTCACTATTCAGCCAATGAGAGCCCAGTATGCAAATTGAGAACGCCGTCTCTTGTTTTCCTTTCCTTATTTCCCCCCCTCTCGTGCCTCCGAAAGCTCAGGTTCCTGTAATTTTCAGCCAATAGCTTTCGCGTGGCTGGGCGGGCTTATGCAAATTAAGCCTCCTCACTACTCTTCCTCCTCCTCCTCCATCTTGGGAAGGGTCGACTCTAGACTGAAAAGGCGAGCCATTAAAAACAGCAACGACCGGTGAGGAATCAAAGCAAGGGTGCCCAACCGTCGTTACGCTCAGCGTTGGCCTGAGCCGCAAAGCATCTTGGGACAGACTCGGCGCCAGTTCGTAGGGAAAGCTGGGGGTGTAGGGAGGAGGAGGGGGGGAGGAAACTGGTTCCCGGTGCATCCTGGGAAGGCGCGGTGCATTGTGGGAGGGTTCGGAGTGGAACGTTGCGTTGCTTGAGGATTTGTAGGCTGCGACGGGGGGGGGAAGAGGAGGAGGAGGCGGCGAGGTCGAATCTGCGGGTTTCCCCAATTTGGAGCCTTTGCAGGTGAGTTCTAGACACGCCCACAAATCCACTCCGGGATTCTCTCTCCCGAAGTGCCTATCCGGGTGAGGGGTGTGTGTGTGGAATTGCCGTAAGTCGAGGACTACCTGCTGCTGGACGACCTGTCTGGATTTGGCTGCACTTCCTGAAGGTTTCCGACTAAAGCAGTGGTGTTTTGTTTTTACTACCGGTTCTGTGGGCGTGGCTTGGTGGGCGTGGTGTGGCTTGGTGGGTGTGGCAGGGGAAGGATACTGCAAAATCCCCATTCCCACCCCACTTTTGGGGGAAGGATACTGTAAAATCCCCATTCCCTCTCCACTTCAGGGGAAAGATATTGCAAAATCTCCATTCCCTCCCCACTCCAAGAGGGGGATACTGCAAAATCCCCATTCCCTCCCCACTCCAGGGGAAAGATATTTCAAAATCTCCATTCCCTCCCCACTCCAAGAGAGGGATACTGCAAAATCCCCATTCTCTCCCCACTCCAGGGGGAAGGATACTGTAAAATCCCCATTCCTCCCCACTCCTGAGGAAGGATACTGCAAAATCTCCATTCCCACCTAACTCCTGAGGAAGAATACTGCAAAATCCCCATTCCCACTACACTCCAGGAGAGGGATAGTGCAAAATTCTCATTCCCACCCCACTCTGGGGCCAACCAGAGGTGGCATTTTCTGGTTCTCTGAACTACTCAAAATTTCCACTACCGGTTCTCCAGAACCTGTCAGAACCTGCTGGATTTCACCCCCGGACTAAAGGTTTCTGAACTGCAGCCAAATCCAGACAGATAGTCCAGCAGCAGGTAGTCCTCGACTTACGGTGGGTTCGTTTAGGGACTGTTGGAAGTTACAGGGGCCCCTGGGTAAAAAAAAAGGGACTTACTGTAGGGCTGTTTTTTCACACTTAAGACTGTGGCAGCAGGTTATTATTATTATTTTTAATTTATTATTCAATTTCTACGCTGCCCGCCTCTCTATCCAAAGTGGGTGGCTAGCAGTGCAATAAAGGTGGAAGTATAAAAAAAAACCATTATAAATTTACAGGAATTCAACAGACTAACAATTAAGCGGGGTGTGTGTGTGTAATGCCTTCTCATATTAAAATACATGAGAGATTTACAGAGGCAGTCGTTGACTTAAGTCCATTTAACAACAGTTCGAAATTATGACGACACTCGGGACCGTTTTTCGCGCTTACGGCCTTTGCATCGTCCTCATAGTCACGTGATCAAAATTCAAACGCCTGGCAACTGGCTCATATTTATGACCTTGTTATGGTCTTCTTCCATCACGGGATCCCCTTTTGTGACCTTCTGACCAGCAGAGTCGGTGGGAAAGCCCGATTCACTTAACAACCGTGTGGCTAACTGAACAACTGCAGCGATTCACTTGGCAGCTGTGGCAAGGAAGGTCGTAAAATGGGGCAAAAATCACTTAACCAATGTCTCGCTTAGCAACAGAAATGTTGGCCTCAGTTGTCGTAAGTTGGAGACCACCTGTATTCGTTTTGGACCCACTGCAAAAAAAGAGGGGCTGCTTCTTTAAGCAAGGGCAGGCAAGAAAAAAGCTTGCCCCAACAGCACTGAAAAAAGTGACTTATGACCGTTTTTCACACGACCATTGTAGCATCCCTATGGCCACGTGATCAAAATTCATACGCTTGGCAACTGACTCATTTATGACGGTTTGCAGTGTCCCAGGGTCACATGATCATCCTTTTGCGACCTTTTGACAAGCAAGGTCAATGGGAAAACTAGATTCACTTAACAACCGTATTACTGCCGTGTTTCCCCAAAAATAAGACCCTGACTTATATTTTTTGGACCCCTGAAATAAGCGCTTGGCCTTATTGCCATGCACTCAAAAGCCCGATTGGGCTTATTATCTGGGGATGTCTTATTTTGGGGGAAACAGGGTAAATGAAAACTGAGGTAAGTCACTTGACAACTCTGGCAAGAAAATGTTGTAAAATGGGGCAAAACAGACTTAATAACTGTCTCACTTAGCAACAGAAATGTTGGGCTCAGTTGCGGTTGTAAGTCGAGGAGTACCTGTAATATGTTTGCTGTAACAAATGGAAATTGCATTTATATTGCAATTTATATTGTTTTTATTTGTTTCCTAGTACAATTTGATAGCTTATTAGTAACCTTGACTATCACTAAGTGTTGTATCTTTTTATTCTCAATGAATGTATTTTATTCTCCTTATGTACACTGAGAGCATAGACACCAAAGACAAATTCCTTGTGTGTCCAATCACACTTGTAAAGAATTCTATTCTATTAATACATTACAAGAAAAATGCAGTAATAAAATATACGAATGTTACTGATAAGTATTGATTTCCTCAGAATGACAAGCAAAAAGCTAGCTGCATCATTAACTACAGCATTCAATTTTAAAAAACTGGAACATTTGTCCAATTTTAAACCATATTACAATAAAAAAAAAATCTTAAGCATAGATAGTGGAGATAAAAATTGATTTCTTTTTTAAATTAAAAAAATTATTAGAGAACCAATGACTAAGGTACTTCTGATCAGGCATGGAAATACTGTAAATGCAATGGTAAAATATACACTGCTCAAAAAAATAAAGGGAACACAAGCAGAAGACACCCGAGATCTGAATGAATGAAATAGCCTTATTAAATACTTTGTTCGTTTTATACAGTAGTTTTGTATTTCCCTTTAGTTGTTTGAGCAGTGTATAAACTCCTGTATGTAAAGAACAAAGTACTTAATAAGGCTATTTCATTCAGTCAGATCTCGGATGTCTTCTGCTTGTGTTCCCTTTATTTTTTTGAGCAGTATATTAAATGTGTATTTGCTAATGCCCATCAATAATCAAGCACCAAGCTCTACCTGACTGACTCCTTCCTTGGTTTCCAATTCTAGGCAGTACTGTATCATTCCATCATGATTGTTTTGCCACCCGGGTTAACAGAAGATGAGGAGGCTCTACAGAAGAAATTTGCCAAACTCAAGAAAAAGGTGAGCTGGTTCACCTTGAGGGTGAAATTGTTCTTATTGTTCAGAACAATAAGTGAGCTGGTTTCACCTTGAGGGTGAAATTGTTCAGACAGGTAGTCTTTGACTTTAACAACAGTGTGTTTAGCGAAGTTACGACGACATTGAAAAACATGATTCAGGACCGTTTTTTCACACGACTGTTGCAGCATCCCTATGGCCACGTGATCGAAATTTGAGCACTTGGCAACTGACTTGTATTTATGACAGTTGAAGTGTCCAAGGGTCATGTAATCCACCTTTTGCGATCTTCTGACAAACGAAGTCAGTATGGATGCCAGATTCTCTTTTTTAACAACTGCAGTACCGTATTTTTCGGAGTATAAGACATACCTTTTTACCCCCAAAAAGGGGGTGAAAATCTGGGTGCGTCTTATACTCCGAATGTAGCCCCGCCCGCCCGCCGGCCCCCATCCTTGGGAGGTTGTTGGCCTCTATGCGTCGCATTTTTCCGGTGGTTTCAGGCGGTGGGGATCCTCACTGTTGCACGCTGTTAGATAGGTGGTGAAAACGGTTAGGGTGCTGCTTGGAACCTGCTGAAAACTGCCACCGCCGTATTTTCATGAGAGCGTGCAGCTCTGCGAATTGCATCGGGGAATCGGGAAGGAAAACTCCAGAAACGTGATGCATGGAGGCGCTGCTCTTGCGAAGTGGGTGCTTCTGTGTGGAGAGGTGTAAGGCAAGGTGCTTGCAGCCCAGTCTGCCCCTTCTCCAAACAACCCAGGCTGAGGGCGGTCAGCTTCTGCTCCTGGCCCGGGAGACGGATCTGGCCAGGAGGGAAGAGAAAGTGAGGCTGCAGAAAAGGAGGAAGAGGAATTGGGGAGAAAAACGCCGGAAAACGCGATGCGTGGAGGCAATGCTCTTTTTCCTCCCCAATTCCCCGAAGCAATTCGCAAAGCCACCCACTCTCCTCCTCCTTTTCTGCCGCAGAAATGTTGGGCTCAATTGTGGCTGTAAGTCGAGGACTACCTGTATAGATCAAGGGGTTGAACGTCAGCCAGATGTTTTAGTACAACAGGAAAGAATGGGACTAGCAAATGCTATTTTTGGGAAGGAAGGCATGTTGAACTATGCGTATCTTTTATTGACTTTTATTTTTTTTTCTTCTTCCCATCCAGAAAAAGGCCCTCATGGCCTTAAAAAAGCAGCAGGGTTCAACCAGCCAGGCTATCCAGGGAGGAATTAAACGATGTAAGTCGGGCTTTTGTGAAAAAAATGGGCTGCTGTGAGGGAGGCGCCTTCCTGCCAATGTTGCCCATCTGGGGACAGCAGTTTTTTCCTTTCTTCCCTGTTTCCAGCCATCTCAGATCAGCCAGTAGTCGACACCGCGACAGCCACAGAACAAGCCAAGATGCTGGTGAAAACGGGGGCCATCAGTGCTATTAAAGTTGAGAACAAAAACTCGGGATTCAAACGCTCTTGGACTCGGAAGGTGAAGCCAAAAGTAAGCTGGGTTAATGCAAGGAGGTGCAAGGAGAAGCCCTCTAATGCAAGGGTGTCCATCCTGGGGAACGTTTAAAACCCGTGGACTTCAATTTACCAGAGCCAGTATGGCTGCTCCAATGGATTGGGCCAAAGATGCTTTTTTCAAGAGAGAACTGGACTTTCTGGTTTTTCTTTGAAGACGTTTTGCTTCTCATCCAGGAAGCTTCTTCAGCTCTGACTGGATGGTGGGGAATGGAAGGATTTATACTCCTTGCAGACAGCTGGTCATTTGCATCCTTTTAGCGAGTCGCTAAAGTCCTGAGGACACAGATAAACCTGGAGGTTTATCTGTGTCCTCAGGATCACCTGAGTGGTGCAAATGGGTGTGGAGCCTTTTTGGAACCGTTGAAAGGACTGTGTTGTAAACTGGAGATAGATGGTGTCGTGTCCCTCCCCCTCTATTGAGAGAGGGATGTTCAGGTTTGACATAGATGGCCTCTTTGACCCTTCTTTCAAACCAGCGGTCCTCTCTGTCCAAAATGTGGACTTTGCTGTCTTCAAAAGAGTGGCCTGTGTCTTTCAAAGACACAGGGATATGACATCATCTATCTCCAGTCCACCACACAGTCCTTTCCAACAGTTCCAAGAAGGCTCTACACCTATTTGCACCACTCAGGTGACCCTGAGGACACAGATAACCCTCCAGGTGGCCTCAACGGCTCGCTTGAAAGAATGCAAACGACCAGCTGTCTGCAAGGAGTATAAATCCTTCCATTCCCCAGTCAGATCTGAAGAAGCTTCTTGGATGAGAAGTGAAACGTCTTCAAAGAAAAAATCCAGTTCCCTCTTGAAAAAAACACCTTTGGGACAACCATGACCTGGATGACTGAGAATCTCCGTGGACATCTAGCAGGTCAGGGTTGCTTTTAGCTTGCTTATTAATGCCTGTTTGTCTTTAGGAGACCAAGAAGGGATCTGCCCCAACTTACCAGCCGTTTCAGCGCAGCGTCTCAGCAGATGACGATTCCCGAGAGGTAACTGAGATACAATTCCCTAATCAGGGTGGGAAATAGGTTAGGTCAGTGCTTGCGGGGTTCTCCTTCAGCGGTTCAAAATATATGTTCAGCGGTTCAGAATATCCGTTCAGTCATTCATACCCTGGTCTTCTCCTGTGTGGACTACTACAATGCGCTCTGCATTGTAAATTTCAAAATTTTGTTTGAAACAACTCAAGGCAGTGCATCTAAAGGTATTCCTTGCTTACCAACCATGATTGGAAACTCGAGAACTCTTTTACTAAGCCCTGTGGTCACAGTGAAAAATCACACGACTGCACTAGACTTAGAATGTAATTTCATACTTAACAAGCCTTTTTTTTTTTTAATCTTTCATTTTAGGCCCGGCGCCCCCAAAGGAAGTATCTATACGAGAGGTTGGTTCCATTCACGCCATCATTTATTTATTTTTAGTCCTTTATTTATCAATTACATTTATAGGTCTCCCATCTCTCTGATAAGGTGATTCTTACGGTACTATCAGGATAATTCCGTTGATGCCAGCTTTGGCGAGCAGAATCTGTCCAGTGACTGGAGCAATCCAGCTGATAAAGGCTGCATTAACTAAAGTATTTTTGTGTTGAGGGACAACCATTGCTGTTTAGTGTAACTTTGTCACTTTGGTGGTTTTAGTTGGTACTAAACAGGTCAACAGGTTCCTTGGTGTGAAAATGTCGGCTGGCGACCCCCAGGGGGAGAGCCTTCTCTGTGGTGGCGCCCACCCTCTGGAACGACCTACCCCCAGAGATACGAGTGATCCCAGACTTTTCGTCGGGCACTTAAAACCTACTTTTTTCAGTTATCCGGGCTGGCCTGACTCCATGTGGGTTTTAACGTTTGATATGGATTTTAACTGAATTGTTTTAAATTGTGGGCCAAATTTTATAAATTATTTTAAAATTATTTTAAGTTTTGCATACAGTTGTTTTAGTTGGCTGTTCACCGCCCTGAGTCCGGAAGGAGAAGGGCGGTATAAAAATTCAATAAATAAATAAATAAAAAATTGTGCCCCTAAAATTAAGGAATTAGGAGCCTGATTCTGAAAAATAGAATTGCTTATTTTTCCACACATCGATGTGTACTTTGAACACTAATTTTGGAAGTGGAAAATTCTTTTATTGTCACTCTTCGTTAATAACCAAAGATTCAGATGTCATGCAGACCATTCAGGGCTCAACAGATCTGGATACTTGCTGAGCTTTAATTCAGATGTGCAAAGTACCATTATGTGTGTAGGTGAAAAACTGCCCTATAATTATTGTTATTTTACAAGTGACAGGCCTTTAAAACAGTGGTCTCCAACCTGTCTGGGTCGGTGGACCGTTGGAGGCAGAGGCAGCAGTAGTGGGGGAGGAGAGGCGATGATTACGCATGCGTGCCGCTTTCACAAATGCAGCTGTGTGCACACAGTTGCCCATTGCTTCTCTGGCCCGGTTCCAAATGGTCTAAGGCCCGGCACCAGGCCACGGACTGGGGGTTCGGGACCCCTGCTTTAAAAAAAAACCTCAATAGAGTCTTACGAGACTGTGAGGGGTGTCGTGTTTATTATGGGAATAGGGTTATCCCGAGGGATGGAAAGAAATCAGATGGAGGTCAAATGCAAAGAATGAGAATGACATTGCTAAAAGTACTCATTTGCAAAGCATTTGGGGAATGATAACGTAGATATTAAAAACTGAAAACTTTTAAAAGCTTGCGAGCGAATGGGAGGATAGAAAAGGCAAGTGATACAATACTCGAAGGCTGAAAGCAAAACACAAAGGGAAATCTGTCAATCTTGATTGTTCTTTGCCTACAAGGCCAAGTGTTACTGTTCATGCCAGTTATTTCCTCCTGTGCCCCGTAGCTCTGATTTGGGGAAGTAGACGCTGAGTGTCCTCTCGTAATTACCTGCTTCTCTATATTCCGCCACTTCTGGTGAATCAATTCTCTTCCTTCCGTGCTCTCTCCTAGCTTTGTGAGCTCCAGTGATAGCCAGCGAGATCCAGAGAAAGAGCCAGAAGAAGGCAGAGATCCAGATAAAGAATCTGATCAGAGTGAAAGTCTGCATGGATTTGAGAGGGACAGTGACCGGGATCGTAGCCGGGACAGGAGTAGAGACCGGGACAGAGATCGAGACAGAGACAGAGACCGGGACAGAGACCGGGACAGAGACAGAGATAGAGATAGAGACCGGGACCGAGATCGAGGACGTGAGCGAGAACGGGACAGAGAAGGCTACCGCCGTAAGAAATATTTGGTTTTTCAGGAGGGCAGTGTTAACGGGCTGAGTTACTTGAAAGCAATTTCCTTTTATTGTTTCTCTGCTATAGACAGAAATCTTGCCAGACTAAAGCAAACTACTTGCCTCATTAAAGATATACAGGTAGTCCTCGACGTACGATCACAATTGAGCTCAAAATTTCTGTTGCTAACTGAGACAGCTGTTAAGTGAGTTTTGCCCCATTTTACAACCTTCCTTTTGCCGCGGTTGTTAAGTGAATCGCCGTAGTCGCTAAGTTAGTAACCCAGTTGTTAAACGAATCTGGCTTCCCCGTTGACGTCGCTTGTCGGAAGATTGCAAAAGGTGATCAAGTAACCTCGGGACATTGCAACCGTTATAAAATACGAAATGACCGTACAAGGTCATTTCAGGTGGCACATTACACCCTAGAAATCGGGTTTGGCTTTTTTGCAAGAATATATGGAAATCGCTTTTTTTTTTAAGTACTTGCGTTTAAAGAATAAGTTGACCCTAAAACTTTTAACCAAAACAAATGCATAATTCAAGGATAAGCCCATTGTGACATTTAAAGCATACAAGAATTTTCAAGAGTCAACTTATCTGTGAGTGGCATGTCTTTCACAATATTTTGGTAAAAAATTGAAGGGTCTGCTTATCCGCAGATGGGTTTACACACCACTCTCTACAAAATATTGATTCTGCAGGAGAAAACAGAAGAAGATTTTCTGTTGTGACCCAGGCCCATGTAGTTAATATTAAATGCAATACAATTCCCAAAACAAACAGATTTTATTAAAACAGCTGAGAATTAACTCATTCTCAGCTTATTCCAAATTAAATGAAAGCAGAGTTCTCAAAACACCTTCAGTTTTATCTCTGACCTCGGGATAATTAGGCAAACTGCCAAAGGCTTTTCTTGGCAACAGTTCAGGAACAGAAGACGCTGACAGGAAAGAAATACAGCCAAACACGAAGCAAATCTCTCAACGGTTGTTTTCCGGCAAAGAGGTCAAGAGCCCTTACTGCTCTTTTAAGCCTTATGGGAGGGACCAATCATCTCTTGGCCCTACTCCCGATTCGTCCTCTCTGCTTTAGCTGCTCCTGCCTTCTGGCAGCTCTTCTCATACAGGCTCCTCCTGTTCCTCTTGCTCTCTACTGTCAGCCTCTGGAGGCTCCGAAGTCCGCGCATCACTCCCTGATGGCCCTGGCCCCATCTCTGCCTCCGACGCAGAGCCCTCATCCGGGCCTTCCTCAGCCTCCAGGACTGGCCCATGTTCTTCCTCAGCCTCATCGCTGTCCGACTCCTCTGCCAGCTCCGCAGGCTGCTGGCAGATCACAACACTTTCTGTGTGGTTTGCAGGACAGGCAGAACCGAAATAACACACTTTTTCTCAACCACTTCTTTCTTTTTTTTTCCTTTCATTATCCAGGATCGGATTCTTACCCCGAGGGACGTCTCCCTCGCAAAGGGAACACGGTGTACGTGTACGGGGCAAATATGAATGAGGCCATGTTGACCACGGCTTTCTCGGCCTTTGGGAAGATCATTGACCTCTCTGTCGATAGTGTCCGCAAGTGAGTGCTGGGAGGAACCTGGACGGGGTCTCCGAAGAAAATCCAAATGACACCCTCAGTAGAAATTTGCATGCAAATAAAGAATCCTGCCAACCAGTTCACTCAACAGGCTGTTGATTTGAGCTCCGAGCTCGGCAATTTGGTTAGAAACGTTTCATCACCATTCGAGGAGACATCGTCAGTGCGCTTTTGAGTTGTGCTTATCTGTCAGAGCACTGGCCTTTAAATACCTTTTTATCTGATGCAGATTAGTGTGGACGTTGTTTGTTCGGCTACTTCTGAGTCATGGTCTGACTTTGGACTGTTTGATTGGCTGGTTGTTGTGACCGAGGCATGGTTTTTAAGTACTGTCTGTGTGATGAAATTAGTGCTGTTTGTTCGGATACTACTGAGTCATGGTCTGGTATCGGTCACACAGACGGTACTTAAAACGAAAGTGTCAACGTTCCAAGTAATGCACTCATTGAAAGCAGAACTCTGAGGCAGGTAGATTCCTCAAAGAACAATTTATTGCAGGGCTGTCAAACTCGCGGGCCGCATGCATCACACGCTGGCCACACCCATGCCTGGTTTAGCAAAGGGGGGGGAAAGTCGCGATACATCATGTGATGACGCTGTGACGATGCAAGTTTGACACCCCTGATTTATTGGATACATCATATTGGCACAACTGGTGAAAACTGACTCTGAAAGTTCCTGCGGTTTTCACCCAACTAAAAAGTGAAAGTTCCCCTCCCCACCCCCAGTTATCAGTCACATTGTCCAATCGAGGTGCCGGCCGGTTGCTCGGTTACTCTACTCCTCCTCTTCTCCGCCACCTGTTGAAATGTCCTTGGTTCCCACAGGAAAACTTTTTGTTATGACTACAAAGCCCCAGCTAACTATTTTCCCTCCTCCCTGTCTTATGGGAATCCTGAAGCCATAAAAATGTTCTCAGACGAGTTTGCTTCAGGGTTGACACAAAGACAGTAACAACTCAGTAACAACAGCCAGCCCATCAAACTGTCCAAAGTCAGACCATGACTCAGAAGTAGCTGAACAAACAACATCCACACTAATTTGCATCGCACAAAAAGGTATTTTAAAGGCCAGTGCTCTGACAGACGAGCACAATTCAAAAACGCACCGACGATGCCTCCTCGAATGGTGACGAAACGTTTGCAACCAAATTGCCAAGCTCGGAACTCAAACCCACAGCCCAACTACCAACCCGAGCTCTTTATATTCAAATTCATTTCAGCACACCCATCACTCCTTAATTAAATATAGGTAGTCCTCGACTTACGACCGCGTCTGAACACCCATATTTCCATCGCTAAGCGAGACGGCTGTTAGACTAGTTTTGCCCCATGTTACGACCTTTCCTGCCAGTGTTGTTAAATGAATCACTGCCGTTGTTAAGTTAGTAACCTGGTTGTTAAGTGAATCAGGCTTCCTCGTTGGCTTTGCTCGTCGGAAGGTCGCAAAAGTTGATCACATGATCCGGGGATACTGCAACGATCAGCAATACATGCCAGTTGCCAAGCATGCCAAATTTTGATCACATGACTGGGGGGATGCTACAATAGTTGTAAGCGTGAAAAACTTACTAAACAATGGCTGTAAGTCGAGGGCTACCTGTAAACAGCGACAGTCTTCAAGATGGCTACCTCATTTCTGTTCATCAGAATATCCAATGGCGATACCTTTATCCAAAGGTTTATCCCTTCATGCTAAATTGTCTATTAAATCTCAACTCTTAATTTGAGGAACATGGCTAAGTCATGGCTTACTGAACTTCCATTTTACTGAACAAGCCTACAGATTTGTTTCTCAGAATTGGGTAGATATGAAGAAGGATCACTATCCAAAATTGAGAAATCTTTTTTTTTTAAGCATCACTTCGCCAGTCATAGGAAGAGGATAGTGTCATTTTTTTTTAAAAAAAAATAATCTTGAAGGGAATTGATACTTCTCTTCATTCCCCCTCCCGCCCCACCAATATGTTGGCTGGAAAATTTTGGGAGTTGAAGCCCTCGCATCTTAAAAGTTGTGGCTGAAAAACACTGCTACGTGAAATGACACAAGTAATAGGTATTAATTTCAGATTAAATATTTAGTCCACGAAATGTTAATTATTATTTTTTAAATGGAAGATGTGGGAATGATTTACACATGTGCCTTAATCTTATTTTACGTGCTGAAAAATGTGAACTCCCCGTTTCTTAAAAGATCAAAATGTCAGGAGGGTATAATGTACTGGTGACCTAAGTCAGTGGCTGTTGCTGGAAGCAACCACAATGGGGTCAAAAAATTCCTTTCCTTCTCCTTCCTTTTTCTTCTCCTTCTTTTTCCATTAAGGTCGGAGGAACAGATGTGTAACTTTGACTCACGTTGACCCTGGTTCCTCAGTAAATGGTGCCTTGTGCCACTAAGTACTTAGCCACATGGGACTTTTCCCACCCCCACCCCACCCCTCTAACTGCTCTTCATTTTTTCCTAACTCTTAGCTGTGCTTTTGTGACCTATGACAAGATTGAATCAGCAGATCAAGCTATTGCTCAGGTATCGGAGAAGGGGTTTTCTTATGGGTAGCGGAATTAAAATGAGAGCCGGTATGGTCTAATAGTGGTTAAGACGCCAGGCTAGAAAGCCAGGGGACCATGAGTTCAAGTCCCGCCTTAGCCTTGAAAGCCAGCCGGGTGACTTGGACTGGTCACTGTCTCTCAGCCCACCTCACCCTCACAAGGGTGGTGGTTGTGAGGAAAATAGGAGGAGGGTGTGTTATTTGTAAAAATAATAAAGGAAGGGAAGGAATGAAGGAGGAGGGAGGGAAGAAGGTGAGGGAGGGAGAGGGAGGAAGATGAGGGAGGGAGGAAGGAAGAGGAAGGAGAGGGAGGGAGAGGAAGGGAGCGAGGGAGGGATGGAAGAAAGATGAGGGAGAGAGGGAGGGAGGGAAGATGAGGGAGGGAGAGGGAGGAAGATGAGGGAGAGAAGGAGGGAGGAAGGAAGATGGAGGGAGGGGGAGTGAAAGTGAGTGAGTGAGTGAGTGAATGATGGAGGTGGCCTATGCTGGGAGTGGCTGAGAAGACTTCCACCCAGGTGTCTCCCATCCTCTTTTAGTTTTTAATCTTTATTTAATTTCTCTTCATTTTAATCGGTTTTTGTCTTGATTTAATCTCCTTTAATTTTAACGGTTTTGTATCATCTTTTTATGGCTTTGTAAGCTGGCCAGAGTCACTTCAACAACAGTGAGATGGACGCTATATACATTTAATAAATAAGTCAGGAGGAACAGTCCTGGACCCCCCCGTTTCCCTCCATCATTTTCTGCTCTTCAGTTGTCCGTTTGGATCGCCCTATTATAGCTGCAATCGGCCCCTCCCTATTTCCTCTCCCCCCCCCCTTTCTCTTGCATCACAATAGGATGATGGGTCTTGGCTTGGTTAAGTCTTATTGGCCTGTACCAGAGACAGGGAAGTCTCTTGTTTTCTCAAAGTTGGTCTGAGTTGATTGGGTGTCTTGTCTCCTCCCAGCTCAACGATACCATCGTGGAAGACGTGAAGCTGATGGTCAGCATCGCTCGCAAGCAGCCCATGCTGGATGTGGCCGTCGGCAAATCCGTCTGGGGAAGTTTGGGTGAGGAGATGGATGTAGGCAGAAGCATGGGAGTATGGCCAACAAGTTTCCCAGGCCATTTTTACTTTTATGTTAAAAGCAGCCCAAATAATCCCAAAGGTGCTTTTTTCAAGAGGCAACTGGACTTTCTTGGTTTTTCTTTGAAGACATTTCACTTCCCATCCAAGAAGCTTCTTCAGCTCTGACAGGATAATGGAGAATGGAAGGATTTATATTCCTTGCAGACAGCTGGTCATTTGCATCCTTTTAGAAGGTCCTTGAAGCACTTGGAGGTTTATTTGTGTCCTCAGAGTCACCTGAGTGGTGCTTCTGGTTTCTGTAGTCTGCAATTTTTCCTCCTCTGGAAATCCATTCCTACTCCCACGCCAATCAAAGGGTGTTCATCCCAAATTGTATAACTAAAAGTCTCTAGAGATTCTCAGTCGTCCAGGTCATGGTTGTCCCAAAAGTGCTTTTTCCGGAGGGAATTGGACTTTCTTGTTTTTTCTTTGAAGACCCTCTAAAACGGTAGTTCTCAACCTGTGGGTCGGGACCCCTTTGGGGGTCGAACGACCCTTTCACAGGGGTCGCTTAAGACCATCCGAAAACACATACTTTCAATGGTCTTAGGAATAATTTTATGGTTGGGGGTCACCACAACATGAGGAACTGTATTAAAGGGTCGCGGCATTAGGAAGGTTGAGAACCACTGAGTCTAAAAGGATGCGAATGAGCAGTTGTCTTCAAGGAATATAAATCCTTCCATTCCCCACCATCCTGTCAGAGCTGAGGAAGCTTCTTGGTTGAGAAGCGAAATGTTTTTAAAAGCAAAAACCAGAAAGTCCAGTTGCCTCCTGAAAAAAGCACCTTTGGGACAACCGTGGCCTGGATGACTGAGAATCTCTACGGACTTTCAGCCCAAATATTTTTTTCTCCTCGTGCACCCAACTGCCATTTTACATTGTGCCTGCTTGTGCTTGAAAATCTTAAAGATGGGAACGGACTAAATAAAGATGCCTAGGTTCTCTAGCATCGCTAGGATTTGGCATCAGAGGTTCCCAAGATCAAGTCCCTCCCAAAATATTTCTGCATCCCAAATTGCGGGATGGGGGAGGGGAAGGAGGGCCTTATGCCACAGGCTTCGCGTGGTTTCTCTTTTTGGGAGGCAAAGCCAGAAGTGGGTGAGAGCCTGGTGGCGTGGCAGATTAAGCATTGTAATTAACATTCAGCTGCCTGCAATTACTGCAAGTTCAAATCTCACCAGGCTCGAGGTTGACTCAGCCTTTCTAAGGTAGGTAAAATGAGGACCCAGATTGTGGGGGGCAATAAGCTGACTTTGTATAAATATATACAAAAGTATGAAGGCTATTGCTTAACGCATTGTAAGCCGCCCTGAGTCTCCGGAGAAGGGCGGCATATAAATCAAATAAATAAATAATAATAAAAATAAAAATAAGCCATAAGCTATTTATCTTTCGCTAGGATCGCTGATGTATTCTCATTTCCTTTTTTTCAGCTGCAGTAAACACCATCAATGGTTCTCATCGAGACAAGCGAGCCCAGGTTATCTACAAAGAGGACAACTTCTGAAGCGTAGGAAGACCCTGTTTCTCCCCTGTCCTCTCTCTGCCTTTCCATTTAAAAGATTCAAATAAATGTTGGCTTTTTAAAAAAAAAAAAAACCGTTTTGAACCGTGCTAATTCCAGTTTTAGGAGTGAAGCTTTGGAAAGCACTGTGTCCTTTTTGGTGTCTTTAATACAAGCTTGAACCTCAAGACACTCCACAACTTGGAAGAAAATATAGATGAAATGTAAATACTGAAGATTTTTCTAAATGTAGTTTCGCCACAGAAAATGGAAGCGATTGTTTTTCCTCAGATGATTCGCAGCGGAAAGAAAGGAAGGTTGAGGCAACCAAGTTGGAAAAAACACTTAGTTTGATAACAAAAAGCAATTTATTAGCTTCAGAATTAGCCAAGCATCAAGCAGAGTTAATAATGGGGATAATGTGACGAGCATCTACGTAGAAAGAGACCAGCTTGTTTTGAATCCTATGATTTAAGTATATATAAAATCACAAGAGGACTGCAAGACGAGAAAGTAAAACTCCTGTATGAAAATTAATCTCCCAACCAGATAAATGGGGGAAGTGGATGTAAAAAATGAGGACGCAGGTAGTCCTTGACTTACAACCGTTCGTTTAGTGACCGTTCGAATTTAACAACAGGAAAACTAGGGGGGGGGGGGAGTGACTTATGACTGTTTTTTCACACTTTTATGACTGGCGGAATCCCCATGGTCCCTTGATCAAAATTTGGATACTTGGCAAGCGGTCCATGTTTATGACGGTGGCAGCGTCTCCGGGGTGTGTGTGGGTGTGTTACACGATCCCTTTTTGCGACCTTCAGACAAGCGCAAAGGCAACGGGGAAGCCAGATTCACTTAACAAGCACGCTACTAATTTAACCATGGCGGTGATTCACTTAACCGCTGTGTCAAGAAAAGTCCTAAAGTGGGGCAAAACTCTCTTAGCAGTGGAAATTTTGGGCTTGATTACGGTTGTAAGTCGAGGACCGCCTGTAATAGATTCTGTCAGAATGTTGAAAAATCCTAAGAGGACGTAGGTGGAGAAAAGTTAAAATACGGATGCAATTTTTGCTTGTGGAAGAGTTATGTGACATCATCTGGGCCTGACAAAAATCCTGTTATTTTTGAAACAAAGGCAAGGGGGATTAGCGTAAAAGGCAGAGGGAATGGCTCAGAAGCACAGGCGGAAATGTCTCTACCAATGTAACAGATAGGAGGGCCTTGAGGTCAGGCCAAGGAAATAATGTGAGCACCTAAGCCAAACTCCTCTCAATTTCTCACAAAGGTAAAAGTGATGGGCGAGGGAAGTACATTCAGACTTGCAAGATTTTTGTTTGATTAGCTATTCCAATAAAGAATTCTTATCCTACATGGCATCGGTTTCTTAGTTTGGTCTACCTTGGTCTATCTTGTTGGGCTGGCAGTTGCTGAGAACTCTTATGACCGTTACAAATATTTATTTTAGTTTGTTGATAGATAAAAGGGCACTGGTAAAACAAATATGTGAGTTACGGGAAATTTCTCCAAACCCAGAAGAGACCATGAGTTGAAAGTCCACCTTAGCCCTGAAAACCAGCTGGGTGGCCTTGGGCCAGTCGCCCCCCCCCCCTCTCTCTCAGCCCAATCCACCCGACAGGTGGAAAATAGGAAGAAGATGCATTAAATATATTTGCTGCCTTGAGTTATTTGTAAAAAGATGGGAGATGGATGGATGGATAGAGAGAACAAGGGATGGATGGATAGGATGGATGGGTAGATAACGATGGATGGGTAGATGATAGATAGACAGACAGACAGACATAGATAAATGATGGATAGGTAGGTAGGTTCCTAGAGGAGGTCAACCCTGACTGCTGTTTGGAAGGCCAGATCCTGAAGATGAAACTCAAATACTTTGGCCACCTAATGAGAAGGAAGGACTCACTGGAGAAGAGCCTAATGCTGGGAAAGATTGAGGACAAAAGAAGGAGATGGCAGAGAACGAGGTGGCTGGATGGAGTCACTGAAGCAGTAGGCGTGAGCTTAAATGGACTCCAGAGGATGGTAGAGGACAGGAAGGCCTGGAGGAACGTTGTCCATGGGGTCACGATGGGTCGGACATGACTTTGCAACTAACAACAACAACAAAGGTAGGGAGAGAGAGAGAGATGAGAGAGATAAGTGCTCTTGATTGCAGTAAAACCAGGACACAAACAAAGCGTGTGTGAAAAAATTGAACAAGCAAAAAGTTCAACATTGAACAAGGGAGTAAGACAAGGAAGTGTGATGCTATTTGGTTGTTTAATGTATGTGTGAGAAATAATTGTGATTAGTAGAGTTGTGTTGTTTGGGAACTTGAATGTGCAAGTTATTTTTCTATGCTCAGGAAGAACATATTGGCTGAAAATTCCAATTATAGGCAGTCCTTGCTTAATGACCGCTCATTCAATGAACAGTCAAGTTGAACAGCGCTGAATGAGTGGTATTTGCAACCCGTCCTTGTACATACGACCCATGTGGCATTCCCCTGGTCACGTGATTGTTATTTGGGCATTCGGTGACTGGCCGCATTCCAGCCACTGCAGCGTCCCATGATTTGATCCCGATTTCCGACTTTCTCACAAGCAAAGTCAATGGGGAAGCCAGCAGGAAGTCAAAAATCACAAGCCTATTAAGTCCTCACTTACTGCCCAAGGTGGAAATGCTGGCATAAAGTGGCATCATGTGTCTTGCATTCAATGACGGAATGTTGATAGTTTGTTGATAGAATTTCCAGCCCCAATTAACATTATGATTAAACAAGGATTCCCTGTAATTGCAGTGTATATTAGATAGGCTATGACGCCATGATAAGTATCAGTTTGAACAGTAATGTGTCAGAAGCCAAGGTTGCTTATATGTTTCTTTATCATATTTATATCCCACCACAATTTGAAGATAGTGGCTTCTAGATGAGAAAAAACTTCTACAGTACAATTCAGATTAAAAAAAAATCTACTTCATGAAATGATCCCCTCATAAATCAACCCAACAATCAGACATGCACGAAAGGCAGTAAAATATACCATGTTTCCCTGAAAATAAGACCCTGTCTTATATTTTTTTTGAACCCTGAAATAAGCGCTTGGCCTTATTGCCACGCTCTTAAAAGCCCGATTGGGCTTATTATCAGGGGATGTCTTATTTTGAGGGGAAACAGGATATGAAAGAATAGTTCTGCCTGAGAAGGAAATGGAATAAATAATGGCAAGTTATACACAGTAGGCAAAAAAACTAGAGCAAGTATTTAGGTATTGGTAGAATATTTATTAAAGGGAGATATCCATGGAAAAAAAAAGTTTTGATAGTTCGTGATCTGTTGCCGAAAAAGAATGTGGCAAAATCGAACACGTCTATAGGCGAGCGGACTCTATAAAAGTAGGAACCGTGACAAATACAAGAGAAGGATGCAATGGAACTGAGATACTTAAATCTGTATTTTCACACAAGAACAAACCAGCAGAATGAATGTCTACTGAAAGCAGAATGAAGGAAAAAAAACCGAGTAACTGGTATGAAAGAAAGATGTTAAAATGATTGGACAGAAAGAATGAGGATCCAATAACAAAACAAACATTTATTTATTTAAGACATTTATACAGCCGCCCATCTTTCAACCAACTCTGGTTGAAACGAAGAGACATAAAATCACATTAAATTTATAACACTTAAACCAGGGATCGGCAACCTTAAACACTCAAAAGAGTCACAAAGGTCCTAACCGGAAGCCCCCCGTTCAATTCTGGAGCCAACCAAAAGTCTGGTTCCCCCACCATAGAATCTCCTCCTAGCACGGCGTCCTTTTTCCTCTGCTGACTGGAAGTCCGGTTCCCCCACCATAGAGTCTCTTCCTAGTGTAGCGTCCTTTTTCCTCTACCTGTCCTAACCGAAAGCCCTATCAATTGTGGAGCCAACTGGAAAGCCTGCCCCTTGCCATAGAGTCTCCTCCTGGCACACCGTGCTTTTCCCTCCCAAACCAGAAGCTCCTCAAAATTGTGGCACCAACTGGCGACGGAGCTGCAGCAGAGGGATAAAAGAGCCACATGCGGCTCCAGAGCCGTAGGTTGCCGACCCCTGACTTAAACCCATGATTAAAACTTTAAAAACAACATCAGCAACAGACATGAAGCCAGGATGATATGGCCTGGAGGAAATAGATGAAATCTTTAAGAGGAAAAAGATAAGTTTGAAAATCGAAAAGTAATGTGTGAATTTATGTACTGGGGGAAGGGATGAAAGTTTGCAAGGATGTGAGAAATGCTGTTTATAGACGTTTGAATTGCATTTTCTTTTCTTTTTTTTAATTTGATTTATATGCCCCCCTTCTCCGGAGACTCAGGGCGGCTTACAATGCGTTAAGCAATACTTTTGTATATTTATACAAAGTCAGCTTATTGCCCCCACAAACTGGGTCCTCATTTTACCTACCTTAGAAAGGATGGAAGGCTGAGTCAACCTTGAACCTGGTGAGATTAGAACTTGAAGTAATTGCAGACAGCTGGGGTTAATCACAATGCTTTTAGTCTGCTGATTTCATACTATCAGTTTCCTTGGCTTGCTAGTTCTTCCTTACTTTCTGCGTGGTATGTAATGTTGCATTTTCCCAAAGGCACCAGTTTTACAGATCTGCTTACAAAATGTGCTATTATCTTCCAGGGCTTTGCTGCAGTAAATGTGGCAGCTCACAAACGTTGAATGATTTTTTTTTAATGTTGTGTATGTCTCCTGGGGGAAATGGACAATAAAGCTGCATTAAGATTGGAAGCACTTCATTATAGCTTGGGGAATGAATTGATGAAATGATTGATGCCTGCCATATGTGCTCATTTGATCGTAAGCCTCCATTGCAATCAAGATTTTGATTCCTGCAGTACCATTTTAATGAACTATAGTATGAATTAATATGGTTTTCATTTGTTGGTATTTCTGAAAAAGAATGATTGATTTAAATTGTTGACATGTGAAATAGAAAAATGGTCCTTCTGTGCATCATTTTCCACGTAGCATCAAACTCCACGATCTCCAGAATTGGAAAGTCAAAAAGCCCCATTAAATACACACAGATGTGCTGTTCCTTTTCCTTATCTCTTTCCTCAATCATGCCATTCTACAGGTAATCCTCATCTTACAACAGGTCACCAGCAAATCAAGCTGAGCCTGTCAGCTGGAAAACCCAAAGGTGCTTTTTTCAAGAGGCAACTGGACTTTCTGGTTTTTTCTTTAAAGACGTTTCTCTTCTCATCCAAGAAGCTTCTCTAGCTCTGGATGAGAAGTGAAATGTCTTCAAAGAAAACCAAGAAAATTCAGTTGCCTCTTGAAAAAAGCACTTTTGGGACAACCATGACCTGGATCAAGGGTCAGCAACCTGTGGCTCTGGAGCCGCATGTGGCTCTTTCATCCCTATGCTGCGGCTCCCTTTCACTCAAAATATGTGTCACAACCACCAATGTGCAACACCCGCCAGCACACGATTGATTGAGCTTTTCAACCCCCCGGTAGGCCAACCATGGATAAATCCAAGAAAAGAAAAGTTTCAGAAGAAAACAGAATGTTTAATTCAACTACATATGCTAGTTTTGTGGCCGCTCAAGAAATAGTCAGGCACGGGAAGGGTTTTGTGGCTCCCGGTGTTTTCTTTTCTTTGGAAAATGGGTCCAAATGGCTCTTCGAGTGTTTAAGGTTGCAGACCCCTGATCTGGATGATTGATAATCTCCATTGACCAGCAGCTGGAAAGTTGACAGTCTGGGTTTGAGACTTGAGTGCCACACAATAGGGTGAGCTCCTGTTCCTTGCTCCAGCTCAAAAGCATACAGATGCAAGTAGATTCAAATTTCTGACAGATCTACCTGGGAGTTATTTACGACCCAGATTCAAAGTTCCGATGGTCATTTCTCTTCCTTGTGGCCTTTTGGAGCGTCCCGTGGTCACATGACCGCATTTTACAACACTTTTTTTTGCCACAGCCCAGCATTTATTTCTGTTGTTCAGCAAAACAGTGCCCATAGAAAACTATTGGTTCACTTGACAACTGTATTTGTTAAGTTTAAATATGGGTTCACTTCACAGCTGCAGATTTCCTTAATGATCATGGTGCTTCGCTGCACAGTTGCTTCAAAAAAGATTGTAAAATTGGGTTGGTCATCTGACTGGCCTGTTTTTACGGCCATCACAAGTTCCAACCGTGATGGACTCCATTATGGTCATGACTTGGCCATGACCCACATAATCAGAGTTGGAGGCTTAGCATCTCATCAGAACCTGTAATAGTATTAACTATGGCTTTATAGAAGTCAAAAATTGTATACAAATCCTGATCGTGTAAATGCGCAATGGCCCAGTTGTTAAAGACGCTGAGCCTGTCAGCTGGAAAGTTGGTAGCCCGGGTTTGAGACCTGAGTGCTGCGCGACGGGGTGAGCTTCCGTTACTTGCTCCAGCTCCCGCCTAACTAGCAAATCGAAAGCATGCAAATGCGAGTAGATTAATAGGTACCACTTCGCTGGGAAGATAACAGTGTTCCGTGTGCCTCAGTGTATAGGCTTGCTGGCCACATGACCATAGAAAGTGTCTTCAGACAATGCTGGTTCCCTCAGCTAGGAAATGGAGAGGAGTGCCACCCCCTAGAGTTAGAAATGACTGGGATGGGAAACCTTTTACCTTTAAATGCAAGATGGTGGCTGTTTATCATGATGGCTAGACATTCTGAAAGTTGTCGTCCAAGTGTAACAAGATGGCACTAGGTTGGATTCCTTATGCTTCACCAATAAGGGTTGGAACACACATTAATCAACCAGGTTTCTGGCTTAATATGTACACAATTAGGGCCAACACAACTCACCCGTGTACATCTCCCTCCCCGCCTGATATTTAATACACAATCATTAATACTGCATTCAGTTTTAAGGATGCGGAAATACGTGATCCATTTATTCAAAACAAAGCAAAGAGAAAAGCGAATTTACAAGAACTCCACCTCTGTCCCCAATTGCTCCTTGAGCCAAGGTAGAATTTTGAAGATGTTGATGTGGAAATCCCTAGCGTGGGGAAGAGACTTCTGCTTGACGGGCTCCAACTCACACAATAATGACCCACTGCCTTTGCAAGTGTCAACCACGCTCCAGCTGATCACACCCAACTGCAGAAGGAGAGACAAAGATGGAGAAAGAACTGTGATTGCAAAACTCAACAGACTCAGTGCAGTGCTTTTCCAAACTTGGCAATGTCTTGGTCAGTGGTGAAATCCATATTTTTTTACTACTGGTTCTGTGGGCGTGGTTTGGCTTGGTGGGCGTGGCAGGGGAAGGATACTGCAAAATCTCCATTTCCACCCCACTCCAGGGGAAGGATACTGCAAAATCCCCATTCCCTCCTCACTCCTGGGGGAAGGATACTGCAAAATCCCCATTCCCTCCTCACTCCTGGGGGAAGGATATTGCAAAATCTCCATTCCCATCCCACTCTGGGGCCAGCCAGAGGTGGTATTCGCCGGTTCTCTGAACTACACAAAATTTCCGCTACCGGTTCTCCAGAACCTGTCAGAACCTACTGAATTTCACCCCTGGTTTTGGTGTGAACTCCAATTCCCAGAAATCTTGGAGCACTGGTTAGGGAATTCTGGGAACTGAAGTCCATGCGTCTTGAAGCTGCCAAGTTTGAAAAACACCACTCCAATGAGAAGAAAGCACAGCTAAATAGGAGATAAATTTTGGTTCATCCACCAATATGGCTGCCTGTTGTTCTCTTGGGACCCCAAATAGTAACGCTGTAGTATGTGTCTACCTCCTTAACAAAATGGTTTTCGGAAACGGGCTTCCAGTTATATTTGAAGGTTGGAATGTTGGTCTGTTTGGCTGAGAAGAAGAGGCCGGGTTTGGCTCAAGTAACCACTCACCTGGACGTAACGTAGCCTTCTCTGAATGAGGAGAGGCCCACCAAAATCATCTGCAACCAAGAGAAGAAAGGAGCTTAGCCAAGGAGTTAGCTGGCTAGGCACAGCCAAGCTCTCAACCTGAATGATGTACTAGAAGCAGGTTTCCCCAAACGTTTCAGGCACCAGCAAAAAAAGTTTCTCATTTTATGAAGTAATGAATGAAGAGGGATGGAATTGTTAATGTTCCTTCGCTGATTTCCCCCACCCTCCCCCAACAACTCAAGTGAGTAGAAAGCTGGGTTTCAAAACTCTGTGAGGTTTCCCGCATGTCATATATCTATTATTCTATTCTGTTATTCTTTCTACGATCACCTTTAACCATCCCATCAAGCCCCCAAAAGTCAGGAATGATATATAGGATTTCTTGCCACAGGCAGGGGGTTGGACTAGAAGGCCTCCAAGGTCCCTTCCAACCCTATTATTCTACATTCTATGTTCATATGAACAGGGACACGGTGGCTCAGTGGCTAAGACACTGAGCTTGTCAATCGAAAGGTCGGCAGTTCAGCGGTTTGAATCCCTAGTGCCGCTTAATGGAGTGAACTCCCGCTACTTGTCCCAGCTTCTGCCAACCTAGCAGTTCGAAAACACGTAAAAAATGCAAGTAGAAAAATAGGGACCACCTTTGATGGGAAGGTAACAGCGTTCCGTGCGCCTTTGGTGTTGAGTCATGCTGGCCACATGACCACGGAGAGGTCTTCGGACAGTGCTGGCTCTTTGACTTTGAAACAGGGATGAGCACTGCCCCCTAGAGTCAGGAACAATTAGCACATATGTGCGAGGGGAACCTTTACCTTTACCTAGGTTCGTATGAAGGCAACATGCTGCTCAAGGGATGCAGTCTTGCAGAACATCCCTCTGCCATGTGCGCTACCGTCCTGTGATTGACCTGCATTTTTAAAATTACCTCCTGGAAGAGAAACTGCTTAGGTAAGCTAGCTCTCCTATTTATTCTTGCAAGCTGCAGGATAACAATTTTTCTTCTCTAACTTTAATTAGATAATTATATCCCTCTTGGCAGCTGCTCAATGCCTGCCAGGATGCAGGAGATGAGCAGGCTAAGCTCGAGGGAGTGGGTCAAACGCATCGTAAGTCACAAATCCCTGCGTTCCCGCAAGAGATCTAAGTCCATCTCACCCTGAATGCCTCTATTATCTCCCGTTCATTTCCTTTAACGGTTAGTTGGTCAGATTCATGTAGAGAGCTTAATCATGCAATAAATCTTTACACTCATTTGAACTGCCTGAATCTCCTGAATCTTTCCCCAGGGCTTGACATAGATGCTTAATTCCCATTAAAGTAACCTTCCCTTGTTGATCCCTAAACTAAGCATCTCCAAAGTGGAGGAGGAGACAAAGATTGGAGGGCTGTTACATGCCCAACGAAAGCAATCCCTTTGTGAGTCAAATACAGAAGACTATCCCTGCCATTTGAGCTTTCTATAGCAGATAGGAGGAGGACTCCTGGTGTCCAAAGTAATTAATGCGGACAATTTTTAATAAACTTGATCTTGTTTATTTCAGACCTGGCTTCTCTTTTGAACGTTCTCGTGCTTCAGTATCCATCTTGCAAATTCTAAATTACCCGTGAGCACAAGAATTTCAGAAAAAGAGGTGCACAGCTCATCGGAGAAATCTTGAGTCCAGTAGTCCCAGAAACATCTCGGAAGTATTGCCATCAAACTGGCATGCAGAATCTACTTTTCAATTCGGTTTAATCCTTTAATTTCATTTTAATTCTGTGTAAATCAACTGTCAGCTCCAGCTTGGACAATCATACACTGGAGATACATCGATGTTCTTTTCTTGATAAAAATATGGAAGTAGCTTGTTTGTCTTTCTTTTAGGGCAACAAAATTTTTCTCCCCAGTCTAGCTCACAGCCTTAAGTAGTCACTTATCCATTTAGAATAACAGAGTTGGAAGAGACCTTGGAGGTGTTCTAGTCCAGCCCCCTGCTTAGGCAGGAAACACTTACACCACTTCAGACAAATGGTTATCCAACATCATCTTAAAAACTTCCAGTGTTGGAGCATTCACAACTTCTGGAGGCAAGTTGTTCCACTGGTTAATTGTTCTAACTGTCAGGAAATTTCTCCATAGTTCTAAGTTGCTTCTTGATTAGTTTCCACGCATTGCTTCTTGTCCTTCCCTCAGGTGCTTTGGAGAATAGCTTGACTCCATCTTCTTTGTGGCAGCCCCTGAGATATTGGAACACTGCTATCATGTCTCCCCTAGTCCTTCTTTCCATTAAACTAAACACACCCAGTTCCTGCAACTGTTCTTCCTATGTTTTAGCCTCCAGTCCCCTAATTATCAATGTATACATAGAAGGAATTAGAATTAGAATAACAGTGTTGGAAGGGATCTGGTAGGTCATCTAGTCCAACCCCCTGCTCAAGCAGGGAACCCTAATGGGGTTAACACTGGGCCAGATCACTTGCTGCTTTGGAAGTTCCTATACTTCCTAGACCTAAAGAGAAGGGATAAGATTTAGGGCCAATTCTCCTTACGTGAACAAACGTTGGGGTCCACTCGTGGATCAGTGCCTCCTGTGCAAAGGAAGTGTTCGTTCACTACCTCTGAGATATTTGCCACGTTCTTGTATTGTTTGGCTTTTTCAGCATCCATGTTGCAGGCCATTTTCTGAGGAGAGAAATGGAGACGCGGGTTTAAACACCTGAAACATCCAGAAGGTCCTGAATCTGTCTAACCCAGGCATCTTCAGGACCTGAGCCATGATGGTTGTTAAGAAACTCTGATTGTTGTAATGGCAACACATCTTGAGGGAGGCAAGCTGGGGAAGGATGGTCCGGAAATAGGTTTGTTACTTATGTAACCCTAACCCTAACCCAGTGGTGAAATGTAAAATGTGTTACTACCGGTTCTGTGGGTGTGGCTTGGTGGGGGGAGTAATATGACTGAGTGGGCGTGGCCAACCTTTTTTTTTTAAAACCATTTGTAAAAAAAATGCTTTTAAAGCCTCTGATGATCCCAGCTGACTTGCCTGATGACAGAAGTTTTCTTTTTTATTTTTTAAAGCCTCTGACGATCCCAACTGTTCTCCAGTTCTTCTGGAGTTGCAAACAGTAATACATTAAGTCAGATAGAGATATCAGAGAGCAAGAACAACAAAGAGAGCAAGCCATATTTCTAGCTCCCTCTTAAGGACATTGGCAACAAAGCTAACCAATCAGGACACAGTATGATGCAATACAGCCGTCTTAAAGCTATACAATACAATTGCAATACACTGCAAACATCCATTGATGGTTTATGTATTGCCAACTCAATGAGTTAGGTAACAGTCTTATTCCTAACACACCTTTTCTCCATTCTTGATCCACACATTTCTCTGGAGCAATCCAGATTTCTGGCCACTGCTGTTTTCACAGGGGGTGATGAAAAGAGAAGGAATATTTCCGTCATACAGGAGTTCTTCCTCTAGGAAAAAAAATAAGAAACAAAACAAAAACAAACGTAAAGTAGGATGGTGAGTATTAGTGAAGTGTTAATCTATAAGGAAGGGACGGAGGAGGAGAACTAGGTTTTCAATAGACCATTGTGGAATTCAATGGACGAATATGAAAGGTCAGCAACCTGGAACTGAGGAGAAACTTCCTAACAGTGATGTTATGGAATGAAGAGATTGAGAGTCATCCCAAAGGGCAAACAGAATCAGATTTATTGCAATAAGGTTCAGAGTCCGATTCATACCTGGAAATCTGAACAAAATTATGGGTCGGGGACCCTGGTCTTTATACCGTTTCAAACAAAGGATTCTGTGAACTCAGCAGTTTTCATTTAGAAACATTTGTTACATCAAAGAGACATTTCCTAATTACAAAAGTTCTTACATGTCTTGCCAAACAAATATAACTTTTCTGAAAATTATCTTTGGTGATAGAGACTCACTGTCTCATTTTGGTATCCTTGACATTTGTAACTTTCAAACAGTATGTCACCCAAGATATGGGTCTTTCTGACAGCGAGGGGTCCTCCCTTACAGAATGTTGCTTATACAGAGGAGTTTGGCTGGCTTTTGTATTTTTACACTGGATACATTTGGAAATGAATACTAGAAAGATGTCCAGTGGTCATCTAGCTGGACCCGCATTTCCTACTTTAGTGAGGACAATTAACCAGTGGAACAGCTTTGCCTTCAGAAGTTGTGGGTCCTTCATCACTGGAGTATCACAATAGTATAGGGTCGTGATAGTGAACCTATGACACACGGAGCCATTTATGTGGGCATACGAGCATTGCCCTAACTCAGCTCCAGCATGCATGCGCGTGCTGGTCAGCTGATTTTCGGCCTTTCGGGTCCACTGGAAGTGGGGAAATGGCCTGTTTCCAGCCTCCGGGGGGATGGGGAAGGCTGTTTTCGCCCTCCCCAGGCTCCAAGAAAGCTTCTGAAGCCTGGGGAGGATGAAAAACGGGCCTACCAGGCCTTTGTGTGCCAAAAATGGGGGGACCGTGGGGGGTCGTGCGCGCATTGAATTATGGGCGTGGGCAGACTTGTGCGCAACCCCCCCGTGCGACCCCCACTTTTGGCACGCACCCTTCCAACTCTATAATTCTGTTAAATATGGTACAAGTCCAACGTTGATGGATTTGAGTTGGCATTCAAATGTTTCTCAACCTTGGCAACTTTCAGATGTGTGGACTGTCAACTCAATTTAAAAAGACCTCTGGTTTTAATGGATCTCTGGTTTTTCTTTCTACTAGTCCATTAAATCAGGAGCGCATTGAATTAATAATAAGGGATGCTAATGGAGAGCCAGTTTGGTCTAACACCAGGCTAGAAACCAGGAGACCGTGAATTGTAGTCCCACTTTCAGGCAACAGGCATGAAATTTGGCAGGATGGCTTTGGGCCAATCACCAGGAGATTGTGAGGTCTAGTTCCACTTTAGGCATGAAAGACATCTGGGTGGGCCAATCACCAGGAGATTATGAATTCTAGTTCCACGTTAAGTATGAAAGACATCTGGGTGACTTTGGGCCAATCACCAGGAGATTGTGAGTTCTAGTTCTGCCTCTGGAATGAAAGACATCTGGCTGACTTTGGGCCAATCCCCAGGAGATTGTGAGGTCTAGTTCCACCTTAGGCACGAAAGACATCTGGATGGGCCAATCCCCAGGAGATTGTGAGGTCTAGTTCCACCTTAGGCACGAAAGACATCTGGATGGGCCAATCACCAGGAGATTGTGAGTTCTAGTTCTGCCTCAGGCATGAAATTTAATTTAATTTTAATTTAATTTCAGATTTATATACCGCCCTTCTCCCTGAGGACTCAGGGTGGTGTACAGCCAAAATTAAAAAACATAGAATACAAACATTAAAAACAATTAAGAATATATATAAATTTGGCCCCATACATTAAAAAGTGACAAACCAATTAAAACATTTAAAATTATTTTTAAGCCAGCCCGGCTTGTTGGAAAAGATAGGTTTTGAGGGCCCGGCGGAAGGCACCGAGCTCTTGGATTCTCCTTATCTCAGGGGGCAGCTGGTTCCAGAGGGTAGGTGCCCCCACAGAGAAGGCTCTTGCCTTGGGGGTCACCAGCCTACATTGTTTGGCTGACGGCACACTGAGGAGGCCCTCTCTGTGGGAGCGCATGGGTTGATGGGAGGTCATTGGTAGCAGCAGGCGGTCTCGAAGATAACTAGGCCCTATGCCATGGAGCGCTTTAAAGGTGATAACCAATACCTTGAAGCGCACCCGGAAGACCACCGGAAGCCAGTGCAGCTCGCGCAGGAGCGGTGTTACGTGGGAGCGCCATGCTGCTCCCATCACTACCCACGCGGCTGCCTTCTGGACCAGTTGGAGCCACTGGGTGCTCTTCAAGGGGAGCCCCATGTAGAGAGCGTTACAGTAGTCCAGGCGAGAGGTGACGAGGGCGTGAGTGATTATGCACAGGGAATCCCGATCAAGAAAGGGCCGCAATTGGCAGATCTGGCGAACCTGACAAAAGGTCCCCCTGGTTACAGCCGTCGGATGTTCTTCCAAGGACAGCTGCGTATCCAGGAGGACACCCAAATTGCGAGCCCTTTCTGTAGGGGCCAGAGACTCGCCCCCAATAGTCAGTGATGGAGTCTGAAAGACATCTGGGTGGGTCAATCCCCAGGAGATTGTGAGTTCTAGTTCCGCCTTAGTCATGAAAGACATCTGGGTGATTTTGGGCCAGACCCACCCTCTCAGTCCATGATTTTTAGGTTCAAGCAAAAAAACGGATTGATCAATTGCTGTCACAACCAAAGTGGCAACTAAATGTTGATCCTTCCCCCAACAAAAAGGCGGAGCCTCATGGGAAAAACACAAGGAAGGTGGGGGGGGAAGGTAGGGATGCTAAAAATGTTTGTTGTGACTACTGAGACTACTTAGGTTTCTCTTACCGTGATCCTTGCATGTGGTCTGTGGATGTGGCTTTCTCAGAATCCGAGTGGTTTCTATTGTGCACGGTAGGCAGACTGGCCTGTTGGAAAGGGGTTATGAGAAAGGACAGGGATCATTACCATATCTCTCATCCACATCATATAATTAGGGATATGCACAAAACAATTAAAAAAAAATATTTCACTTCAAGTCACTTTTTTCCAGTGCCGTTGTTAACTTTGAGCAGTCACTAAACGATAGGTTGTATGTTGAGGACTACCTATACTGAAGACTTCCAAGAAGTTAAAGAGAGCGAGGACAGATGCGTTAACCTTAGCTTAGACCATTCTAACTGCTGTGTACCACCTTACCGACAGAAATATAGGTAGTCCTCGACTTACAACAGTTCAGTTAGTGACTATTCAGAGGTACAGCAGCACTGAAAAATTCGGCAAAGAGGTTGTAAAAAAATGCTTTCAAAAGGCTCTGACGATCCCAGCTAAGCCGCGCGATCATCAGAGGCTTTTTTTTTTTACTTTTAAAAGCATTTTTTCGGCTGAAGAGATTGTAGAAAAAATGCTTTTAAAAGTAAAAGAAACGCCTCTGATGATTGTGCAGCTCAGCTGGGCATGGGGGGGGGGGGGGCAGGGATTTTTGCTACCGGTTCTCCGAACCACCCGCCTCCATCGCTACCGGATCGGGCGATCCGGTCCGAACCGGGAGCATTTCACCCGTCTTCTCATCCTTTTTACTCCCTACCTCATGCCTGACGGAACACGGATGCACAGTTTGTCAGCCCTCCCACCTGAACAGTTTTTTAATTCCCGAATCAAAGAGACATCATCAGATAACGATAAAAAATAATTTTTACAGTATCCTCCGACCCTCATTGTCCTTTCGGCTCACCTTGCAAAAGATGGAAGCTTTTCTTTGAGTTTGACCAGAGCAACGTCATAATCGTAGAAGTCCGGGGTGCCCTTATTTTTCACTTTCTGACTATTGTATTCTGAGTGGCGTCGGATTTCAGCTACTGCAAAGTCGGTGGTTCCTAAAGAAGAGGGAGAGACAGTAATGAGTTCCACTTACCTTCGCTACAGGTTCGGAACTGGGAGCACATGGTGTGCACGCTTGCTTTGCTTGCACGCTGCGCTTCTGCGCATGCGCAGAGCGTCCATGATGACATCCGGGTGGGTGGGAGGAGCCTCCCACCGCCACCACTACTGGGGCAAACCGGTAGAAACCCACCGCTGGAGAGAGACAAGGCGAACTTCCTGGAAACCTTCGCAGAAGATGGAGGCTATTGTAGGAAGTTAGCACCCACCCCTCTCCTAGGAAAATGAGATATTTTAGGAAATATTAAAAGAGCAGGATATTTCTCCTAAAAGGGAGGCAGAAACTCAGGCCCCCACACCTTTGTCAGTGGGCTATTAAGGCGTGGGCCAGTTTATTCTACATAACGAAGATCTACCTCCTTCAGGCAGAGCCATAATAGGGATTGCCCAAATCCCCTTCATTACATCATCACCCAGCAAGGCTCAACCAAACCTGGAACACAGACAACCTAAAAAGTCACCTCTGCATGGCCCTGTGGGAGTCTGACAACCAATCAGAATACAAGCTCAAATTCAAAAGCTCAGAGAGGGCATAAAATGGGGGCGCTCTCAGCATCTCTTCCCTTTTGTCCCCCAGGACCTCAAAACCATGTGGTCCTGTCCACCATTAAAAACCATCTTTCCATGCAGTCTCCATGTTTCCAGTGTCTTTGTTCCCCACTTGGAACTGAATCCAGATGGACATTTCTTCCAACATTATTATAATAATGGAACCATGGAAATGTTAAACTAATGGTCCCCAAACTTTCCAGCTCTGGGGACCAGAAAGAGTATTGATGGTGGACGGGATGGTTTAGCATGCATGAACGTTGCTTGCACAAATGCAGATTTGCACGCTTATGTGCTTGCCTGCAGCTTGTCTAGCCTGGTTCCCAACGGGCCACAGCCCGGTACACGGCCACAGACCGAGGGTTGTGGACCTTTGTGTTAAACCATCATTCACGACCTATTGTTAATGGCACAAGAATAAAGCAGTCGAGTCTTCTATCACCAGTTAGAAATCCACCTCTTCTTCTTTCTATCTCCATGCCCTCACAAGAATTTGGCTTACCAAGGATGATGCTGATATCTTCGATCCCATTAATCCCGTCCAAGCAGTGCGCTGTTGTCAAGATGTCCCGGTCAGAGACAATGACTCCCTTGCAGATTTCTTGCCGTGGTTCCTAAAAGTTAGACATGGAAATCATCCTGGGATCATGGCAGTGGTGATATTCAACCAGTTCTATCCGGTTCGGGTGAATCAGTAGCGGTGGCTGGGGAGGATCCGCCCACCCGCCTGGATGTAATCACATCCCATTTATCCACGTTTTTGATGCTCTGCGTCAAAGGCCCTGCCCATGCGCCGAGGTGGGCCCTACAGATCTGTGTGCTCACATTTGCGAACCGGTAGCGAAGATAAGTGAATATCACCCCTGGATCATGGAAAGCAGCAACAATTTTACCTCAAACCAGTGCTTCTCAACTTCAGCAATTTGAAGATGTGTGGACTTCAACTCCCAGAATTCCCCATCCAGCCATGCTGGCTGGGGAATTCTGAGAGTTGAAGTCCACTCATTTTCAAGTTGCCAAATTTGAGAAACACAGAGCTGGACCTTAGAACCAACCCAACGATCACAGAAAGCAACAAAGACAGTTAAGGAAAGCAAACCAGATCGCGGAAAACGTTGCTATCTTGATGGCATTTTTATGAAAGGGCTCCTCCTTAGGCATGCCACAATATTATCTTGCACTGGGGAAGCATGAACAAAGTGCATTCTGCCAGACATTTCGTTGCTATGCAGTCATGTGCAAAATTCTGCATTTGAAATATGGAATGAGGGATCCTTGGTGCTCTCTGAGCTTGGTTGTTTCCTTGCAGGTGTTTCATTATCCTAACTAGTTAATATCATCAATGCTACCTGGTTAAGGTAATGAGATGTCTGGAAGAAAAACCAGCAAGCTCAGAGAGCATCAAGGCCCCCTCCTTTCAATCCTGAGCCATAAATATTCTCCTTTATTGGAAGTATGGAATATTTCATTTTGGGTGTCCACCCAAAAATGAAATGGTCTTGGAAACTTGTCACATTCCGTGGTTGGAATACAGATTTCTCTTTTGATGTTTTCTCTGGTCACGTTTTCTGGTTATCTTTACTGGATTGGCTGGATTTTGGTTAAAAATGCTTTTTGTGCTGGCCGTAAAGTATCTATTGATCCCGGTGCTAGTCGGTCTTACATTGATGACGATCCTTGCAAACCAGGGATACTTTTCATAGTCATCTACTGCTTCTTCTCCCGGTGAGAAACCACACACGGGCAAAGATTCACCATCATCTGGGAATAGAAAGACATGTTTTTGGAAGGTAGAACTTCCTAGAAAAAAATGAGCAGATTGGAAGGGAAATAGATAGGCAGGACTTCTGGATTCCGAGGAAGAACAGTAGACCAAGTTTGGAAATAAGTGACATCCTTAGACTGGGAGAAAAAAAAAAGATGGATATGGACTAAAGTGAATTGACAATTCCTATACTGAGTTCCTCAAACTTTATTTTATTTTATTTATTTTATTTATTAAATTTTTATACCGCCCTTCTCCTTTCGGACTCAGGGCGGTAAACAGCCAGAATAAAACATTTATATACAAAAATTAAAATAATTTTAAGATGATTAAATAAAATTTGGCCCATAATTTTAAAACATTCAATTAAAATCAATATCAATTTTAAAAACCAACGTGAAACATAAAATCAGGCCAGCCCGGCTAATTGAAAGAGATAGGTTTTAAGGGCCCGACGAAAAGTCCGGAGGTCTGGGATCACTCGTATCTCTGGGGGTAGATCGTTCCAGAGGGTGGGTGCCACCACAGAGAAGGCTCTCCCCCTGGGGGTTGCCAGCCCACATTGTCTGGCTGACGGCACCCTGAGGAGGCCCGCTCTGTGGGAGCGAACTGGCCGGTGGGAGGCAATTGGTGGCAGAAGGCGGTCCCGTAAGTACCCCGGCCCTTATTCCTCAACCACTACCAGAGAAAAAATTTTTAAGTGGGTTTGGAAACTTGGTGCTCATGGATGGATGCCCACAGATTCACCAAACTTCAAGAGCGTGCCTACCAAGCCCACCAATTAAACATTTACAATAAAAAAAGTATCAGAGTTACCCAAAGGTGCTTTTTCCACTGGATTTTCTTGTTTTTCTTTGAAGACATTTCGCTTCTCATCCAAGAAGCTTCTTCAGCTCTGACCTGGATGGTGGGGAATGGAAGGATTTATAGTCCTTGCAGACAGCTGGTCATTTGCATTCTTTGAAAGAGTCGTTGAGGCCACTTGGAGGTTTATCTGTGTCTTCAGGGTCAGCTGAATAGGGAAAACAGGTATGGAGCCTTCTGGGATCTGTTGAAAGGACTGTGTTGTAGACTGGAGATAGATGACTACTCAGGTGATTCTGAGGATACAAATAAACCTCCAAGTGGCCTCAACAACTCTCTAAAAGGATACAAATGACCAGCTGTCTGCAAGGAATATAAATCCTTCCATTCCCCACCATCCAGTCAGAGTTGAAGAAGCTTCTTGGATGAGAAGCGAAACGTCTTCAAAGAAAAACAAGAAAATATTTTAAAAAAACATCCTTGGGATAACCATGGCCTGGATGACTGAGAATCTCCATAGACATCTAAGAGTTACCAAATTCTTTTGATATTATCAAATCTCATCATGATAACAGTTTTCTTCTGAGATTTCAGGTGAAAATGCAAGAGATCTAATAAATAACTGAGCCATCGCCCATGATGATTATTAGATCTATGATGCCATGCAAAGTCGTAAGATCGTACCCTCATACTGAAAAGTTTGCCGATTCCAGATACCCAAGCCACTGAAATCTTTCAAATATTTTTTGTTTGTTTTCTTTTAAAGCCACATTACCTATTGTCGTTCTAGTGTGGATGGTATAACTGGAGAAATGCTTTTATTGTTAATTTTTTATTTATTTATTAAATTTAGATGCTGCCCATCTCGCTATCCAGAGTGATTCTGGACAGCTAACAGAGCAATAAAAATAGAAGTACGAAAACAACGAAAAGCACAGGAACAATTAAAATGATCAGAATTAAATGGACTAAAAAACCTGAGAGTTTTCCCGCAGGGCAGGGGTGATAAAATACATGAAGGATCTACAGGCAGTCCTTGACATATTACTAGAGCCTGTAGTACAGTGGTTTAAAGCACCCTGTTATTAACATCTATTAACATCTGCTGCTTGCAATTACTGCAAGTTCGAATCCCACCAGGCTCAAGGTTGACTCAGCCTTCCATCCTTTCTAAGGTGGGTAAAATGAGGACCCAGATTGTGGGGGGCAATAAGCTGACTTTGTATAAATATACAAAAGTATGAAGGCTATTGCTTAATGCATTGTAAGCCGCCCTGAGTCTCCAGAGAAGGGCGGCATATAAATCAAATAAAAATAAAAAATAAAATAAATAAATAAAAATAAATAAATTATTTGTTTAGTGACCATTTGAACTTACAACGGCACTGAAAAAAGTGACTTATGACCGTTTTCACATGACAGTGGCAGCACACCGATAGTCACGTGATCAAAATTTGAATGCTTGGCAACTGGTTCATATTTATGACAGTCATAAGTCACGTTTTTCAGTGCTGAACGGTCACTAAACAAAAGAATGTAAGTCAAGGACTGCCTATTGGCGCAGTGGCTAGAATGCAACATTGCAGACTAATTCTGCCGACTGCTGACTGCCAGCAGTTCGGCAGTTCGATTCCCACCAGCTCAAGGTTGACTCGGCCTTCCATCCTTCCGAGGCCGGTAAAATGAGGACCCAGATTGTTGGAGGCGATGTGCTGACTCTGTAAACTCCTTAGAGAGGGCTATAACACACTGTGCAACAGTATATAAGTCTAACTGCTATTGCTATTAAGAGTCGTGGTGCCATGGTAGTTAGAATGCAGTATTGCAGGCTAATTCTGCCGACTGCCAGCAGTTCGATCCTGACCGGCTCAAGGTTGACTCAACCTTCCATTCTTCCGAGATGGGTAAAACAAGGATCCAGATTGTTGGAGGCAATAAGCTGATTCTAAATTGCTTAGAGAGGGCTGTGAAGCGATATATAAATCTAAGTGCTATTGCTATTGTATTAAGAGCCGTGTTGTTATGGAAGAAAGGATATAAGAGACATCCCTTTGGGGTCAGCCAGAGTCAGTTTTATTATATTGCGCAATAGGTTCAAACAGATATGTGTACCTAAAAGTCTGAACAACTTATGAATTTGAAACCACAGTTCTTATACCCTTTCAAACAAAGGATTCTGCTAACACAGCAGTTTTCTCATTTCTTACATTTGTTACATTTAATTGACATTTCCTAATTACGAAAGTTTTACATTATCCTGGCCAAACAATCATAATATTTCTGTAGATTACTGGAGCATAGATTCAAATTATCTTCTGTTGACAGAAGGATTCCTAGCTCCTTGACCTGATCAACCTTAAGCTGTATGTCACTAGAATGTTCTATCTTCTGACATTTAGGGGCCTCCTTACAAGGTATGTCCTATCCAAAAGGAATTTGGCTGAGTTTGTACTTTTTCCAACTGGATGCATTTCCTGCTTTTAGAATACAGTGAATAGAAATGAATAGAAAGTTGTCCAGTGATCATCTAGCAGATCCCGTATTAATCCTATTATTAATATTAGTTATAATATTCCCATATTAGTTATAATAGTGTGGGTATGAAAGATAGAAACTTCCAACTTCCTTTCTTTGCAAGGGAAACAAAATGTGGCATGTCAGGGTCATGTCAATGCAGTGGTGGGTTCCTATCAGTTCGCCCGAGTTTGCGCAAACCGGTAGCGGCAGTGGCGGGAGACTCCGCCCATCCACCCGGATGTCATCATGGATGGTCTGCGCATGTACAGAAGGTTCTGCGCATGCGCAGAAGCACTGCACGCACGTGGTCACATTTGCAAACAGGTAGCAAAGGTAAGTGGAACCCACCACTGAGTCAATCAGTCATGAAATCAGTGAAATGAAAATTCAGATTACCCAGACTCTTCTCGAAGACCTCTTGCAGTTCACTCAAGTCCTTCAAAATGAAGGCGTGTCTCTCATTGGGTTTGTGAGAAGCCATCTCATTGATAGATTCTATGTTCAGTTCATGGCCGTTACCAAAGACATAAATATCTAGGGCGTAAATGTGGAGAGAAGGATACGTTAAGGAGAGGAATAGCGCAGTGAAACTAGCAGTTGATTTCTCCCTGTTAAAATTGCACTACGGAAAAATCCTTTCAAGCAACGCATGGAAAAACTTCGCTGAACGACGCAGCGTTTTGCCCAGTTAAAGGTCACCGACAAAAAAGACACAAGAGTTTTAGTGGTAGATCGATAAATAAGCCAAGAAATTCAGGGAAATGAAATTAAAAAACAATCTCTGTCCCAACTGGCTGGGACAGTGAAATGCAATGAAGGGAAAATAAAGCTCATCCTGCGCATGGATCGTCGTCTTACCCAAATGATCATCACGAGGGTTTGGGGAAGATCCGCCAATGTCTATTTGTTGGACAGTAGATGAGGAGATCCCCACGTTGTACGTGTCTGGAAAAAGGAATGATTGTTGCATTTATTATGGCTTGCTGTCATTTGCGGGTAAGGGGAGGGAAGGAATAGAATAAATAGATTGTGGAAAATTTTTTAAAAAATATTAATCAGTACTAGATTCTTCTTCCAACATTTTCCAAAAGCACTTTGACACACTAACATCTTTCATTGCCCTTCAGTCCTTTGTCTACCCCTTCCTACCTTCCTTCCTTCCTTCCTTCCTCCCTCCTTCCTCCTTTTCTCCCTTTCCCTTTCCCCTTTTCTGTTCTGCCCCAGCTATGGACCCCAAAGAACGCAGCATACACAAACTCTATACAAAGCTTATTTTACTCAAATAACTTAGTCTTTATCATTCAAAAACTGTTAATGAACTCTCTTAACAGCCTACCAGAATTCTAAGACAAGGTAATCACAGTCTTATAGAGTTGGCAGAAAGCCCAGAAGCAATTTTGCAGACACGAAGGAGAGTGAACTAAAGTTGTTCTCTATAGCTTGTTGCAAACGGCGTTCCTTCTTAAATAGGCTAAGGGAGTGGCCAATTAGCCCCAAGCCTTAACCTTGAGGAGACCTCCTCCTAAGGAGCCACTCCTGCCTTTTGGCAGCTCTGCGGGCCCGTGTATTGAGAAGAGGTTCCTCCTCTTCGTCCTCTTCACTTAAAAGAGGTTCTGAAGGCCCTGGCTGAATCTCTGCCTCTGGCACCACATCTTCTCCAGCCTCCTCACTGTCCGACTCGAGCGCCAGCTGCACAGGCTGCTGGCGCAGCACCACACCAGCCTCCTCGTTGTCGGAATCAGCTACAATCCGCACAGGCCACTGACGGGCCACAACATTTTCTTTTGCTCTCTCTCTCTCTCCCTCCCTCCCTTTCGTTTTTGCTCTCTCCCTCCCTGCCCCTCTCCCTCTCCCTCTCCCTCTCCCTCCCTTTCCCTTTCCCCTTATCTCTCCCTCCCTCTCTCCTTCCCCTTCCTTTCTGTTCTGTTTCAAACGGCAGATGGCTTGTCACAGACAGATAAACTCCACGGAAAGGGAGATTACTAAATGCAGCTTGGTGGTGGGTTGACCCCGGTTCAGACCGGTTCGCAAGAACCGGTAGTAAAAACGGCGGGAGGCTCCACCCAGCGACCTGGATGTCACCAGGAAACTTCTGTGCATACTCAGGCACTTCTGCGCATGCACAGAAGCGCACGAGCAAAGCAAGCGCAGGCGGTCCCATTGCGAACCGGTAGTAAAGGTAAGTAGGATCCACCCCGATGCAGATTACTTTTATTCATCAGGCATTCTCTAATCAATAACTCACAGTCACTGAAGAGATTCTTCTGAGGTGCATATAATCTGTTCCCAATTCATGTAGGTGAAACAAGTTAGTTTGTCCCCGTGTTGAGGGAGCAAACAACTCCCAGTTGGGCTGAAATTTAAAAACCCCACTAATCTACACATAGCAGGTTAGCCCCGCAGCCAATCAGAAGTCTAACCCAGTGGCCAATCAGAAACACAGATGTGACCACGTGAAATAAACTACATTTCTTAAAAGCAATCCCTTAAAGGGGTGATTCTTAATTCCTAAATTAACTGTTTACTCTAACCAGCACACTTCCTTCCTCACTGTCACTGTCGCTCTCCCTCTCCTTCTCTTTCCCTTTCCCTTTGCCCAATTAGAGGTCACAGACAAAAGACACACAAGAGTTTTTGTAGTATATTGATCAATAAGCAAAGCAATTCGTGGAAATGAAACAAAACAATCTTTTCCCCATCTGGCTGGGACAGTGAAATGCAAAGAAGGTAAAATGAAGCTGTCCAGCCCATTCATCGTCATCTTACCCAAATGATCATCACGAGAGTTTTGGGAAGATCCTTCAATGTTAAGAAACTCCTTTATTTGTTGGACGACAATAAACGGGGGCCCCCCCCAAGTTGTAGTTTCCTAGAAAAAGAAAGATAATTGCGAAGAATCATTCTCACCTGTCATGCTGTCATTTGGGAGTAAGGAGAGGGAAGGAATGGAATATTATGGATTTTTTTTAAAAAAAATTACTCGGTCCTGGATTCTACTTTTCCAAAAGCACTTTGACACACTAACAGTTTTCATTGCCCTTCAGTACTTTGTCTACCCCTTCCTTCCTTCCTTCCTTCCCTCCCTCCTTCCTTCCTTCCTTCCTTCCTTCCTTCCCTCCTTCCTTCCTTTCCTTCCTTCCCTTCCTCCCTTTCTTCCTGCCTCCTTTCCTCCATTCCTCCTTTCCTCTCTCCCTCTCGTCCTCCCTTCCTCCCTCCCTTTCCCTCCTTCCCTTCTTTGCTTTCTTCCTACCTCCTTTTCTCCCTTTCCTTTTTGCTCCCTCCCTCCCTCTCTTTCTCCTTCCCTTTCCCTCCCTCCCTTTCCCTCCTTCCCTTTCCTTACTCCCTTTATTCCTGCCTCCTTTACTCCCTTTCTCCCTTCCTCATTTCCTTTCTCCCTCCCTCTCTCTCTTTCCCTCCCTCCCTTCCCTTCCTTCCTGCCTCCTTACCTCCCTTCCTCCTTTCCTCTCTCCCTTCCTCCCTCCCTTTCCCTCCTTTCCTTTCTTCCTACTTCCTTTCCTCCCTTTCCCTTTTGCTCCCTCCTTCTCTTTCCCTCCTTCCCTTCCTGCCTCCTTTCCTCCTTTCCTCCCTCCTTCCTTTCCATTTCCCTCCCTCCCTTCCCAGACAAGTTGAGGCCCTTGTATAAAATGATGCTTAATATTTGAAATGTCTGGTTTTATAATCTTTTTAAGGTCCTCTAAAAATTCGTTCTGAAACCACAGAGCAAGAGCAACCGAAAGAACTCAAAGAGTTTGCATCGTCCTCTTGATCTGCTCACCATCCGTTAGGAGGATAATGATATGACGGGCCGTGGTGGACACAGGAGTGGGGTTCAGCCCCCGTCGCTTCTCTTCCAAGTCCTGCATGATCATCATCTCATAGACAAACTGAAGGCCATTTGCGATGTTGGTTCCAGGCTTCAGCTCATGTGCTGGAATAATCCAAATGCAAAGTTGAACAGCGCATTAGTTGGTGAGCCTTAATAAGTCCCAATAAGCCTAACAGAAGAATACATGAAACGAAAGGTCCTTGGTGCTGCCTGAACTTAATTGTTTTCTCGCAGACGTTTCGCTACCACACCAGATAACACCATCAGTGTTGGTAAGGACTGGGATTTGCTCTCAGTTTATATTCTAGTGCCGTGATGGCGAACCTAGGGCACTCATGCCAGAGGTGGCACGCAGCGCCCTCTCTGATGGCACACGAGCTGTCATTCCAGTTCAGCTCTGCTGCGCATGCGTGCGTGCCTCTCGCTGGCCAGCTGGTTTTTGGGTCTCTGCCGCGCATGCGTGGGGGGCGGGCTGTGCGTGCATATGCGGGGGCAAGGTGTATGCGGGGCGGGTGTGCACACATGCGCAGGGGGAGACCGTGTGCGGGGGCTGTGCGCGCATGCATGGGGGCACGGCATGTGGGGGGATTGCATTCACGGAGGGAAGGGAGCGTGCGGGGGAGCATGTGTTCACGCACTGGGGGGGTGTATGGGGGGCATGTGCGTAGGGGGCAGGGTGCGTGCATGGCACGCGCACTTTGGGAACTCGGTACGGAAAAGGTTAGCCAACACTGTTCTTGTTGTTGCCCGTCAGTGGCCTGTGCAGCTAGTAGCTGATTCCAACAGCGAGGAGGCTGGTGTGGTGCTGCGCCAGCAGCCTGTGCAGCTGGTCCTCGAGTCAGACAATGAGGAGGCTGGAGAAGATGTGGTGCCAGAGGCGGGGATTCAGCCAGGGCCTTCAGAACCTCCAGAAGCTTCCATGGGTGAAGAGGAAGAAGAGGAGGAGCCTCTTCTCGATGCACGGGCGCGCAGAGCTGCCCAAAGGCAGGAGTAGCTCCTCAGGAGGAGGTCTCCTCGAGAGTAAGGTTTGGGGCTAATTGGCCACTCCCTTAGCCTATTTAAGGAAGGACGACGACAGGAGAAGATGGATTGAATATATTCAAAACAAGTATCGAACTAAGAAGTTTCAAATAGTTTATGAATGAAATATGCAAATTATTTATAGTTTATAGTGTATGTTTATAGTGTTTTTGAGTTATAGGAGTTAAAGATCTAGGGATAATTGTAACTTAACATATGTTAGCATATTTTAGTATCATGTTTGGGGAATGCTGTACCCTGTGCTTGTCCCGGGAAGTTCAGGAGTGGGGGGTTTAAGGGGGGAAGAGGAGGGGGGAGGGATAAGAGGGTGGGATTGGGTTTGTGTGGGGGATTGGGTGGGGGAGGGGGTTGGGTGGGGAGAAAATGTTTGTATCTTTTATAAAACTTTTGAATTAAAAAAAAAAGGAATTTAATTTAATTTTTTTAATTTTAATTTGATTTATATGCCGCCCTTCTCCGGAGACTCAGGGCGGCTTACAATGCGCTAAGCAATAGCCTTCATACTTTTGTATATTTATATAAAGTCAGCTTATTGCCCCCACAAACTGGGTCCTCAATTTACCTACCTTAGAAAGGATGGAAGGCTGAGTCAACCTTGAGCCTTGGTGAGATTCGAACCTGCAATAATTGCAGGCAGCTGATGTTAATAACAGGGCTTTAGACCACTGTACTATCCAAGGCTCTTGGATAGTACAGTGGTAGTACAGGAAGGACGACGACTGAGGCAATTTGCAGGGAACAACTTCGTTCACTCTCCTTCACGTCTTGATCTTAGTTCTTTTATCTGTTTCTGCAAATTGCTTCTGGGCTTTCTGCCAATCATAGTAAGATTACGATTATTTATGCTTTGGATTCTTGTAGGCTGTTAAGAAAGTTAATTTCCAGCCTTTGTTTGAAAAAGACTGATTTAATTCAGTAAACTAAGGTTTGTACAGACTTTGTGTGTGCTGCGTTCTTTGGGGTCCGTAGCTGGGGCAGAACAGTTCTAGTGCCTTGCCGTGTCAGTGTTGGTGGGGTTAGTTTTAGAGGTTCTTTGGCTGGGCTGTTTATTGTTGGCTTCTTTAGCAGTTTTGTGATTGGGTTATTGTTTACGTCTGATGTTAATCTACATTCATCAGAGAGCACCAAAGACCTTTCCTTTCAACCCTGAGCTGCAAATATTTTCCTGTATTGGAACATGAGATGAAAAAAAAATGCATCTCTACAGCTAACAGGAATTCAATTCTGATGAGTACATTACAGAGTGTCGTGAGATATATAGCTGCTCCTCATTTAGCAATTATCTTGATTAGTTGTCTATGGGGATTCTCAGTCATCCAAGTCATGGTTGTCCCAAAGGAGCTTTTTCCCCCCAAAAAAAGCAACTGGACTTTGTTTTTCCTTGAAGACGTTTCGCTTCTCATCCAAGAAGCTTCTTTGGTTCTGACTGAATAGTGGAGAATGGAAGGATTTGTATTTATATTCCTTACACCCTTTCTGAGAGTCATTGAGGCTACTTGAAGGTTTAACTGTGCCCTGAGGGTCACCTGATGGGTGCAAATAGGTGTGGAAACTTCTGAGAACTGCTGAAATCTCCTGTTTACAACAAAGTCCTTTTAGCATTTCCAAGAAGGCTCCACACCCATTTATACTATTCAGGTGATCCTGAGGGCACAGATAAACCTTCAAGCAGTCTCAAGGATTCTCAGAGGGAGCGCTAACGACCAGATGACTGCAAGGAATATACATTTTTTCATCCTCCACCATTCAGTTAGAACTGAAGAAGCTTCTTGGATGAGTAGGGAAATGTCGTCAAAGAAAAACCAGAAAGTTTTTCAAAGCCCAGTTGTCTTTTGAAAAAAAAGCATCTTTCGGACTATCTTGGTTAGCGACCGTTCACAAATACAATGGTAATAAATGTCAATGGTAATAAATTACAAATACAATGGTAGTAAATGACAATAAATGACATTTTCTGACAGGCATTTACACCCAAATTTCGTGTATATGAACACAAAGGCCTTCAGTGTGAAGCCGATTAAAATAAATTTAAAAAATAATTTTCTTGGTTGCCCTCATACATGAAAGAAAAGCCCTTGGCAGTCACAAGGCAAAAGCTCCAAGGCTTGCCTACCACTGCACAGGTAGTCCTCGATTTACAGGAGTTCATTTAGTGACCGTTACAATGTTACAATGGCACTGAAGAATGTGACTTAGGACAAATTTTGCACACTTAACGACCGTCCCAGCATCCCCATGGTCATGTGAGGAAGGAAAAGCTTGGCAACTGATTCATATTTATGACGGTTGCAATGTCCTGGGATCATGTCATCCCCTTTTGCGACCTTCTGACAAGCAAAGTCAACGGGGAAGCATTCACTTAATGACGGATAACTAACTTAAGAACTTCTGTGATTCACTTAACAACTGCGGCAAGCAAGGTTGCAAACTGGGGCAAAACTCATGAACCGTTAACAAATGTCTTGTTTAGCAACAGAAATTTTGGGCTGCATTGTGGTCGTAAGTTGAGGACTAAATGTATTTACATTTCTTTTTTTTTAACCAGCATGCTCACCATCGATGCTAATGGTGTCCAGCAGTTCGGACACCCAGGCAGCATCGCTGCTGTGTGGAGAAGTTGTACTCAGAACCATTCTGCTTTCGGTGGCAAAAGTCACAATGCCATAATTGGGAAGGAGGTCATAACTGGAGATCTATAATAATAATAACAATAACAATAACAATAACAATAATAATAATAACAACAACAACAAAACAACAATAAAACAACAAAACAACAACAATGTTATATTAATAATAATATATAATAATAATAATAATAATAATAATAATAATAATAATAAATAACAAAAATGCTTATAACAAAGAACTGGTGGGATCATAAGCCTGAAAAACTGGTCGAAAATGAGCATGCAAAATTACTGTTGGACTTCTGAATACAGATTGACAAAGTTTTAGAACACAATACCCCGGATATCACAATTGTGGAGAAGAAAAAAGTGTGGATCGTCAACATTGCCATACCTGGTGACAGCAGAATCGATGAGAAACAATGTGAAAAAGTCACCAGATATCAGGACTTGAGAATCGAACTGCAGAGACTCTGGCATAAACCAATGCAGGTGGTCCCAGTGGTACTCGGCACACTGGGTGCTGTGCCTAAAGACCTAGGCAAGCACTTAAAAACAATTGGCGCTCACAAGATCACCATTGGTCAGCTGCAGAAGGCCACCTTACTGAGATCTGCTCGCATAATCCGCCAATAGATCACGCAGTCCTAAACGCTTGGGAAGTGTTCGACTAGTGATTTGGGATACGAAATCCAGCATGGTCATCTCATTTGCGGTGTATACTGTTTAAATAATAATAATAGTACAAGGCTATATGGAAGAAATGTGTAACTGTGATACCCATTGTCATGGGGGCACTTGGTACCATGTCCAAGAATTTTATATAATACATCAAGAAATTGCAGCTTCCTGCAATAACACCAGCGGAACTGCAAAAAACTGCACTACTCGTAACTTCGTACATTTTTAGAAGATACTTGATTGATACCTAGGATGCTGGCAGCAACCCATATCAACCATTAGCACCAGTCAATGGTATTTGTGACACATTTTTAAATGTTCAGTTGATTGAGTTTCATGTTTAATAAATAAAAGAGATAATAATAATAATAATAATAATAATAATAATAATAATAATATGAGCCTTGGGTGGCGCAGCGGACTAAACTGCTGCTGTTAAAGTAGCACTTAGCGTCCAGCTGCCTGCAATTACTGTAAGTTCAATTCTCACCAGGCTCAAGGTTGACTCAGCCTTCCATCCTTTCGAGGTAGGTAAAATGAGGACCCGGTTTGTGGGGACAATAAGCTGACTTTGTATAAAAAACAAAAAGCCCTACTAAGCAGGTATATACAAAAGTATGAAGGCTATTGCTTAATGCATTTTAAGCCGCCCCGAGTCTCCGGAGAAGGGCGGCATATATAAATCGAACAAACAAACAAACAAACAAATAAATAAATAATAAAATAAATAACAAAGCTAGACACAACCGAGTTGCTAAATTAATCCACTGGCCATTATGTAAAAAATACAATTTACCTGTATCCAAAAAGTTATGGGAACATAAAGTGGAAAAAGTTATAGAAAATGAGAAGGTGAAGATCTTGTGGGATTTTCGAATACAGACAGATCGTCACTTGGAACACAACATGCCAGATATCACAGTTGTCGAAAACCAAAATGTATAATTTATTGACATCGTGGTACCAGGAGACGCCAGAGTTGAAGAAAAAGAACTGGAAAAAATCATGAAATATCGCGACCTGGCCATCGAAACTACATGGCTATGGATGAAACATGTAACAGTGATACCCATTGTCATCGGGACACTTGGTACCATGTCCAAGAATTTTATAAGATACATCAACGAATTGCCGCTTCCTGCAATAAACACTTGCAAAAAACTGTGCTACTTGGAACATCGTACATCTTAAGAAGGTACTTCGTTGATACCTAGGACACTGGCAGCAACCCGTATCAACCATTAGCACCAGTCAATGGTGTTTGTGATGCATTTTTGAATGTTCAGTTGACTGGGTTTCATGTTTAATGAATAAAGTATATACCCGTATATACTCGAGTATAAGCCGACCCGAATATAAGCCGAGGAACCTAATTTTACCACAAAAAACTTTTTGTCTCGAGTATAAGCCTAGGGTGGGAAATGCAACAGCTACTGGTAAATTTCAAAATAAAAATAGATACCAATAAAATTACATTAATTGAGGCATCAGTAGGTTAAATGTTTTTGAATATTTATTTCAAAGAAAAACAGTAAACTAGCTCTGTAAGTGCATAGTGTAAACTACACTATAACTAAATTACACAAGAGAATGTAGTATATATATCAAAAATAATTCAATAACAATTTAATCTGATAAATTGGGTTAAGTGATGTAGGGCTTGATCTAATTTCAGGCAAGTTCAAACCTCTGTTAAGAGATACCTGCATTCTCTTTCTCTCTCTCCCCCTTTCTTTTTTCCCCCTCTTTCTTTCTTTCTTTGTCTCTTTCTTTCTTCTCTCTCTTTCTTCTAGGCCTTAGCAAGCCTCCCTGCAGCCCCTGGAAGCCAAAACGGGTTGCAGGAAAAAAGGAAATTTTTCCTCACTTGAATATAAGCTGAGGGGGGCTTTTTTCAGCATTAAAAATGTGCTGAAAAAGTAGGCTTATACTTGAGTATATACAGTAATAATAAAAAAGCCAAGCGGTTAAACCTTTTCTGATACATTTTGCTTGAAGTTGCCCCAAAGCATACCATAGACAGGGGAAAATATGACCATCCTAGACCGAACTGAGTCCAAAAATGCCAGGGAATTTCTGGAAACCACCTGGCTCTGAGAAATTAGCCTCAAATTAGACCCCACACACCCACTTGATGGTCTGTTTCTGTCGCTCCCCTCTGGGAGGAGGTTTCGAAATGTTTCTAGCAGGACCACCAGATTCTGTAACAGCTTTGTTCTCTATGCCATCCGTCTGGTAAACTTGCAAGATTCATTGGTCTCGCCATGTACATCTATCAATCTGAACTAGAGTGTGTTGTTTTTCTATGACATATAATATATGTGGGTATATACAATGGTGGGATTCAGCCAGTTCGCACCTATTCAGGAGAACCGGTTGTTAACTTTCTAAGCAGTTCGGAGAACTGGTTATTGGAAGAAATCTCCTTTTGTTTTTTTCTACTGTAAAGGGCTAATCCTATAAGGAATTCAGGAAGGAAACATTCTGGCGTTGTTTCTAGCCTAATCTTTATTGTCCTGCTTACAGAAACTGCCTCTCTGGTTAACCTTTATTACATTGTAACAGCTAAGGCGAAGTGCCCATCGACATGAGTGACATTGAGTTGGTCACACTCACACGGTCACATGACCACCAAGCCACACCTACCCAGCTGGTTATTAGGGCAGAGAACTGGTTGTTAAATTATTTGAATCCCAGCATATTTTTCTTGTCATGTTTATGTAGCATATATTGGATGTGGAGACCCTTTGAGAGCTGTATGCAATGAAATTTCATTTTAATGTAGGCCGATTAGTGTACATTTCAAGTGACAATAAAGTTAAGTCTAATGACAGTTCAAAGTTACAACAGCACTGAAAAATGTGACATTTTCCACACTTAAGACCATTGCAGCGTCCCCACAATCATCTGATCAAAAATTTGGAGGCTTGGCAACTGGCATGCGTTTATAACAGTTGCAGGGTCCCCGCCGGGGATTATGTTATTCCACTTTTGCGACCGTCTGACAAGCGAACTCAATGGGGAAGCCAGATTCACAACTGTGTGACTAACTTAATAACGGCAGGGAGCCGCTTAACAACGATGGCAGGAAAGGTCATAAACTGGAGCAAAACTCAACCCAACTGTCTTGCTTGGCCACAGAAATTTTGGGCTCCATTTTGTTTGTAAGTCAGGACTGCCTGTAATTAAATTTCTCTTGGGCCACTTAAGGTCTTATGCAGTGGGTGGGTTTCAAAATTTTTTACTAAAAGTTCTGTGGGCGTGGCTTGGTGGGCGTGGCAGGGGAAGGATACTGTAAAATCCCCATTCCTTCCCCACTCCGGGGGAAGGATACTGCAAAATCCCCATTTCCTCCTGATCAGCTGGGACTCGGGAGGCAGAGAATATATGGGGGCGGGGCCAGTCAGAGGTGGTATTTACTGGTTCTCTGAACTACTCAAAATTTCCACTACCGGTTCTCCAGAACTGGTCAGAACCTGCTGAAACCCACCTCTGGTCTTACAGCAGTGGTGAAATTTGAATCGGTTTACTACTTGTTCACTGGCTGCGCATGCGTGCTGCGCACCAAATGCACACTCTGCGTGCGCATGCGCAGTACACACTACACACCAAATGCTTTTAAAAGTTAAAAAAAGGCTCTGTCGATTGCACGCCACAGTTGTAATCATTGGAGCCTTTTTTTTAACCTTTTAAAAGCATTTTTTTACAACCTATTTGCTCGAATAGGTTGTAAAAAATGCTTTTAAAAGTAAAAAAAAGGCTCTGACAATCGTGTGCCACAGCTGTGATCGTCAGAGCCTCTTTTTTTTTTACTTTTTAAAAGCATTTTTACTACCGTTTCCAAAGAACTGGTAGTAAAAAAAATGCCTAAAAAGTTAAAAAAAAAAAAAGTTCTGACGATCAGGCGAGCGACGCACGATCTTCGGATTTTTTTTTTTTTTTTACTTTTAAAAGCATTTTTAAACTACCAGTTCCAGAGAACCGGTAGTAAAAAAGAGCTAAAAAAGTTTTTTAAAAAAAGTTCCAACGATCGCGCGTTGCTCACCTGATCATTGGAACTTTTTAAAAAACTTTTTTTACTACCGGTTCGGCGAACCAGTAGGCTTTTTTACTACCAGTTCGGATGAACCGGACTGAACTGGGAGCATTTCACCCCTGTTTTACAGTCATAGAGCTCTATCTAAGTCATCAGTGGACACATAGACATTAACATATATAAGATTAGTGGTGGGATTCAAATAATTTAACAATTGGTTCTCTGTCCTAATAACTGGCTGGGTGGGTGTGGCCATGGTGGGCGTGGCCAGGGGCGTGACAGGCAGCACTCGACCTCCTGCACCTCCCTGGGAGCAAAAAATGGGTCTTTTATTTCTTTCTTTTTATAATTCATGCGGGTAGCCCTCAACTTGCAGCCACAATTGGAAACTGGAACTTTCATCGCTAAGAGATGCTGTCGTTGTGCCACTTGTACAACCTTTCTGCGTCCTTAAGCGAATCAGTTGGTCATTAAGCAAATCCAGCTTCCCCCATTGACTTGACATGTTGGAAACCTCCCGGGAAAGTCACAAATAGTGATCATGTGACCCCCTTGAAGCTGAAACGGTCATAAATACATGCCAGTTGCCAAGTGCCCGAATTTCGGATTGGTGACACTGCGGCAGTGGTTAAGTGTGAGAACTGGTTGCCAGTAACATTTTTCAGGATAATCATAATTTTGAACAGTCGGTACAGCAGCGGTTGTAAATTGAGGATTACCTATGTCACTTTTCAGGATAGATGGATTATATACCATATTTTTTGGAGCATAAGACGCACCTTAGTTTGTGGAGAGGAAAATAAGAAAAAAAACTGATTGGCGGGTGGATCAGCCTCCCGGAATACCCCCAATCAGCTATTCCCAGAGGTGAATTTTAGCAACAGGTTCCTTGGTTGTGAGCTCTGTGCCTTGCTTTTTTTTCCTGCTTCTGAAAGCCTCTGAAACAGAGCTTCAGAAAAAGGCTTTTTTTCTGAAACTCTGTTTAGGAGGCTTTTTTTCTGAAGCTTCTTTCAGAGGCTTTTTTTCTGAAGCTCTGTTTGAAGGCTTTTTTTCTGAAGCTCAGAGGCTTTTTTTCTGAAGCCTCCTTTCTGAGGCTTTTTTTCTGAAGCCTCCTTTCTGAGGCTTTTTTTCTGAAGCTCTGTTTGGATGCTTTTTTTAGCCTCTGAAACCTCCGCTTGAGAGGCTGGGCGGGGCTACATTCGGAGCATAAGATGCACCCAGATTTTCACCTTCTTTTTTGGGGGGAAAACGTGCATCTTATACTCTGAAAAATATGGTATATACTGTATGCTTGTTGCCTACTTAACAAGGCAATTTCTATAGCTTGGCTATTGTCAAAAAAAAAATGACCTTATCCCCATCTTTCCAAAAGCTATCTGCCCTTCTTCCATGTGTCACTAGAGCTTTCTAGGAATATTGACAATCCTGGAACATAGGTTTTGTAGTTCAAGCTGCTTTCAGTTTTGTTGAAGCAAACCTAGTTCAAGGAAGTTTTCAAAATGGAACCTACCTTCTCGATTAACTTCAGCAATGCTTCCTTGGCCTTTGTGACCCTTGTTCGGCCAAAGCTTTCTGAGGCATCAATGAGAAAGTAGATATTAAGTGAGTGATTTTTGTTGTTAGCTGATGCTCCTGGTAGGGGAAAAAAAAAACAGAATAACAGATTTAGAAAGGACCTTGGAGATCTTTTAGTCCAACCCCCGGCTCAGGCAGGAATCCCTATATCATTTCAGACAAATGGCTGTCCAATCTCTTCTTAAAAACTTCCAGTGTTGGAGTATCCACAACTTCCAGAGTCAAGGTGTTCCACTGATTACCGTATTTTTCGGAGTATAAGACACTCTGGACTATAAAATGCACCTACCTTTTTTGGGGAGGAAAACAAGAAAAAAGAAATCTGCCCCTGCCTCCCAGCAATTTGCCTCCTTGCAGCAAACAGCAAACAGCCTGTTTCAGCTTCAGCTTTAGCACAGCCTGATTAGCACAAGCAGCTGATTGATGGTTGGATCGGCCTCCTGAGGATCATCTGTTTCGGGCTGCAGGGATTGCCATAGCCTATTGCTGCTTCCCCGCACCCCATTTTCAGCAATCCCTGCCGCCTGAAACAGCTGATCCTCGGGAGGCCGATCCAACTGACAATCAGCTGGTTGTTCTAATCAGCCTGTGCTGAAGCTGAAGCTGAAAGTGTTTGCTGTTTGCTGCAAAGAGGCAAATTGCTCGGAGACAGAGGCCAAAAGATGGGGGCCAGTGGGTGGGCAGGGCTACATTCGGTATATACGATGCACCCAAAATTTCACCCTCTTTTAGGGGGAAAAAGTGTGTCTTATACTCCAAAAATTACAATAATTGTTCTTACTGTCAGGAAGTCTCTCCTTATTTCTAGGTTGCTTCTCATCTTGATTAGTTTCCCTCCATTGCTTCTTGTCTTGCCTTCAGGTGCTTTGGAGAATAGCTTCCTTTTTTTTTTTTGAAAAAATTTATTTTTATTTCTAAACAAACATACATAAAAACATAAAACTATCTTCAATTACACACAGTGTGTCGGTTGGGTACAAGTCTTTTGTGCGTATTCATAGCTTACAATTTACCTAAATTCTTATATTATCGATCTAATATACAGTATATCTATGTAATATTGTCCTCATTAATCATTTATTTGACTATAGCTATTCTTCCCTCATTTTGTACAAAATATTCTAAGTTAATTTATATTATAACATTCATTTCATCATCCTAAATCGATCCAATAATAATACATCTTTATGTTATATTTTATATAGTTCTACAATTCTTATATTATAAAAACTTCTGTCATATTTCATTTCCATATTTTTTTATCTAACCACTGATAAAATAAATCCCATATCTTATAATATTGTTTATCTTCTTGTCCTCTAATTTCAAATGTCAATTTACTCATTTCAGCACATTCCATTATTTTGTTAATAACTTCATCTTGCGTTGGTATTTTCTCATTTTTCCAATTTTTAGCAAACACAATTCTAGCCGCTGTTAATACATTCATAATTGAGATACATTCATAATTGAGATATCTCAATTCTCTATTATATATTTTAACGCCCCCCCCTCTTCCTTGTGGCAGCCCTTGAGATATCAGAACACTGCTATCACATCACTCCTGGTCCTTCTTTTCATTAAACTAGATATGCCCAATTCCAGCAAATGTTCTTCATATGTTTTAGCCTCCAATTCCTTAATTATCTTGGTTGCTCTTCTCTGCACTCTTTCCAGAATCTCAACAGCTTTTTTACATGGTGGCGACCAGAATTCAATGCAGAATTCCAAGCGTGATCTTACTAAGAGTTTGTAAAACAGTACTGGAATTTCACATGATCTTGATTATATCCTTCTGTTAATGGAGCCTAGGATTGCATTCGCTTTTTTGGCTGCAAGACTCCAAGATCCTTTTCACAATTACTGCTGTTGAGCTAGGTTTCACATAGCCTAGACCAGTGATGGCTAACCTTTTTGCCATTACGTGCCAAAAGTGGGGAGCGCGGTGGGGTCACACGCACGCATGCCCACATCCATAATTCTATGCCCCCCCCGTGCTCCCCCCATTTTTGGCACGTGATGGCACGGTGGGCACGGTAGGCCTGTTTTTTGTTCTCCCCAGGCTCCAGAGCCTTTCTAGGAGTCTGGGGAGGGCAAAAACAGTCTTCCCCACCCCCCGAGAGCCCGGAAACAGTGTGTTTCCTGACTTCTGGTGGGCCCAGAAGGCCCGAAAATCAGCTGGCTGGCGCATGCATGCGTGCCGGAGCTGAGCTCGCGTGCCCACCAATATGGCTCCGTGTGCCACCTGTGGCACCCGTGCCATAGGTTTGCCATCACGGGCCTAGACCTATATAGTTGGTTTTTTCTTGCCTAATTGTAAAATCTTACTTTTATGTAGGTTGAATTTCATTTTGTTAGATAAGGCCCAGTGTTCAAGCCTCTTGAGATCCATCTGGGTCTTAAGCCTAGCTTCTGGACTGTTGTCTATTCCTCCAAACTTGGCAATGTTAAGACTTGTGAAGAGCCATGGTGGCGCAGTGTTTAGAATGCAATACTCCGGGCTACGTCTGCTGACTGCCAGCTGCCAGTAGTTCGGCAGCTCGATTCTCATTGGCTCAAGATTGACTCAGCCTTCCATCTTTCCGAGGTCAGCAAAAGGAGGACCCAGATTGTTGGGGGCAAGAGGCTGATCCACCCGCTGATTCTGTAAACCACTTAGAGAGGGCTGTTAAAGCACTGTGAAGTGGTACGTAAGTCTAAGTGCTATTCCTATTTCATGCTCGCTGGAGAATTCTGGGAGTTGAAGTCCACAAGTCTTACAGTTGCCAAGTTTGGAGAACCCTAATATAAGACATGGGGTTTGCAGCAGTGGTGCGTTTCAGCAACTTCTGACCAGTTCTGGAGAACTGGTAGTGGAAATTTAGAGTAGTTTGGAGAACTGGTAGTAAAAATTCTAATTGACCCCACCCCCATCTATTCTCTGCCTCCCAAGTCCCAGCTGATCAGGAGGAAGTGAGGATTTTGCAGTAACTTTTCCCTGGAGTGGGGTGGGAATGGAGATTTTACAGTATCCTTCCCCTGGAGTGGGGTAGGAATGGAGATTTTAGAATCCTTCCCCTGCCACGCCCATCAAGCCACGCCCACCAAGCCACACCCACCAAGCCATGCCATGCCCACCAAGCCACGCCCAGAGAACAGGTAGTAAAAAAAACCTTGAATCCTACCACTGGTTTGCAGCATGACAATCATTGAGCCCCCCCCCCCCCCCCCGCAACTTGGTCTTCCTAGAAATGCTTGGGGCACTTCTTCCCACACCTTGATTCTGCTTGGCGTAAGATGGGGCTGAAGGAAATTCTGGCAAGCTCACAAGATCCTTGCTCAATCTGTTTCCTGACTTGGCCCACCTCGCAAGGGTGGCAGCAATCAGAAGTGCACAACTGTATTAGAATCTTTAACACATAGTCCTTTTACCAAGGATGATATAACACGATTCCAGTGACTAAACCAGGTTAAACAATGCTACAATCTCCTATCCTACCACACAAAAATTTACCTTGGCTGGCAGACATAGCAACTTCAAGGAGGGATGGAAGGAACTTGCTGACAATTTCTTCTGTAGAATCAAAAGTGAATGAGCCTGGGAAAGAAAAGAAGGAGACAGTGAATTTGGCTCCCAGTCTTGTTTTTATGTGCGTGTCACGGGTGAAATGCTCTGAAGTCTGCTACCGGTTTGCTTCGCTACTGGTTTGCATCGCTCGCACATTTGCACCACAGATGTTACCATGCAGCGCTGAAAAAGGAGGATTAAAAAGACTTTTCTGAGTCTGCAAAGGTAAGTAGAACAACAAGGAGGAGGGGAACAGCTCTGCCGCGCGATTTAAATTAGCTAGAAAGCAGCTGATCATCACATAGCTGATTGTTGGAAATACCAGTTTGCCCGAACCTGTAGCATTTTTTACTACCGGTTAGGGCGAACCAGTCCAAACCGGTAGCATTTCACCCTTGGTGTGTGTATATAAGAGTAGGGGGTGGGGGGGGGAATAGTTCCATAAATGATGGCAAAAAAAGAGAGAAAACAATAACAGTTCCAGATTCACCTTTTCGGATGCTAAGCCCGTCTTTTCCTATCCTATTTACTCACTTCGACATTCTGGTTCTGATCCGCTCCAGATTCCTGATTTTTGGCAAATTCTTTCCCTAGATCCGATAAGAGACAACCCTCGAGAACACTGGTAGCGAACCATACTGTCTATTTGATACTCCGTGCCGTATTTTTGAGCGCCAATGGGAATTCCTGGGTCAGGACAATGGCCAGCTGAAAACAAGAGAGGGAGGGAATGACACACCGATGTATTTATTTATCTGCAAATACAATTTCTGCATCACTGCCGTTCCCAAGGACTCACGGTGGTAAACAGTTAAACCAAACATCGAACAAGACAGTGCATCGTCAATGTATGATACAAACTCCTTGAGAAATCATTGGTTTTGAATTCTATCGTTCTAGACCAGCATTTCTCAAACCTTGGCAACTTGAAGACTTGTGGATTAGGGGTGGGTTCTACTTACCTTTACTACCGGTTCGCAATGGGGCCACACGCAGAGGCATTTTGATGACATCAGGGTCGGTGGGCGGAGCCTCCCACCAGTTTTACTACCAGTTCTATAGAACCAGTGCGAACCGGGGGCAACCCACCACTGGTGTGGACTTCAAGAATGTTAAGAATTAACGGAACAACAGAATTGGAAGGAACCTTGGAGGTCTTCTAGTCCAGCCCTCTGCTCAAGCAAGAGACTCTATACCCGTGATGGCGAACCTATGGCATGTGTGCAACAGGTGGCACGCAGAACCATGTCGCCTGGCATGCCGACTCAGTTCTCAGCCGCTCTAGGAGACTCTGGAGGCTGGGGACAACAAAAAAGTCACTTCCTGTCTAACCAAAAGTTGGAAAACGGACCCTTTTGAACCTCCAGAGGACCTCCGAAGGGGTGAGGAAGGCTGTTTTTGCCCTCCCCGGATGCTTAGAGAGGATCTGGAGCCAGGTGAGAAAGAAAAATGGGCCTACTGGGCCATCGTGTGCCAGGAGTGGGGGTCACGAGCGCATGCACGGGGCGGGACAGATAGAATTATGGGTGTGGACACACAAGCACGCGAACCTCCCCCGCCCCCCCCTTCCTGGCACGCGATGGCAAAAAGGTTAGCCATCACTGCTCTATACCATTCCAGACAAATGGCTGTCCAATCTCTTCTTCAAAACCTCCAGTGAACTGGACTTTCTGGGTTTTTTTTTTCTTTGAAGAAGTTTCGCTTCTCATCCAAGAAGCTTTTTCCACTCTGTTCAACAATACTGAGAGCTGGCAAAGTCTCTTGGATGAGAAGCAAAAGGTCTTCAAAGAAAAAACCAGGAAGTCCAGTTGCTTCTTGAAAAAGCATCTTTGGGACAACCATGACCTGGATGACTGCAAATATCCATAAACTCCAGTGATGGAGCTCTCACGACTTCAGGAGTCAAGTCATTCCATTGATTAATTGTTCTCGCTGTCATGAAATTTCTCCTTAGTTCTAAGTTGCTTCTCTCCTTGATTAGTTTCTACCTGTTGCTTCTTGTCCTGCCTTCAGGTGCTTTGGAGAATAGCTTAACTCCCTCTTCTTTGTGGCTGCTCCTTAGATAAAGTGTGTTCAAGACCACATATCTTAGAGTTGCCAAGGTTGAGAAACAAAGATTTAAGGTATGATTGGATTATGTTATTTCTTTGCTGTTACACTTTGGACTCCTTCTCAAGCAAACTCTCATATCTGTGTGAGCTTTGTTGGGGAGCATGGTTTTTTTTTTTAAATTTGATTTATATGCCACCCTTCTCCGGAGACTCAGGGCGGCTTACAGTGCGTTAAGCAATAGCCTTCATACTTTTGTATATTTATACAAAGTCAGTTTATTGCCCCCACAATCTGGGTCCTCATTTCACCTACCTTAGAAAGGATGGAAGGCTGAGTCAACCTTGAGCCTGGTGGGATTTGAATTTGCAGTAATTACAAGCAGCTGATCTTAATAACAGGGAATTAGTCCACTGTGCCACCAGGACTCTTGATGCTTGTCACCTTCTCCTTATTCTCCTGTAAATATTACTTGAATGTCTGTGCTAGGTAAACATGAGCGCATTCCTCTAATTTCTGCTACTTGTGAGTCCAGATATTCCTTGATTTACAAGCGGTTGCTTAACGAGCATTCAAACTTATGATGTAGCATCCCAAAAGCTACTTAAGACCCGCTTTTAAAGTTACAATGGCCTCCACTGACTCTCTGTCACATGGTCACATTTTATGTGCTTGGCTCGATGTGCTTGGTCGTATAAGCACAACCACAATCTGCAACGTTTTTTGCTGGTTTCAGCATTTACTTCCAATTTCTGGCAAAAAAACACCCACTGGGGAAAATCCTTGCCATTTTATTTCAGAGTGTGTGCTCCATCTGAAACAGGACAAGTAGTGTGAAAAATCAGTTGGTTTGTGAATTTAAGTCTTTGGACTTCCATAAACTATTGGGAGCTGCTTCTTAGCTGCACCCTCCTCTATCCTTACATGAGACCACAACTCACATCCTCCTGAGCCTAGCATGTCCATTTGAAGGGCACAAAGTGAGGTACGAAAGCTTATCTTCATAGATAAGAAGTCAAAACGGTTTTCCCTCCTGTTATGCAATGGAGACTAAAATTTAAATTTAAATTAAAGAGCCTTGGTGGCGCAGCGGACTAAAATGCTGTTAAAGTAGCACTTAGCTGCCAACTGCCTACAATTACTGCGAGTTCGAATCTCACCAGGCTCAAGGCTGACTCAGCCTTCCATCCTTCTGAGGTAGGTAAAATGAGGACCCGGATTGTGGGGGCAATAAGCTGACTTTGTATATATATATATAAAAAAAGAACACCGCTTAGGAGGGGCCAAAAGCCCTTCTAAGCAGGGTATATACAAAAGTATGAAGGGTATTGCTTAACGCATTGTAAGCCGCCCTGATTCTCCGGAGAAGGGCGGCATATAAATCGAACTAATAAACAATAATAATAATAATAAATCAATTAAAATATTGAGGCCACCTGATTTGCTTAGGAGACAATTTCCTTGGAGGCTTTAATGCATCGTAGTGTTTTTATGATACGTCCATATTTCAAAGGGGATTTTACTACCCTCTGAGGCAGGGGTGAAATCCAGCAGGTTCTGACAGGTTCTGGAGAACCGGTAGCGGAGATTTTGAGTAGTTTGGAGAACCGGCAAATACCACCTCTGGCTGGCCCACCCCAGAGTGAGGTGGGAATGGAGATTTTGCAATATTCTTCCCCTGCCACACCCACCAAGCCACGCCCACAGAAGCGGTAGTAAAAAAAATTGAATTCCACCACTGCTCTGAGGGTAAGGTCAAAAACAGCAAGATGGCAGACAGGGCTACAAGCCCTGACCTTCTGGCTTAACCAGTAGCAAAATTTATAAGAACCTGCCAAGAAGGATATGCCCTTTCCTGGACCGACAATCCCTACTCATGGTCACTCATGCCCTAGTCACTTCCCATCTTGACTGCTGCAACGTGCTCTACATGGGGCTGCCCTTGAAGACATTCTAGTTAGTGAAAAATGCAGAGGCCCGCATGGTTCTGTGCAGACCTCGGTGTGCACATGTATCACCTCTCCTGTGGGAGCTGCATTGGTTGCCAATTTACTTCTGGGTGCAATTCAAGGTGCTGGTTGTCACCTTTAAAACCCTTCATGGCTTGGGACCAAGTTATCTGAGGGACCGTCTCTTGCCGGTCACATCTACCCCACCCATCAGAGCGGGAGGCAAGGAATGTTGCAGCTCCCATCCCCCAGGGAGATACAACTGGTGGGACCCAGAAGAAGGGCCTTCTCTGTGGTGGCTCCCTCTCTTTGGAACATCATTCCCTCAGAGATTAAAATGGCCTCGACTCTATCACTCTTCCAGAAGGTGCTGAAGACCTGGTTCTGCCAGCGGGCCTGGGGAACCCAGAGCGGGATGGAGCCCATTAAATGGTTCATATGAGATGCGGTCTCGGGGGCATGGGGTGGGAGTTATTTTATTATATTATTTTATTGATTTATTATATGATTATTCTCTTTTATTAGTTTTATTGTTTTATATATGAGGTTTTTATATTCTTGTAAGCCACCTTGAGTCGCCATGTGCGAATAGGCAGCAATAGAAATTTCCTAAACTAAAAAAAAAGTAACATAAAAAAATACAGCAATCAGAGGAAAACGACACTTTCAAATCATGAATACATTCCGCAAAGGGAAACTCCCCCAAAAGGCACCTGGATTTTGTGGTTTTTTTCTTTGAAAATGTTTCGCTTCTCATCCAAGAAGCTTCTTTATTTCCATTCAGAAGCACTTTTGGCACAACCATGAGCTGGATGGCTGAGAATTTCCATAAACCTTTCCCCAAGGGGGAAGAAGAAACGGTAGATTTTGATCACAAAGGATAATCAGACTCACTTCCATCATCACATACGGCTGTTTCTCCACTCCATTTCCCGTTGGGGAGACAGGTACGTATCTGGGACCCTCGCAACTTGTGTCCGTCATAGCAACTGAACTTCAGCTCTTGGCTTAGGTTGTAAAATTGCTGGAAGGTCTCAACTGCACCGTTTTCAAATTCTAGAGGCCTGACACACCGGATGGCTGGATGGAAGAGAAAACACCAGTCAATTTTTCTGCATGTCCTATCCAATCCCAGCTCCATCTCTTTCCAAGTTCTATCTTTTTTTAACTACCGGTTTTGCCCAAACCGGTAGTTTTTATCACTACCGGTTTATTGGAACTGGTGCAAACTGGTAGCATTTCACCACTGCCACTCCATACAACACTTTCTGGGTGGTTTATAATGTAACCGTTATTTGCGTATTGCCTCCAACAATCGGGCTCCTCATTTTGCTGACCTCAGAAAGGTGGAAGGCTGAGTCAGCCTTGAGCTGGTTAGGATCGAACTCCAGACTTCGGGCAGAATTTGCCTGCGATACTGCATTCTTACCACTGCACCACCAGGGGTTCTATTTATTCATTTATCAATCACAGATACTATCCCTCTCGCTCTTAGAGTGACTCTGTATGGTTTACAGATAAAAATCATGAAAATCACATAAAAATACAATACATATCAGGTTCAGGGAAATGGGAGCCATCTAAAAACACTAAGTTAAAAATTAAAAGGAGGGGGGATGCTTCAGGGTTACACGCTGGTTTCCTGGTTTTTAATCTTATTGTTGTTCGTTTTATTCTGATGAATATTGTTTTATTGCTTTATAAGCAGCCCAGAGTTGTTTTTAAGATAGGAGTCTTTATAAACATTTTCCATACAATAGATAAAAGAAAAGTAAATATGCTTTTGAATTTTGATAAGCCTACTAGTTGACTCCCATGGGATTTTTTTTATAGTAACAAAAAGGCCTCTGGTGGAAAACCCGGGACTTGGTTGGCGATAAGATATCCTCCACTCTTCTGCTCGCAATAAAATACCTTATGTCACCAGACTTGAAATTTTGGGCTTAGAAAATTTAGAACTACGCCGCCTTCGGTGTGACCTAAGCATAGCTCATAGAATTATCTGCCACAATGTCCTACCTGTCAATGTCTACTTCAGCTTCAACCACAATAATACACGAGCACACAATAGATACAAACTTAAAGTGAACCGCTGCAAACTCGATTGCAGAAAATATGACTTCAGTAACAGAGTGGTCAGTGTCTGGAATGCACTACCTGACTCTGTGGTTTCATCACAACCCCCCCACCCAAATTTTAACCTAAGACTGGCTACTGTTGACCTCACCCCATTCCTCCTAAGAGGTCTGTCCTAATGTTTCTTCTATTTGTATCGATTTTATGCATCCAATCCATGCTTAGACTTATTACCAAATACGTTCTTGACAAATAAATAAATATGAGAGGAAGAGGGGAGATGTCATACGATGCCTCTCTTTTGAGAAATGAACCCCTCCGCACCTCGACACACAGCCTGTTCAACGGTCCTGCCATCCCTGCCCGTCAAGGGGCTCCACTGGTTGCCATCCTTACAAAACCGGAATTGTGTCGGATAGGGATACTGTCCCTGAGGACAGTTGTAGATCAATGAGGTTCCATCTTTCAGGAGATTATAATTGCCTCCTACGATCTCGGCAGCTTTCGGATCGCAGGCTCCATCAACTGTACCTAAAAAGAAAGCAGAGTGGAAAGTTGAAAGGGTAGCAGAGCGGTGAAAATGTACAATCAGAATTGTAAAAAGTTAGCACCCACCCCTCTCCTAGAAGAATGAAATATTTTAGAAAATATTTAAAAAGGCAGAATATTTGTATTTCCCTAAAGGAGAAACATGCTCTTGGAAAGCAGCTCCCACCTTTGTTAATAGCCCAGAAGGCAGCGATAATCTTGCCTTTAATTTATTTTTATTATATTTAAAGTGTTCTTCTGATTATGATATTATGATATTGTTTTGATTGTTGTTGTATGCTACCCTGAAACCCATTTTTCTTTTCTTTTTTTTTTGCATCCTGGCTTTTTTAACACCCGTTCAGGAGCTAGGCACACACAGTGTTAAAGGGAAGAGTTGTAAATCCGTAAATCCCAACACCAAGGCCATAGACGTAGCAGAAAGACAATGGTAGGAAAACAAACAATTAATCACAGGTAAGGACTTTAAAGGTGAATTCCAAGTTTCAAGCAGTCCAAAGTCAAGCCAAGGAATTCCAAGGAAGAGACGAGGTCTTAGGTGACATAGGATCCTTGGCAGTGGTGGATTTCAAGTATTTTTACTACTGGTTCTGTGGATGTGGCTTGGTGGGCATGGCATGCCTTGTTCGGTATGGCTTGGTGGGTATGGTTTGGTGGGCGTGACAGGGGAAGGATACTGTAAAATCTCCATTCCCACCCCACTCCAGGGGAACAATAATGTAAAATCTCCATTCCCTCCCCAATCCAGGGGAAGATTATTGCAAAATCCCCATTTCCTCCCGATCAGCTGGGACTTGGGAGGCAGAGAAAAGATGGGGGCAGGGCCAGTCAGAATTTTTACTACCGATTCTCAAAACTACTCAAAATTTCCGCTACTGGTCTTCCAGAACTGGTCAGAACCTGCTGAAACCCACCTCTGGGTTGATTGGATTTTCCTCCTTTTATTTCTATTCTTTCTTAGTGTTTGTGTTTTTAGCTTTTTTTTTTAAGATTAAAGATTGTTTTGTTAATTGCTAATGCATAGAGTAAATACAGGTACTCCTTGACTTATGGCCACACTTGAGCCCAAAATTTCCCTGGCTAAGCCAGACAGTTGTTAAGTGAGTTTTGCCCCATTTTATAACCTTTCTTGCCAACGTTGTTAAGTGAATCACTGCAGTTTTTAAGTTAGTAAGGCGGTTGTTAAGTGAATCTGGCTTCTCCATTGACGCTGCTTGTCAGAAGGTCCCAAAATGGGATCATGTGACCTCCAAGACACTGCAACTGTCTAGTGTATGAATTTTGATCATGTGACCATGGGACGGGGTGAAATGTAAAATTTGTTACTACCGGTTCTGTAGGCGTGGCTTGGTAGGGGTGGGGGTGGTTTTATGTGACTGGGTGGGCGTGGCCAACTTTTTTTTTTTTAACTTTTCAAAGCATTTTTTCTAATGCTTTGAAAAGCCGCTCTGCCGATCAGGCAACTCAGCTGGGATCGTCAGAGACTTTTCAAAGCCTTTTTTTTTACCACCTCTTCGGCCAAGAGGTTGCAGAAAAAAATGCTTTGAAAAGCCTCTGATAATCCCAGCTGAGCCGCGCAATCATCAGAGGCTTTTTTTTTTACTTTTAAAAGCATTTTTTCATCGGAAGAGGTTGTAGAAAAAATGCTTTTAAAAGTAAAAAAAAAAGCCTCTGATGATCATGCGGCTCAGCTGAGCATGGTGTGGGGGGTGGGGGGGGCAGGGGTTTTTGCTACCGGTTCTCTGAACCAGCCACCGCCATCGCTACCGGATCGGGCGATCAGATCCAAACCGGGAGCTTTTCACCCCTGCCATGGGATGCTACAACAGTTGTAAGTGTGAAAAATTGTCATAAGTCTGCTGTAACTTCAAACAGTTACTGGCTGTAAATCGAGGACTAACTGTGAAAAAAAGGAAAAAAGAGATTGCAAATCATATTTGATTGCACAGCAAATGTTTTTAAATACGCCATGATCCAATCCAAGCTGGCAGTTCTTTCTTCTTCTGCAAGTATTGACTTGTCTCAGACTTCTCAGCCAGGACAAATGTCACAATGTTGACACATTTTTCAGATGGGTGAATTCCCCAACCAGAGAGAGATAATCAGTTAGGAAGGTCAGGGTCCTTTACTTTTAGCCAATTTTTAATCTAGACCAGTGTTTCTCAAACTTGGCCGCTTTAAGATGTGTGAACCAATTCCCAGAATTCCTCAGCCGGCCATGCCGACTGAGGAATTCTGGGCGTTGAAGTCCACACATCTTAAAGCAGTCAGGACTGAGAAACAGCGATCTAGTGTCTCATTATAGAGTTTTTAATAGGTTAACAGAGTTGGAAGGGACCTTGTAGGCCATCTAGTCCAACCCCCCCCCCCCAAGCAGGGGTGTCAAACTCAATTTCATTGAGGGCCGCATCAAGGTTGTATTTGACCTTGTGGGGCTGGGGGGACATGGCCAGGGGGCGTGGTCAGCTCAATGTCACTCGGGTCGGGGGCACCTGTGATGGCCCGGGAGGGGCTGGGGGCTCCTCCTGCAGCCCTCTGCCAGCGACAATGGAGCTCAGGAGGGCCATGTGCAGCAGGGGTGGGTTCTACTTACCTTTACTACCAGTTTGCAACGGGGCCGCGCGCTCTTCTGCGCATGCGCAGACGCATTTTGGTGACGTCGGGATCGGTGGGTGGGGCCTCCCGCCGGTTTTACTACCGGTTCTATAGAACCGGTGCGAACCGGGGGCAACCCACCACTGATGTGCAGCCACTGGCAGAGGCACTGTGGGCCAATCCTTTGCTGTTTCCAGGGTAGCGCCGCAGGCTAGATCTAAGTACCCGGTGGGCCGCATCCGTCCCGCGGGCTTTGAGTTTGACACCCCTGCTCTACACCATCTCTGACAGACGGCAGTCTATCCATCATGATGGAGTCTCATCCATCAATTAAAAAATAGAACTCTGCAGGGAGATGAGTACCAGGAGGGTTCCCCAATCCCCGGGCTGCAGACCTCTTACCGGGCTGTGGCTGGTTTAGAACCGGGCTGCGCAAGCGACAGGCGCGTTTTGTGTGTACAATGCTCCACTCTTGCGAGTGGCGAGTATTTGCGTTTGCACGCAAGGCTCCAGTCCACTCTCACAGAACCATGCCGTCTCCCCTCTTCTGTGACAGGCTGGCAAGCCAGAAAAGTTGGGGACCGCTGAGTAACCAGACCTGATGTGTCTTGGGAACCAGGGGTGGGATTCAAAACTTTTAGCAACCGGTTCTCTGCCCAGTTGCTGGGTGGGTGTGGCCATGGTGGGCATGGGCTACTCGGCCTTCTGCACCATGGCTGAGGGGCATTTTCACCCTCCCCAAGTTCCAGAGGCTTTCTTCGAGCCTCCGGGAGGGTGAAAATGGCCTCCCCTGGGCTCCGGAGGCCAGAAACGGGCCCGTTTCCGGACTTCTAGAACTTCCTGGAGGCCCACTTTTTGCCCTCCCAGAGCCTCCATGTGGGTGCTGCACTTACATCTCATCCAAAATGGGCTGCGTGGAGACTCTTGGGAGGGGAGGGGCTGGGTGGGCGGTACCAGCCAGTCTTTGCAACTACCAGTTCGGCGAATCAGATGTAAAATTGGCATCCAGTTTTCCCAAACCGGGCCGAGCCAGCTGAATCCCACCCCTGCTTGAGACGCTGGTTGCCTATGCAACAGCAAAATAACTGAAAACATAGCTGAATGAGACTAAAAGGTAGGCCGCAAAAGAAGGAACGAGCTTGAAAATGACTTGGATCCACTCACTGATTTATTTTTGAAGAATGGGGGTCTACATGAGGCTTCCAAGTTCCAAGCATTGTTCAAAATACAGTTTATGCTGGGTGGGGAGAGTGCTTGGAGAGTAGGCTTCCTTCTTATTCATTTCAATAAAGTATTCAATAAAAAAACAATGTAATATAATTAGGTAAGGCAAGGAGTTTGGTAGATGCCAGAGAATGCATGTCACCTTAGTTGTTACTTAGATTCTTTCTTTCTTCCTTCCTTCCTCTTTCTTTCTTTCTTTCTTTCTTTCTTTCTTTCTTTCTTTCTTTCTTT
>WNWU01000121.1:728334-759073 GCA_012654045.1 Ptyas mucosa | reverse complement strand
ATTCTATTCTATTCTATTCTATTCTATTCTATTCTATTCTATTCTATTCTATTCTATTCTATCCAACCTCCATTCATTGTACCGTTTCCTGATATTCTCAGGGCAATAGTTTTGAAATCCTCCCTTCCCCTGTACAGAGATATTATTCTGACTCTGGAGAAACTGTAACACCAAAAATGTAAACAGTTCAGTCTTTGCCATGCCATAACAGGTGGCCCTCGACTTACGACCACAACGGTGCCCAAATTTTTTGTTGCTAAGCGAGACAGTTGTTAAGTGAATTTTACCGCAGGTGGAGGTAAAATTTACGACCTTTCTTGCCAAAGTTGTTAACAGGAATCATTGCAGTTGTTTCGGTTAGTGACACGGTTGTTAAGCGAATGTGGCTTCCCCATTGTCAGAAGGTCGTGAAAGAGGGATCACATGACCCTCAGACAATTGTGACTGTCATAAATGTGAATCAGTTGCCAAGCGTCTGAATTTTGATCACATGACCGTGGATGCTGCTGCAACGGTTGTTAAGTGTGATAAAAGCCATAAGTCCTTTTTTTCAGTGCCATTGTAATGTGAAATGGTCACTAAATGAACTGTTGTAAGTCGAGGACTCCCTGCATATGCAGAAGAAACCATATGCCTGTGAGCCTGCGCAGAAACACAGACGTGGATGATAAGATAGTGCTTGGTTTGGTTCTCTTTTTCCCCCCCATTTATATTTATTAGGAGTTATTATGTCTCCCCTAGTCCTCCTTTTCATCAAACTAGATATACACAATTCCTGCAACTGTTCTTCATATATCTTTAGTCTCCAGCCCCCTAATCATCTTTGTTGCTCTTTTCTGCACTCTTTCCAGACTGTCAACATTTTTTTTAAATATTGCGGTGACCAAAACTGGATGCAAAATTCCAAATGTGGCCATACTAAGACTTTGTTAAGCGGTACTAATACTACACTTGATCTTGATTCCATCCATCTATTAATGCTTCCTAGGATTGTATTGACTTTTTTGGCTGCTGCTACACACTGTTGGCTCATATTTAAGTGATTTGTTTCAAAGAAAATTATCCTAAAAGGATAAAATATTTAATTATTCATATAACTACAGCAGCTAGAATCGTACTTGCACAAGCCTGGAAAATGTCCACTATTCCAACAGACTGTGCAATAATCCAGAAAATTTTCAAATGTGCAGAAATGTGCTTACTTTAGAATTAAATAATAAGGAAGACTCGGCATATTAGTTAACTTGGGATAATTGGTATCAATGTATAGAAATTAAAAATAAGGAATTTATAGAACAAAATAAGATAGAAATTTTTTTTTATATATCTTATTTTTATATCTTATTTTTTAAAAAAAGGTTTTTTTAAATCGATGTATATATATTATGTTTTAATTGGCTGTACACCGCCCTGAGTCCTTCAGGAGGAGGGCGGTATAGAAATTAAATTATAAATAAATAAATAAATATAAATAAATAAATAAATAAATAAATAAAATGTGATTAAATATGTTGATTAAGTAGGAATATGTGGGAATAGATGAAGAAAGTTAAGAATTAAGTACTGCTGGAAAGACGTTGCATTGTATAATTATTACGGATGTATTTTTGTTATAGAGGTATTTTAACTTGTATTTTTGGATTTTAAGCGTTAATAAAAGTTTTTCCAAAAAAAAAAAAAAGTGATTTGTTTCATTTGTTTCACAGCCTGTGGTGTTTTCCACCCAGTATTTACTCTCAACTGCCTCCCTCCCAGGCAAGGGGAATTTTTAAACAAAGAATCCTAGATATTGGTGGCCAAATTGGCATGACGTTATCAGCAAAAAATGTGAAATCAGTTGGCCAGGAACAAAATTATTTTCCAGTTTGAAAAAATACTTATCAATGAGTTTGACAGAATTCTCAAGAAGGGCCTTTTCCAGAGAAAGATTTAGTTAGTTATTGGATTCCAATATAGGCCGTGGAATCACCTGCCACATCTCAAAAAGACATTTGAAAGGTGCCTCAGCCATCAAATATATTGCTTATACAGGTAATCCTCAACTTATAAGAGTTTGTTTAGTGACTGTTCGAAATTACAACGGCACTGAAAAAGTGGTTTTTCACACTTATGACCGTTGCAGCATCCCCCATGGTCACACGGTCAAAATTCAGACCTTGGCAAATTGACTCATATTTATGACGGCTACGGTGTCCCTAGGGTGGGTCATGCGATCACCTTTGGCAAACGTCTGACAAGCAAAGTCCGTGGGGAAGCCAGTTTCACTTAACAACTGCAGTGATTCACTTAACAACCGTGGAAAGAAAGGTTGTAAAATAGGGCAAAATACACTTCACCCTAGTCTCGCTTGGCAACAGAAATTTTGGGCTCAGTTGTGGTCGTAAGTCGAGGACTACCTGTACTGTATTTTACCTGAATCAGATCCTGCGTTTTGTTTATTTTTTTTCAAAAAAGTTTTTTATTTTTATTTTTCATAAACATATTTACATGTACAGTCATTTCCATCATTTTTCATTCATTTTTTCTTTTAACTTTCATTTTTAATTTTTACTTTTTCGGGGTTGCTCTTTTACCCTTTGCTTTACTCCAACCTTTCTTCTCCTCCTCCCCTTCTCTTCCTTCCTCTTTCTCCTTCTATTTCCTCCGTCTTCCTCCCCTTCTCTTTCCTACTTCCCTTTCTCTTCCCTCACGCCTCTCTTCTTCCCTTCTAACCTTCTCCTCTTTCCCCTCCCTTTTCTTCCTCTCCTTTTCCCTTTCTTCTTTCTCCTCCCTTCCTTTCTCTCTACTCCTTCCCCTCTCTCCTGTTGTTTCCCTTTTCAGTTCAATCTAAAGTGGTATTCGAGTAGCCCCGATTTTCTAATTATCTTTATTCTCATTTCAATTTCTTAGCCAATTATTATTTTTTATTTCATCGTTTGCGTACATTTTTATAATATCTCACTTTTCCCCCTTTTACTCCCCCTCCCCTTTCTCCTTTTACTTGGCATCATCTGGGTATCTATTTTTCTAATTGTTTTCTCCCATCTATTCTCTATCTATTTTATCTCTATATCCTATATATATTCTATACTCTCTATATATTCATATTTCCTTTCTAACCAATCATAAATTTTTTAAAATTTATCTTTTGATATTGTCATAAGACTAATAAGTTAATAAACTGCTATTACTATCTACAGAGGGCTCAGAGTCCCCAAGCCGTCACCATCTTGATTTTTTTTTCCAGATGCTTCTTTGTAGTCTACCTCAGTGAAGATTCTCACCTGGCAAATCAACACGACTCAGGTGACCAGAAAGGCTCAACAGAGACTCCACTTACTTAGAGTCTTGCGAAAAAACAAAATGGAACAATACCTGGTGACCACCTTTTACCGGTCCACAATAGAAAGCATCCTCACTCAGTGCATTACGGTGTGGTATGCTGGCTTGACAGCCGCGGATAGAAAGGTATTATGGAGTGTGGTGAGCACAGCACAAAACATCGTGGGCTGTTCCCCTGATACCACTAGACGAGATTGCTAGGGCTCGCTGCCTTAGACGAGTGAGGAAAATCCTCAGGGACGACTCACACCCTGGTCAGCGCTTCTTTATTCTCCTGCCATCGGGAAGGAGATATAGATGCATAGGCAGCCGCACAAATAGGCTGAAGAACAGTTTTTATCCATGAGCTGTCAGGCTTCCGAACGGAAAATAATTTTGCAACAACATAGTACGATTGACTTGCGGGGCCGTTGCGATGTGCAATAAGTTCACATCGTGCAGTAGGATTGTGTGCTTGTTAGTAGGATTCACTGGGTTAGGGATTTTTCTTTTCTTTTACTGTCTTTCACTGTGAGTTGTATTGGGTTGGGGACAGGGGTGAAATCCAGCAGGTTCTGACAGGCTCTGAATAATCGGTAGCGGAAATTTTGAGTAGTTTGGAGAACCGGTAGTAAAAATTCTGACTGGCCCCACTCCCGTCTATTCTCTGCCTCCTGAGTCCCAGCTGATTGGGAGGAAATGGGGATTTTGCAGTAACCTTCCCCTGGATTGGGGAGGGAATGGAGATTTTACAGTATCCTTCCCTTGCCACGCCCACCGAGCCACACCCACCAAACCATGTCACGCCCACCAAGCCACACCCACAGAACCGGTAGTAAAAAAATTTCAAACCCTTCATTGGTTGAGAAGGGGTGCACGAAAGGAGGCTCAGTCAATCTGATTGTACACATGTTGTACTCTACTAAAGATTTTGAATTGAATTGAGAAACTAAACCCAAACGATTCCAACAACACATATCACATTTATTTATTTTTTTGTCTATACAGTTACATCAGATAGCCATTGTTAACACAGACTTTACTTGGCAAGTTTTGTAGAGAATGATTTCTATTTACACAGAGCATCTGAGGGGGCTGGGAAGAGAACACGTCTAGATGAACTCCAGTCCCTCTTCAGCCAGCTCTTCTTTGAGCCATGGAATAACTCTGAAGAGGTTGAGGTGATAATCCCTGGCATGGGAGATACGTTTCTTTAATCTGTTGGGATCCTCACATATTGTACCAAGGTGACCGCAGACATCAACCACGCCCCAGCTGATCACGCCAACCTACAGAAGGTAGAGATAGAAAAAAAGTGTGAGAAACTCAAACCTGGGGTCTGACGGCTTTCACTGAAGGAAAACGAACATCAGATTAAAGGGGGGGGGGAAATCTTACGTGATTTTGCTTTACCAAAGTTGATGAAATTATGGCTGCAAACGGACATCTCCGTTCAATCCGAAGATTCTGTGATAATTTTGGGCATTGAGGGACATGCGGCCAGGGGTGGGCTGCTGGGGGTTCGCAGGGGTTCAGGAGAACCTCTAGCTAAGATTCTGTGCAGTTCGGAGAACCCTCAAATCCCACTCTTGGCTGGCCCCGCCCACCCCACCCCTCCCGGGAGTCCCCACGCGGCCCGTTTTGGATGCAGGTAAGTCCAGGGGGTACACGGAGGCTCGGGGACGGCGAAAAACAGGCCTACCGGAAGTTCAGGAATGGAAGCCTGTTTCCGGCCTCCAGAGGGCCTCCGGAGCCTGGGGAGGCAGTTTTTGCCCTCCCGGAGGCTCAAAGAAAGCCTCCAGAGCCCGGGGAGGGCAACCCCTCCCCCCCGCCATGGTGCAGGAAGCCGACTAGGCCACATCCACCATGGCCACGCCCACCCAGCAACCGGGCAGAGAACCCCTTGCTAAAATTTTTGAAGCCCACCCCTGCACGTGGCCAATTTACACATAGCAGAAAGATAATACGTCTATGGAGATTCTCAGTCATCCAGGTCATGGTTGTCCCGAAGGTGTTTTTTCAAGAGGCAATTGGACTTTGTCTTTTTCTTGAAGAAGTTTCACTTCTCATCCTAGAAGCTTCTTCAGTTCATTTCTCATCCAAGAACTGAGAACGCTTCTTGGATGAGAAGCAAAACGTCTTTAAGGAAAAACAAAGAAAGTCTGGTTGCCTCTTGAAAAATCACCTTTGGGACGGAAAGATCAGAAGAGTTTCACCCCTGCAGTGATCTGAAGCTGACAGGTTTAATTGGGGCCATTCATACACCTCTGCTGTCGTCTAGCAGTTTCGGTGAAGTGACCACTCACCTGAATATAACGCAACTTTTTCTGAATAATGAGAGGACCACCAGAATCACCTGCAAGCCAAAAGGAAAAGGGATTTAATCAAGGGACTGGAGTTGGCTATGGAGAGATCAAATCTATATAACGCACAGGAATCCGACTCATGGGAGAATTTCAGACAGGCATCAACATGTATCCAAATGAGTGGTGTGGTGGCCTAGGGGTGGCGCTTTCGCCTCACAATCAGGAGACCGTTAGTTCAATCCTGGGCAGATAATTCTCTCTCTGGGCACAATGAGAATATTTCTGCTGAACAAAACTCCGCATTGGCGACAGGAAGGGCATCCGACCAGTAAATATTCTGCTAGCTCCATTCAGTTGCCCAGATTCCATCCCGTGAGGGATTATGGGCTCGTTAAAAGGAGATGGTGATCAACATGTATTCAAATGTAGACATCATTCAGTGATGTAAAAACCTCTAGAAGAGGGTGTACCGTGTTTCCCCAAAAACACGGATAGTACAGTGGTCTAAAGCCCTGTTATTAACATCAGCTGCCTGCAATTATTGCAGGTTCGAATCTCACCAAGGCTCAAGGTTGACTCAGCCTTCCATCCTTTCTAAGGTAGGTAAATTGAGGACCCAGTTTGTGGGGGCAATAAGCTGACTTTGTATAAATATACAAAAAGTATGAAGGCTATTGCTTAGCGCATTGTAAGCCGCCCTGAGTCTCCGGAGAAGGGAGGCATATAAATCAAATTTAAAAAAAATAAAAAATAAGACCCTATCTTATATTTTTTTTGAACCCTGAAATAAGTGCTTGGCCTTATTGCCATCTGCTCAAAAGCCTGATTGGGCTTATTATCAGGGGATGTCTTATTTTGGGGGAAACAGAGTATTAGAGAAGGGGTTGGGAACTGTCACCTTAATGCAGGGGTGGGGAACTATGGCCCCTTTATGACCCGTGGACTTCAATTCCCAGAATTCCTGAGCCAGCATGCCCCCATTCCCCATCCCTGTATTAGGGTGACAGTTGTTAATGACCATATTAATGACTCGTTGTTAATGACTCATTGTTAATAACTCGTCGCTCCAATGTAACAACCCTCTTGCGTGAGCTGCACTGGCTCCCAGTGGTCTTCCGGGTGCGCTTCAAGGTGTTGGTTACCACCTTTAAAGCGCTCCATGGCTTAGGGCCTGGTTACTTACAGGATTGCATTCTGCCACCGTTCTCCTCCCACCGACCGATACGCTCCCACAGAGAGGGCCTTCTCAGGGTGTCGCCGGCCAAACAATGTCGACTGACGGCCCCCAGGGGGAGAGCCTTCTCTGTGGGGGCTCCTGCCCTATGGGATTGCCCCCGGACATATGAAGAGTCCCCGACCTCCACACCTTCCGTCGTGCTCTGAAGACCCTATTATTCCAGCAAGCTGGTCTGACAGGATAAATGATTTTAAATTGGGTTTTAAAAGTGGTTTAAAATGGTTTTAATTGGAAGTTTTAATTTTGGCCAAGAATTGAATTGTTTTAATATGTTTTTAAATGTTGTCTTGTATGTTGTTTTATCATGGCTGTTCACCGCCCTGAGTCCTTCGGGAGAAGGGCGGTATATAAATATAATAAACAAAACAAAACAAAACAAAACCATATTTGATGGGTTATGAAGCTGCATAAAACAACTCTATGAAAATTTTCTGGGGCTTCTCGATTTCATTATAATTTCTGAGGTTCTACCAGAAACAGTTCTCTCCAGATTTTCCTTAAAAAAAACCTAGATTATTATATGAATGTATTTGTCTATATCAGTGTTTCTCAACCTTGTCAACTTTAAGAGGGGTGGATTTCAACTTCCAGAATTCCCCAGTCGATCATTCTGGGAGAATGCTGGCTGGGGAATTCTAGGAGTTGAAGTTGAAGCCTACCCAACGTGAAATTGACAAGACTGAGAAATGTTAATCTATATGATAGGAAGAACCATATATAACTTCTTACCATGAAAAGCTCTGTGCATATATAAATATTTCTCCCAAATTCTCTGTGCCTTATATTTCTCTGTGCCAATATTTCTCTGTGTAAGTCAAGCTGATCCATCCCTGTAACGTGATCCGATTTGAACCTAACCAGCTTGCATCAGAAAACTGTTTCCAAAGTCTAAAGATATAGGTAAAGATTTCCCCTGTTCAGTCATGTCCAACTGTAGAGCGTGATGCTCATCTCTGTTTCTTAGCCAAGGGAACTGGCGTTGTCCCAAGACATTTCCATCGCCATGCAGCTAGCATGACTATACTCTGAGGTGCACAGAACTGTTACCTTTCCACTGAAATGGTACCTATTTATCTACTCACATTTGCATGTTTTCAAACTGCTAGGCGGGCACAAGCTGGATCAAGAATGGGAACTCACCCAATGCTCAGGTCTTGAACCTGGGCCGTCAGGCTTAGCATCTTTAACCACTGAGCCATCATGCCCCTATTTTCTGAAGTCTAGGGGGTGTAGTTATATTAATGAACTGTTGCATTTAAACTGAAAGACCTGAAATATAGGGAGCAGGGAGTTGAACTAGAACAGGGGTATCAAACTCGCGTCGTCAAGTTGTCGTCATGTGACGTATCGCAACTCCCCCCCCCTTTCGCTAAACGGGGTGTGTGCGCAGGGGTGGGTTCTAAATTTTTTTACTACCGGTTCTGTGGGTGTGGCTTATTTTGTGGGCGTGGCTTGATGGTCATGTGACAATTATTTAGGATTTAGCAGAGGTACTGGCCTACCAGGCTTTTAACTGCTTGCAAAGCTGTACTGATCTACCCATTTATTTTTTGCAGGCACTGATCTACTCATGTATTTTTGCAGGCATTGATCTACTCATGTATTTTTGCAGGCATTGGTCTACTCATTTGTTTTCTTTTAACACTGATCAGCTGTAGGGTGGCCCTTTGAAGTCCCGCGGCAAGAGTGTAAACAGTTTTTTTCCCTCTAGCCGATCAGCTGGGACTCAGGAGGCAGCAATAGATTGGGGGTGGGGCCAAATAAAAGGTAAGAATAACATGGGGAGGCCCGCGGGGGGCAGAACCGGTTCAGTGATATCATATCATCACCACTACCGGCTTGGGAGAACCGGGCCGAACCGGGAGGAACCCACCACTGGGTGTGCGTTGCCAGCATGTGACGCATCCAGCCCGCGGGTCCCAAGTTTGACACCCCTAGACTAGAAGAGCTCCAAAGTCCTTTTCAATTCTGTTCTTCTTTTAATTCTGTTATACAGTACATTCAGAATGAAATATATTAATACTATTGTTGTGTTTATGTGAATGTTACTGTTGAAAAGTCCAATTTTCTGTTCCCAGGTGTCTCTCCATTATAACTAGGCTCCAGAGCCAAAAGGAACAGAAGGGCATTTTCTTAGATCCTTGAAAACATAGGATCTCCTTGCATTTATACTCTTAAACATCGTTAATAAACCATTCCCTTTCTTCCTGCAAATGCTGATCTACTGTGACTTGCAAGATCGGTTGCCATGAAGCTTTGGAGGTAACTTGGTTTCCAGAGGCCTTAAAGGGATAGGAAACGCGGAAACAGCAGAGAGTACCATTATTCACCTCACCTTTGCATGTATTGGGATCCTGCACAGGATCCGATCCTCCCGTGCAGAGAAAGTTATCAGTCACTACATCTTTGATATTGGTAATGTTTTTGTAGAATTTGGCATTGCGAGCATCTTGTTCACAGGCCATTTTCTGGAAATGGAAAAAATGGAGAAAATTGAACGTATCATTAAAGATGGTCATTAAGGGACATTGCATAATCATCACATTTAGCCATAGTTCATTGGAGTGGGGATTGTTTGAATGCAGTTTTTAATAAGTCCCAGTTTAGGGTAAGTCTCGACTCATGACATTGGTGCAGCCATCTTGCCACTGTCTCCTCTTTCCTGTTTTCAAGAGATGCTACAAGCTACCCCATATTCTCTATTCAGCTCACCCAATGGTGGCTTTCAAAATTTTTTACTACCGGTTCTGTGGGTGTGGCTTGGTGGGCGTAGCAAGGCTTTGTGGGCGTGGCAGGGGAAGGATACTATAAAATCTCCATTCCATCCCCAATCCAGGGGAAGGTTACTGCAAAATCCCCATTTCCTTCCAATCAGCTGGGACTCGGGAGGCAGAGAATAGATGGGGGCCGGGCCAGTCAGAATTTTTACTACCGGTTCTCCGAACTACTCAAAATGTCCATGACCGGTTCTCCAGAACTGGTCAGAACCTGCTGAAACCCACCTCTGAGCTCACCCAAATAACAGTCAATATGCCAGAGTGACAGCTACATTAAAATCCTGGCCCATCAAAGCCTAATTTTCAGCTTTGAAGAATTTGGAGAAATTATAAAAGGACATTTTATAACTCAGCCCTTTTGGGACAGATTTACCATTTTAGTGAGAATTAGGTTTATACTATTTTTTTTAGAATACAATAGAATTCTTTATTGGCCAAGTGTGATTGGACACACAAGGAATTTGTAGGTCAAATTGGTGTGTCCATTAGGAATAGTGAAAAAAAAAAACCCTCACTACTTAGCAAAAGTGGTATACAGTAATTCAGCAAAAGGAGTCTCAAGAAAAGAGATGTAAAAAAAGGATCAGCTCTAATCAGAGCGTTGTGATTGTCATTTTGACTTTTTTGATTCCCTCCCCAGCAAATAGCTATCCTCAGACAAGGTAAAATCTTGACCATTTGACCCCCGGCTGCAGGTACCCCTTGAAGGGAATATGTTTATTCCCCATAAAAAATATAGACATCCTCTAAAATCAAGATCAGGATTTTTCCTTTCTTTGGAACTCTTTTATCTATATAGAAGATTCAGTCACCATTGAAACCAATAATCCTTGAACAATAATCCAAGGAAGACCCTGGAAATAGATGCTATCCTAACTTTATAATTATTTAGTTCCAGAAACCCTCTGGAAGACATTTGTTTGAGATTTTATTCAGGTGTGTGTGTGCATCCGTGTGTACATCTCTCTCTCTCTCTCTGTGAATATGCCCTTGGTATTAGCTGCCAGGGTCATGTATGTGAAACAAACAGTCATATAAATTATCTACATTTATTATTAATTTAATATATTCAATTGAGGCATTGGCTGAATCCAAAGAAAAGGAAGGGAAGGGAAGGGAAGGGAAGGGAAGGGAAGGGAAGGGAAGGGAAGGGAAGGGAAGGAAGGAAGGAAGGAAGGAAGGAAGGAAGAAAGGGGAAGGAAGGAAAAAGAGGGAGGGAGGGAGAGAGGAAAGGGAGGGAGGGTGGGAGGAAGGAAGGAAGGAAAGAAAGAAAGAAAAGAAGGGGAAGGAAGAAAAAGGAGGGAGGGAGGGAGAGAGGGAGGGAAGGAAGGAAGGAAGGAAGGAAGGAAGGAAGGAAGGAAGGAAGGAAGGAAGGAAGGAAGGAAGGCAGGCCTCCTATATTGGAGTCCTCAGGTGTTAGATTTGACTTAAGGGAGCCTCACTCCACCTAATCTTGTTAGAGTTTCTTGCTCAAAGATCTTACCTTTTCACTATTCTTGACTTGAACAGGTCTGCGAACTAGCCCATTGTTGTCTTGGTTTTCGTATTTGCAATCACTTACAAAAAAAGAACGAATGTTTCCCACAGGTAGCAGCTCATTCTCTGTTAAACCAAACAATACGGAAACAGCTTAATGAACTGCCAAAGGAAGTTCCTTCCTTTGGAAGGAAGAGGAACATCTCGTGTGGAGAACAAAGGAGTAGGGGAAGATGCTGGAAGAATCAGCAATCCCATGGACCGGTGATGGCTAGTGTTTCAAGCAAGTTTGCCCCAAGTCCAATTCATTCATGAAAGAGATTGAATCAATCTAGGATACAGCGCAACATGTTACACGAGGGATGTAAAGAAATTCAGAGAACAGGTTCAAAGAAGAGCCATAAAGGAATTCTGGGAGTTGAGGTCCACAAAACTTGCCAAGGTTGAGAAATGTTACTCTGGGAGAAGATTTGGTGCCTAGGGAACCTACTGCCCTTCTGGCCCGTGTTGGTTACTTTAAAAACATAAACAATCCTCTTACCATGGTCCCGGCATGTGGTTGTTGCAAGGGATTTCCTCAGAGCTCGGGTTGTTCCTTGTGTACACGGTAAACAAATTGGCCTGTGGGGGAGAACACAGAACATAGAATAATGGAAGGGACCTCAGAAGTCTTGTAGTCTAACTTCCTGCTTGAGCAGAAGGCTCTAGTCAGGGGTTCCCAATCCCAAATCCATGGACTGGCAGTGGTCCACAGCATGCCAGCAACCAGGCCATGCTAACAAGCGAAGCCCCATCTGCAGGATGCAGGGAGCACACAAAATCACACCCCCTCCAGTGCGTGAAAAAAACTTTCTCCACAGAAACAGTCCCTGCTGCCCAAAAAGTTGGGGGCCGCTGCCCTGTATCATTTCAGACAGGTGGTTGTCCAGTCTCTTTTTAAATAGAATTATTCTTCCCTGGGGACGATAATTCTTTCATGTATAACTTATTTTCAAACTAAAATAAAACTGGAAGTCCCAGGCTGGCTGAGGGATTCCTGGAGTCAAAGTCCACACCTCTTAAAAGTTCCCCAGTTTGGAAAAACACTGATTTAAGACATATTATCTTCTTTGAATGACCCCCATAATCCCTTGCGGGGTGGAGTCTGGGCAACTGAATGGAGCTGAGCATTTACTAGCCGGATGCCCTTCCTGTCGCCAATGCAGAGGTTTTTTTTTCAAAAGATATATTCTCATTGTGCCAGTAGTTGGATTCAGCCGGTTCGTGCGGGTTCGTGCAGTTATCCTCCCCCCCCCCCCAGCTCCTCCAAATCAGTTTGGCGTGCATTGCTCATCTTATACACAGGATCGTTTGAAAGAGAGGATGCGCTTGAAAAGATGTGAAGATGGGCCACCCTGTTTTGGTGGAGAGAGAGACATTGTTTGGGCTTATTTCGTAGGATGGAAGCCTTCCATGTTGTGCTTATTTCGAAGGCCAGGTGAGAAGCCGGGCGAGGTGAGCTGCCCAGCGAGGAGAGGACGGGCAAGGCGAGCTGCCCAGCAAGGAGAGACTGGGCGAGGAGAGGCTGGGAGGGGAGGGACGAGGAGAGAGGCCAGGTGAGGTGAGTCAGCCCTCGACATGAGTGACGTTGAGTTGGCCACGCCCACCCAGTCACACGTCCACCCAGCTAATAATTAGGGCAGAGAACCAGTTGTTAAATTATTTGAATCCCATCACTGCACTGTGCCCAGAGAGATAAATATCTGCCTCTATCTAGGATCGAACTCACAGCCTCCTGATTGTGAGGTGAGAACTCCACCTCTAGGCCACCGCACAGACTCACTGGTTTAAGACATATCATCCCATCAATTTGCCTTTTAAATATGAAACAACCAGCTCATCCTTGATAATAAAAGTCTGAGATTTAAAAAAACACTACGCACTTTGTACAACTAAATCAGAACCAATGTGTTGATTCCAATGTTCCTTTGAGACAGAATTGAAAGCGCTCTACAATTTCTCTCTCTCTCTCCCTGCGAGATCTCACCTTGCATAGAAACTGAACTGAACTTTTTCCTCAAGCTTTATCAGGGCGACGTCATAATCATAGAATTCAGGGATTCCGCGATTTTTTAGCTTTCCGATGTTGTATTTTGGGTGGAGTCGAATGGCAGCCACGGGATACTCTTTCTTCCCTAGGAAACAGGAAAGTAAAACATAAGACTTTCTGCTGTCTTGGGCTGCATAGCTTATCGCCACATGGTGGGACCATCAGCTGACTCTGCCCATTTGGTTACTCTGAAACAGAAAGTCAGAAATGTTTCTTTCCTGGCCAGGTGACCACGCTACCAGCTTCCTCTCAAAAGATAGTCGTGCTTACTGCTTACCAATTGTGACTTTGATCTGGTTGGCCGTATCGTCAATAGTGAAACAGTGAGCCGCTGTCAAAATAAAATACTCAGAAACGAGGGTTCCTTTGCAGTTGTCAAATCCTGTCCCACCAGTACGCTGTGATCGGAAGAGAAAAATCACCACAGAGTAAGTCACAAAAGCATCCTGCATAGTTTTCCTTGGAAATAATTCCCACTGCATTCAATAGGATTTATTCGCTATTCAGCGTTAACTGAAGAATTTGTATTATTTCCATAGCAATAGCACTTAGAATTTGCACTATATATTGCCCCATAGTGACTTACAACAGGGGTCTCCCACCTGTCGGCCCACAGCCCACTACCAGGCTGTGGCCTATTCACAACTGGGCTGCGTGAGTGGCAGGCACTGTCACTCACAACTCCATTCGTGTGAGTGACAGGTGTGTGCACCAGGAATGGGGCTGCGGGCACTGGCACCCGCTGCGACCACGTATGGGGCTGTGAGAGTCTCCCCTCTCCCCCATGCCAGGCCGCCAACCCAGAAAGGTTGATGAACACTGCTTTACGACTCTCGGGATGGTCTTCAACATCAGTATGTTGCCCCAACAATCCGGGTCCTTATTTTACCGACTTTGGAAGGATGGAAGGCTGAGTCGATCTTGAGTCGGTCACAATCGAACTCCTGGCAGTGGGCAGAGTTAGACTGCAATACTGCATTCTAACCACTGCACCACCATCTTCCTATAAGTGATATTAGACAATCCTAGTTTTTAGCCTTAGGTCCACCTGTACTGTACTCCATACTGGGCAATGATTGCTCTCTAAGAGTTGCAATCAACTGCAACAGTTCTGCCTTTCCCCACTTTTTCCAGGTCCTTGGATAATAACAAATAAAAGATAATATTTGTAGCTCAGAGTTGAAATGAGGGGTCCTTGGTGCTCTCTGAGCTGGATTGTTTTCCAGCACTTAGCACTTACCGTGTTTCCCTGAAAATAAGACCCTGTCTTATACTTTTTTTTGAACCCTGAAATAAGCACTTGGCCTTTTTGCCATGCGCTCAAAAGCCCGATTGGGCTTATTATCAGGGGATGTCTTATTTTGAGGGAAACAGGGTAGATGGTTCCTTGGGCCCAGCTAACTATATCCTACTTGTAGGCGCTTGTGTTCTGTGTGTGTGGGGAAGTAGATGCCGAACAAAGTGCCAGGAAATAACAATCTCTTAGACCAGGGGTGTCAAACTCAAACCCAGGGGCCTGTGATGTGGTCGGATCTGGCCCACGGAGCTGCCCTGAAGTAAGTAAGGGGCCAGCTCATGTCACTTCAGCCTGGTCTACCTGCAATGCTTCGGCCCGGTCTACCCAATGCCTATAGTAAACATTGGGCCAGCGTGGCTTCGGCCCGGTGTACCCAATGCGAATAGGAAACATGTCAACAGTTTGGGGAGTGGCAGCAGGCTGGCTATGCCCACCCAGTCCGCCACACCCAGTGAGTGGTGTCAAACTAGCCAGCCCCCCACCCCCACCCCAGTTGTCTCTCCTACCACCCACCCACCCCGAGGTCAAGCACAGTCAGGGATGAAATCCAGCAGGTTCTGGAGAACCGGTAGCAGAAATTTTGAGTGGTTTGGAAAACCGGCAAATACCACCTCTAGCTGGCCCCTGAGTGGGATGGGAATGGAGATTTTGCAGTATCCTTCCCCTGTCACGCCCACCACGCCTACCAAACAATGGTGGGTTTCAAAAAATTTTACTACTGGTTCTGTGGGTGTGGCTTGGTGGGCGTGGCATGGCTTGGTGGGCATGGCTTGGGCTTGGCAAGGGAAGGATACTCCATTCCCTCCTCAATCCAGGGGAAGGATACTGCAAAATCCCCATTTCCTCCCGATTAGCTGGGACTCGGGAGGCAGAGAATAGATGGGGATGGGGGGAATTTTTACTACCAGTTCTCCGAACTACTCAAAATTTCCACTATCGGTTCTCCAGAACTAGTCAGAACCTGCTGAAACTCACCTCTGCTATCAAGCCACGCCCACAGAACTGGTAATTTTAAAAAAATTGTATTTCACCACTGAGCACAGTCCTGATGCGGCCTTCAATGAAATTGAGTTTGACACCCCTGTCTTAGACCAAAAGCAAACACAATTACAGACAAAGAGAGAAGATAAAATAAATCGTTAACTCTCTCTCTCTCTGTATTGCAATGATCCCTGGTGTTTGGTAAGTCATCAGCTATTGAGTTGATGCCGCTGAATTTGCATTTCCAATAAAAATAAAGTCAACATCAAGAAAAATCCCCATGCCACTCTATTGTACATTGATTATATTTTATCCAAGTATGAGCACTTGAGGAAGGACTCTGAAAAATGCAGCATGTCCAGAGGATAGCAATCAAGGTAATAAAAAGGAAACCCAGAGGAGGAATGGGTATAATATCTTGGAGAAAAAACAAGTAGTCCTTGACTTACAACAGTTCATTTCGTGACTGTTCAAAGTTACAATGGCACTGAAAAAGGTGCTTTATGACCATTTTTCATACTTATGACCATGGCAGCATCCCCATGGTCACAAGAGCAAAATTCAGACACTTGGCAACTGACTCCTATTTATGACGTCAATCTGGCATCCCCACTGAGTTTGCTTGTCATAAGGTCGCAAAAGGGGGATCGCATGACCCTGGGACACTGCAACCGTCGTAAATAGGAGTCAGTTGCCAAGCGTCCACATTTAGATCCCGCGGCCATAGGGATGCTGCAATAGTTCGTAAGTATGAAAAATGGTCATCAGTCACTTTTTTTCCAGTGCCGTTGTAACTTTGAACGGTCACTAAATGAACTGTTGTAAGTCGAGGACTACTTGTATAATTAAAGAAAGCATTCTTCTCCTAGCTCAGTTCTGTTCCAAAGGCCTCCCTTACCCTGATGGCGATCTTGGTATTCCAGGGATTCTTCATTTGATCTTCCGTGTTGTGTTCTTTTGCCAAGCCACACATGGACAAAGCTTCACTCTCATCTGGAAAGAGAGAGGCACTTTTCTCAGACCTTTGAATTTTTTACAAAAGCTGAAGACCTAATGACCTGGAGGCTAGGCAAGACGCTATGACTCAAGGATTCCTTGAAAAGGATAAGAAGGGTAAATAGGAAAATTAGGTAGCTATGGAAAGTCGTACTCCACAGAAAAATGGAAGTGGGGTAAATTCTGGAAAGGTGAGTCCTTAAATAGGGTGGTTCAGTGGTTAAGATGCTGGGCTTGTCGGTGTGATGTCTTCCTTGGACAACTCCTCTGACTCTTCCTCAGAAGCTGGCTTAAGGGAGGACAAGCTCATTCCTGGCACGTCAGGAACTGGGTTAATTAATGACTCTGAAGTGCCGGCCGAAAGAGATTTATGGGGGGGTGGGCTTCGGCTGGGGACAGTGAAGAGGAGGAGGAGGAGCTGCTTTCCGTGGTGGATCCGAAAGCACACAGGACAGAGAAAAGACAAGAGCAAAGGAGATCTGTCAGATTACTCAGGAGAAGGCCTCACCTGTCTTAATGGGCTGCACTGGAAAGCTATTTATCATGGCAGGCAGAGGGAAGCGTTGCTGGGAATGACTGTGGTTTATGACTGTGTGTTTGTTCGTGTTTCCTGCTTGACTTGGAAACTCTGAACTTCTCTTGCCGAGTGAGCTCTCATGGATGTATTTTCAGTTTTGCCTGATGGCTTTAAGTTTGTTTGTTGGACTTACTTGTTGGGGTAACTTTCTATTGTTTTATGGACTATTGGCCATTGCCTTGTGGACTAATCTTGGCTGGCTTGTGGCTGGATTTATTTGGGAGAGATCTGAGGCTGGGTGAAGGGAACTGCTGGGGAACTTTAATAAACTCTAAAAAACACATGTGTATGTGAATGAGTGGGGCAGCACAGTTGGCTGGAAAGCTGACAGCTCAGGTTCAAGACCCGAGCTCCATGCAGTGTAGTTATTTTGCTGCTCTTATTGCATCATCAGATAATCGCCCGGCCGCCCTCTTCAGGGGGACCCGCTCCCTGCTCCACCAGGAAGCGCAGGAGGACCCCTTGGAGGGTAGAGCTGAGGATTTTGTTCAGTATCTGCATGACAAAATCACTCAGATTCGGGACGATCTGGACTCTGACTGGGTAGCTCCAGGGGGGATGACTGGGGCAGGTCTTGTGAATGTTATCTGGACTGAGTTTGATCCTGTGACCCCTGAGGACGTGGACAGGATTCTGGGCAGACTGAACGCAACCACTTGTTTGTTGGACCCATGTCCTTCCTGGTTAGTGCTGGCTTCCCGGGAGGTGACACGCGGCTGGCTCCAGGGGATTACAAATGCTTTGCTGGGTGAGGGTGACTTTCCCTCCGCCTTGAAAGAGGCGGTGGTGAGGCCTCTTCTCAGGAAGCCTTCCCTGGACCCGGCAATGTTGGTAAATTATCGTCCGGTCTCCAACCTCCGTTTTGTGGCGAAGGTTGTTGAGAGCGTGGTTGCGCAACAGTTTCCCCGGCACCTGGATGAAACGACGTATCTGGATCCGTTCCAGTCGGGCTTCAGACCCGGGTACAGCACGGAAATGGCATTGGTCGCGTTGGTTGATGATCTCTGGAGGGCTCGGGACAGGGGGTGCTCCTCTTTCCTGATCCTGTTAGATCTCTCAGCGGCTTTTGATACCATCGACCATGGTATCATGCTGCACCGGTTGGAAGAGTTAGGGGTGGGAGGCACTGTGTTGCAGTGGTTCTCCTCCTTTCTCTCTGACCGGTCGCAGTCTGTGTTGACAGGGGGTCAGAGGTTGACCCCGAGGCCCCTCATATGCGGGGTGCCGCAAGGGTCAGTCCTCTCGCCCCTCCTGTTCAACATTTATGTGAAGCCACTGGGCGAGATCATCCGTGGTTTTGGGGTGAGATACCATCAGTACGCTGATGATACCCAGCTGTACATCTCCACCCCAGACCACCCCAACAATGCCCTTGAAGTGATGTCCCGGTGCCTGGAGGCTGTGCGGATCTGGATGGGGAGGAATAGGCTCAGGCTCAACCCATCCAAGACCGAGTGGCTTGGATGGGTTGAGCCGAGTTTCCAACGTCCCGATATAGTCAGTTGGTGCCATCACTGACTATTGGGGGCGAATCATTGGCCCCCACGGAGAGGGTACGCAACTTGGGCGTCCTCCTGGATTCACGGCTGTCTTTAGAAGAGCACTTGATGGCCGTGACCGGGAGGACTTTTTATCAGGTTCGCCTGATTCGCCAGTTGCGTCCCTTTCTAGATCAGGACTCCTTATGCACAGTCACTCATGCCCTTGTCACCTCGCGTCTGGACTACTGTAGCGCTCTCTACATGGGGCTCCCCTTGAGGAGCACTCGGAGGCTCCAACTGGTGCAGAGTGCGGCCGCGTGGGTGGTTATGGGAACGATGGGGCATTCCCATGTAACACCTCTCCTGCGCGAGCTGCACTGGCTCCCGGTGGTCTTCCGAGTGCGCTTCAAGGTTTTGGTTATCACCTTTAGAGCGCTCCACGGCTTAGGACCTGGCTATCTACAGGACCGCCTGCTACCACCAATAGCCTCCCACCGGCCAGTACGCTCCCATAGAGAGGGGCTCCTCCGGGTGCCGTCGGCCAAACAATGTCGACTGGTGGCCCCCAGGGGTAGAGCCTTCTCTGTGGGGGCACCTACATCTGGAACGAGCTCCCCCCGGAGATACGGACGATCCCGGATCTGCGCACCTTCTGTCGCGCACTTAAGATTTTTTTCTTTCATCAAGCCGGCCTGGCCTAAATCTTTTCCCCTGTTAAATGTAAATTTTAATTTGTTTTAAATCATTGGGTATTTTAAATTCGTCTCAGCCAAATTATTTAATTCGTTTTTATTCTATCTTAAATTTTTGTATGTATGTGTCTTTTATTCTGTGGCTGTTCACCGCCCTGAGTCCTTCGGGAGAAGGGCGGTATATAAATTTAATAAAAACAAAACCAAAAAACAAACTGGGTGAGTTCCCATCCTCATCCCAGCTCCTGCAACCTAGCAGTCCAAGAGCCTGTAAATGCGAGTAGATAAATAGGTACCACTTTGGTGGGAAGATAACAGTGTTCTGTGATGTCATGCCAACCACATGACTACGGAAATGTCTTCGGACAGCACTGGCTCAATGGTCTTGAAATGGAGATGAGTACTGTCCCCTATCGTCAGCAACCACTAGCGGAGTAAAATCTGCAGGATCCTGAAATGCAGTAGTTTTCTGAGAAGGATTACAAGCCCTATAGAAGCATGCAAACAAATCAACAAAAGGTAGGTTGAAATTACCAATCATTTTATCAAAGGCTTCTTGCAGGTCTCCAATTTTCTTCATTGTGAAGAAGTGCTCCTCACCAGGTTTCTTTGACACCAAAACATTCATGCTTTCCTTGTTGATTTGATTTCCAACAGCAAAGACATAAACATCTGCAAGCAAGCATGGATAAGGACATAGGTTGGGAGGGAAGGACTAATGTTCCTGCCCAAAAAAAGACAACAGTATTTGTAGTGGTGAGTCCTTAATAAAGTACGGCATTGCAATTGTTGTCAGTCTTTTTTTTTTTAATTTGATTTATATGCCGCCCTTCTCCGGAGACTCAGGGCGGCTTACAGTGCGTTAAGCAATAGCCTTCATACTTTTGTATATTTATACAAAGTCAGCTTATTGCCCCCACAATCTGGGTCCTCATTTCACCTACCTTAGAAAAGATGGAAGGCTGAGTCAACCTTGACCCTGGTGGGATTTGTACTTGCAGTAATTGCAAGCAGCTGATCTTAATAACAGTGAATTAGGCCACTGCGCCACCAGGACTCCTTAGTCTTCCTGGCTAAGACCAGGCTATTCATCAAAAATCTCCAGACATTTCATTGTGACATTTCACCATCTAATTTTGGCAGAAAATTCCCAAACCAGCTGGATTAGATGAGGATTTGTTTTACTGCAGGCAAAAATAAAGCCACGCGCAACCGTTTGCCCACTGCTGTTTTCAAAGATGTAAATTACCTTTCTTTGTATGGGTTTAAAACAGTGGTGATATTCAACAGGTTCGATCCGGTTCGAGCAAACCAGTAGCGGCAGCTGCAGGAGCCTTCGCCCACCCGACCCGATGTCATCACGTCCTGTTTTTGACCCTTTGCACATGCGCGGAAGCTTCTAACATTTGCGAACCAGTAGCGAAGGTAAGTGAATAACAACCATGGTTTAAACCCAGTTTCTTCCTTCTAAACTTCTGAATTGACTGACAGTAGTCAGCACATTTGGAGGCCTTGAAGTCAAGTGGTTGTTGATCCATTATGTTCACACCTACTGTATTTTCTGGTGTATAAGACTTCTTTTTAACACAGGAAAATTCTCTCAAAAGTCGGGGGTCGTCTTATACGCCGGGTATAAGCCTACTGACGCTCCGACTTCCCCAGCTGACCCCCAGTGATGGCGAGCCCCAGCTGTCTGGGGAAGTCGGAGCGTCGGTAATATCCACCTGGATGCCTGGGACGGTGGGGGAAGCTCCGCGCAGCAACCAGCTGGGTCCAGCATTCAGCGGCATGCAGCCTTGACAAGATCGGCACAGCTTCCCAAATCTGAGTTGCCGGCGCTGACCGATGACACTACGGGAGCGCCGACAACATTGAGGGGTAGTCTTATACGGTGAGTATAGCCCAAACCCTATATTTTAATAGGAAAAGTAGGGGGTCGTCTTATATGCCCAGTCGTCTTATACGCCGGAAAATACGGTAGTCTGAAATCTGCTCATTTTGTACTCAATACCTATCAGTGCTTTGTTGCCCCCGGTAGTAAAACTGGCAGGAGGCTCCACCCACTGACCTCAACATCATCAAAATGTTTCTGCGCTTGCGCAGAAAAGCTCGCGTGCGCACGCAGCCCCATTGCGAACCAGCAGTAAAGGTAAGTAGAACCCACCCCTGATACCTACACTTAAGAGTTTTCATCTAGTACGAGGATTCTCTCAATGACCCAGCACTACCTTTTTTAAACAAGGCAGTTTTATGTGTTCTTAATCAACAGAAAAGTAGGAATCCTCTTGAAGGATCAGGGATAAATTTGCTTAGATCTTCACTGAATGTTAACTCAATGAAGTTTCTTAACCAAAATTTATATGTGCGAACCAACATTCTTTAAATATCATTTGAAATCTGCAGTTCACCAACAATTTAAAAAATGCATTTTAGGACAAAGATCCATACAAAAATTATGCATTTGTGAGAGTAATGTACGCACTGAATTGTGCACAAACTCCAGATTCTAAACTCGTCCATTCGTTCATTCCACTCTAACAACGTGTGTGTGTCTGTGTACTGTGTGTATTACTGTAAAATACTTTATACGGGGCTGCTTTTGAAGACTATTCAGAAACTTAATTGACACATCTATATTATAGATTTACATCAGATAGACATCTTGCTTTTAACCTTTAAAATTTGACATAGTTCAACAAATTTTGGTCCAGTTGCCATGATTCAATCTTTTAGAGACCTTCAGCCTAGATCCATGATGGCGAACCTATGGCACGTGTGCCACAGGTGGCACGCGGAGCCATATCTGTGGGCATGAGAGCGCTGCTCTAGCTTGGCTCCACAGCTAATTTTTGGGCCTTCCGGGCCCACCAGAAGTTAGGAAACAGGCCGTTTCTGGCCTCCGGAGGGCCTCCAGAGGGTGGGGAAGGCCGTTTTTGCCCTCCCCAGGCTCCAAGAAAGCCCCTGGAGCTTGGGGAGGACAAAAAAATAGGCCTACCGGGCCCACCAGTAACCTTTTTGCTGTCGCATGCCAAAAGCAGGGGGGGGGCACGGGGGCATTGAATTATAGGTGTGGGCATGCACAAGTGCGACCCCCACCCCGCGTAAACCCCCCACTTTTGGCACGCGACAGCAAAAAGGTTAGCCATCACTGGCCTAGATGATTTCAGTCTTCCTTTGACAGATTACAATATATTTGGGGGAGAAACCCCTGAAGTTAGTGTGCCAAGAGTTGGTGCATTCCAAACACTCTCTGACTCTCTGCTCTGTGTGCGTCTGTATGTGTGTATGTGTCAGAAGACCAGTGCCATGGTGACTGCAAAGGTGGCAGCAAATAATATGTATGCAATAATTGTAAGAACTTTGCTACTTTGAAACAGTTCTGCTGAGCATATGGCATCTCAAGTTTTAATTCTGATCAGCTTCTAGGAGTTGAACACAGTGGTACTGTACATAATACGACCAAAAAATAAATAATCACACTTGATATATCACTTGATATATCAAGTCAAATGTGGCCCACAATCCTTGCATGATGCCTGTAAGTTCTAGGACCATAATTACCACCCAATTATTTGTTCCTTCTTCTTTCAATAATCCCATTCCCCTGGCACAGGGGTCAGCAACCTGTGGCTCTGGAGCCGCATGTGGCTCTTTCACTCTTCTCCTGCGGCTCCCTGTCATTCAAATATGCGTCACAACCGCCAATGTGTGACACCTGCTGGCATGCAATTTATTGTGCTTTTCAACCCCCGGTAGGCCAACCATGGATAAATCCAAGAAAAGAAAAGTTTCAGAAGAAAACAGAAGGTTTAATTCAACTACATATGCTAGTTTTTTGGCTGCTCAAGAAATAGTTAGGCACGGGAAGGGTTTTGTGGCTCCTGGTGTTTTCTTTTCTGTGGGAAACGGGTCCAAATGGCTCTTTGAATGTTTAAGGTTGCAGAACCCCTGCCCTGGCAGATACAGTACATGCTTCCTCAGGGCAAATGTACTCTCTTCAGCTTGTTTGCTAATCTCACTGGGTGTTATATTCAACCAGGAACACAAAAATTTAGAGCGCTCCATGGCTCAGGACCGGGGTACCTACGAGACTGCCTTCTGCCACCGGTAGCCTCTCACCGACCAGTACACTCCCACAGAGAGGGGCTCCTCAGGGTGCCATCGGCCAAACAGTGTCGACTGGTGGCCCCCAGGGGGAGAGCCTTCTCTGTGGGGGCACCTGGCCTTTGGAACAAGCTCCCACCGGAGATACGGAGGATCCCGGATTTACGCACTTTCTGCCGCGCCCTCAAGACTTTTTTATTTCAACAAGCTGGGCTGGCCTAACTTTTTTAAAAATTGTCTAATTTTAATTTGTTTTTAAAATAGGGGTATTTTAATTGGTATGGGCCAAATTTATTTAATACGTTTTAAATTGTTTTTTAAATTTTATAGTGTATGTGTTTTATCCTTGGCTGTTCACCACCCTGAGTCCTTCAGGAGTAGGGCGGTATATAAATCTAAACAAAACAAAACAAAACAAAAAATTGCTGTTGTGATGTCACTTACTCTCTATTGTCCCTTGGGTTAAGATGCCAAGAAGTCAATCAGACGCTCACAGAATTTAAACACTGGATCTGTAATTTCTGATATTGGCCTATAATATTGGCAGAAAGTCTTATCACAGGCAAATGAGGCCAAACATTGTGAAATTCTGGTTTAAAGTATTTTTCTCCCCATTTCTTTCCTGATGTGTAGATTGTCAGAACTTACCTAAGAATTCGTCGCGAGAATTGGGGCCAGATGTCTTAATCCTAAGGTATTCCTTAATAGTTTTCATGACAGGAAGTGGCTCCCCGCCCATGTTGTAACGACCTAAAGGTTGAGAGTAGTAGTTACTATATGGTAGAAGTGATCAAGTTGCCCACAGCTCTTCCAAAGTTTCTGTGGAATTATAGAAATAATTCACTTCGTTCAACTCAAATGAAATTGAATCATTGAAATATAAGTAGATTTCCCCCCAGCCCCATTAATTTTTTGATATGCCATTTAAAGACTAAGTAGTGATCTTGATCCAAAAAGGGTTTGACTTCCCCCAAGTTTCTGTGCTGAACACCAGGACAATCTTTTTCTCCTACTGACAATCAGCTGATTTTGCTGCCAAAGCTGGCTTTTTGGTGGTGCGACTCCTAGAGTTGAATGGGAACATCTAGGAATGATCCAAGATGATCCTTGGAAAGCATGGGAAGAGGAATCGAGGATTGCAATTCCTGGTAGGAGCAGCTGGAGAGACAGGTCTCCATCTTTTCCTCTCAGCTGATTGAATTTTTTAAGCATGCCTGGCTTTTAACTACACTCATTGATGTTTCTCTTTTAATTTGCTTTTTATTTTCAAAAGTTAACTGATTGGTCAAATGCTGATTTATTCTAACCCCTTGCTGGATTTTAACATGATTTTTTGTATGTATGTCTTTTCTTTGTTCTAAAGAATGCTTTTATCTACAAGTTCAAATGGAGAAGGCTAAAAGAAATATGGATCTTACAGACTTAGAGCTGACTGGTTTGATGAGTGAAGTTTGATGGAGATGGACTTATTATATCTAATTGGAAAACAATTTTGACTAGGCTTTTTTGGGAAGATAGATCGACTTTGGAGAATGAACTTACTATATTTAATCAGACAACAACTGATAAGTTATTAAGGAACAAATCAGGGTATTTGATATTTATCCAGGATGGATCAGAGATAACTGTTGTGGTGATTTGGAAAAGATAAAGACATCTTGGTAGACTTTCTGCAAGTTAATTACAATAATAGATTGTTAACAGATTTTGAAAGTTTAATTTTTCTGTTGCTTTGCCTGTTATATTAACTGTTATATCTACTATATTAAGAACAGTTATATTAACTGTTCTTAATATAGTAGATAGCTGACAGGTCAAATAAATTGAAAATAGAGGTAGAATTTTAAAAATGTGGGGCTCAGTTTGCAAGAGAGGGGGAAACTAACATTGTTACAATCTATTTATCAGTATTCAACTACCATAAGTTAGATGATCGGGATTCCCTGTGCACAGTCAGTCACACCCTCGTCACCTCTTGCCTGGACTACTGTAACCTCTTTACATGGGGCTCCCCCTGAGGGGCACCCGGAGGCTCCAACTGGTCCAGAACGCGGCCGCGTGGGTAGTTACAGGAGCTGCATGGCGCTCCCACACAACACCTCTCCTGCGTGAGCTGCCCTGGCTCCCAGTGGTCTTCCGGGTGCGCTTCAAGGTGTTGGTTATCACCTTTGAAGCGCTCCATGGCATAGGGCCTAGTTAACTTCGAGACTGCCTGCTGCTACCGACGGCCTCCCATCGACCTGTGCGCTCCCACAGAGAGGGCCTCCTCGGGGTGTCATCAGCCAAACAATGTAGGCTGGTGACCCCCAGGGGGAGGGCCTTCTCTGTGGGGGCACCTACCCTCTGGAATCAGCTGTCCCCAGAGATAAGGAGAATCCAAGACCTCGGTGCCTTCCGCCGTGCCCTTAAAACCTTTTTCTTCCAGCAAGCCGGGCTGGCTTAACAATTTTTTAAATATTTTTTTAATCGGTTTTGTCATTCTTTTAATTGGGGCCAAACAGATATATATCCTTTTAATTGTATTTTAATGTTTGTAGTTGATGTTTTTATTTTGGCTGTACACCGCCCTGAGTCCCTTGGAGAAGGGTGTTATATAAATTCGACATAAAATAAAAATAAATAATATATATATGTGTGTTTGTTTACATTTTTTGTTCTTTTTCGTGCAGTTTTTTAAATTCTCTTGTTTTGTTTTTGTACAATTTTTTAGATGTAATGTTTTGAATAAAAAAGGTTATTTAGAAAGCGGGGTGGGGGTTTACACACAGTAAGAGGTTTGAATTCTGGATTCTGGAAGATGATGGATAAAAATATAAAGCAACTTTTCCTGAATATACATATTAAGAAAAAAAAATTGAGCCCTAAATTTCATTCAGATTTCAGAGTAAGGAATTATATTGGTTAAATAAATAGCATAAAGGTTCTTTCCAACAAATATTAAAGTAGCTGCCCTATTACATATTAAAAAGTAGCAGCAAAAAAATAAAGTTTTCACGCATGTGTTCGTTTTCCTCACCATCACTCAGGAGGATGATCACATGGCGTGTGGAATTGGAAACAGGAGGAGGAATTAATCCACGTCTCCTCTCCTCAGCTTCCTGGCTAATCATCATTTCATAGACAGCGGTCAAGGCTTTCTTGATGTTGGTTCCTGACTTTATCTTATGCTCTAAAGAGAGAAAAAAAAAGAAGAGATACAAGGAGAAAAATGAACACAATTATTTGCAGTTGGCTAGCCACGGCAAATCTCATTTGCTATTCAGGCTACACCTGCAGCAGCAATATAACCTAACTGATTTTCAGACCTCCCTTCAGAAAAACATCAACAGCTGTCATTCTTCAGTATTGAATGTTTCTCAGTCCTTTCCTCAGATTTCCTTAAGCATTTTCAATGTATATTAATACTTCCTAGTTGATAGAATGTGGGCAACACTATTTTGGCGGGTACTATACGGGTAGTATAAGGGTAAAGGTAAGTGGTGGGTTGCTACAGGTAGCAGCGGCGGTGGGAGGCTCTGCCCACCTGCCCGAATGTCATCAAATACACTCTGCACATGTGCAGAAGTGGGGCGCGCGTGAGCGAATCAGTAGCAAAGGTAAGTGAAACCTACCCCTGGCATATGTGCTAGTCGTTCCCGACTCTAGGGGGTGGTGCTCATTTCCGTTTTAAAGCTGAAGAGCCAGTGCTGTCCAAAGATGTCTCCGTGGTCATGTGGCTAGGATGACTAAACGCCAAAGGCGCACGGAACGCTGTTACCTTCCCACCAAAGGTGGTCCCTATTTTTCTACTTGCATTTTTTACGTGCTTTCAAACTGCTAGGCTGGCAGAAGCTGGGACAAGTAACAGGAGCTCACCCCGTTACGCGGCACTAGGGATTCAAACCGCTGAACTGCCGACCTTTCAATCGACAAGCATCTTAGTCACTGAGCCATCGCATCCTTTTTACAGGTAGTATAGTAAAAGACTTAAGGATGTAGACGTTGCTTGAAATAGAATGGAAAATGTTACGGAGTGCCACGTAAGTGTGTAAACGTATTTATTCCAAGTATGAAAAAGACTTCTTGTTCGGATTATAAAATGGGTGAGCAAAATGTTCTAGCCCAGGGGTCAGCAATCTGTGGCTCTGGAGCCATATGTGGCTCTTTCACCCCTCTGTTGTGGCTCTCTGTCACTCAAAATATGTGTCACAACTGCCAATGTGCGATACCTGCCGGCACGCGATTTATTGAGCTTTTCAATCCTGGTAGGCCAACCATGGATAAATCCAAGAAAAGAAAAGTTTCAGAAGAAAACAACATTTAATTTAACGACATATGTTAGTTTTGTGGCCGCTCAAGAAATAGTCAGGCATGGGAAGGGTTTTGTGGCTCCCAGTGTTTTCTTTTCTGTGGGAAACAGGTCCAAATGGCTCTTTGAGTGTTTAAGGTTCTAGCCAGACCTATCTACCTGGCAAAGATCAGGAATATACCTCACCAGAAACTTTGACATTTTGTAGTTGCTCAATCACCCAGGCTGCATCAGTGCTCTGTGCATGCATTGTGCTCAAAACCTCTTTGGTATCTGAGGCAAAAGTGATGACGGCATAATTGGGGGAGACGTCATAGCTGGAGATCTGCAAAGGGAAACCAGGAGATAAGAAGAAGCAAGACGTGTACCGCATTTCTCAACTAGGTTCATTAACATTCAGTCCCAAGGGCAGTGTGGGAATGGCTTAAACACTTCAGCGCACAAAATCTGCCACCGCCAAGCATTTGCTGGTGAGGGAAGCTTTTTCATCCCCGGCCTCTCACCCTGACCTACTCTTGCTGACATAGACTTACCAATATGGCAACCTTTGCAAAGTCCAAGACTACCCACTCTATGACTTCCACAAAAGTTTGGGGATACCCTATTCTAGAACTTCTGCCAATGCCTCATTCCAGAGCTTTGCAGAAGCTGACACATTGATAGGGCACAGCAGACCCAGAAGCTAACAATAAATAATGTTTTTCTTCTATCCAGTCCCTCAACCAGCTGAGGACCTCTTAAAGATATGGAGAGTTCAGTATAAATCTCTTTCATTTTACTGTTGTTGTTGTTTTTAAAGATCAACTATGGATTACCAGGGGTTTAATACATAAGGCAAGGGTCAGCAACCTGCAGCTCTGGAGCCACATGTGGCTCTTTTACCCCTCTGCTGCGGCTCCCTGTCACTCAAAATATGCCACCAATGTGCAACACCCACCGGCACGCGATTTATTGAGCTTTTCAAGCCCCGGTAGGCCAACCATAGATAAATCCAAGAAAAGAAAAGTTTCAGAAGAAAACAGAATATTTAATTCAACTACATATGCTAGTTTTGTGGCCGCTCGAGAAATAGTCAGGGACGGGAAGGGTTCTGTGGGTCTTGGTGTTTTCTTTTCTGTGGGAAATGGGTCCAAACGGGTCTTTGAGTATTTAAGGTTGTAGACCCCTGGACTAAGGGAACCTCAAACAGAGAGTGAATTTTGCCACAATTGTTGGCAGTTGTCATCAAAAAGAGTACTAAAGGTCCCCACAAGGAGGAACAAGGGTCTCTGGTGTCAGAAGAATAATTTGGGGTTCCAAAAGAGTTCTCTCTCTAGCACAGGGGTGTCATACTAATGGCCCTCAGGCTGGATGCGTCATGCACAAGCCACGCCCACCCCAGCTCCACGAATGGAAAACATGTTGCGAAACATCATGTGACGCCGCGAGTTTGACACCCGTCCTCTAGCACATGCAACTTCAACAGGCACCATATAAATCCCACACATGCACCAGCGCACACTCTGCTAGAGAGAAGTTCACTGAAAGATGGACTCCAGCACGAGTCCAAAAGCTCAGAAGACAAAACCTCTGGTCCTGGTGACCAACCCAAATTGGATCTTCCCACATTATCCTGGGACACCTGTATTTGCCTTCCTTCGTGTTTTTCTTATCATCTTAGTTGCTCTTCTTTGCACTTTTTCTAGAGTCTCAACATCTTTTTTATATTGTGGCGGCCAAAACTGGGTGTAATATTTTACAGTATATTGGTCATCTTGTTCAAGAGATTAGAATTTACTCAAGAATTAGGATATCCTTTAGTTCCCCCTAGTTTATTTCTCATCTGGCTTTTCCTTTAAAAAGAATTTTGATGATGATGATGATGATGATAGTAATTATAATAATAATAATAACAATAATAATGGAACTGCAAAAAACTGCACTACTCGGAACACCATACATCTTAAGAAGGTACTTGGTTGATACTTAGGATGCTGGCAGCAACCCGTATCAACCATTAGCACCAGTCAATCATATTTGTGACACATTTTTGAATGTTCAGTTGACTGAGTTTCATGTTTAATGAATAAAAGAGATTAATAATAATAATAATAATAACAACAACAACAACAACAACAACAATCTATAACACAGTTGCTCAGATGGTCCACTGGAACTTATGTCACAACTACCATCTGCCTGTAGCAAAGAACTGGTGGGATCATAAGCCTGAAAAAGTGGGCGAAAATGAGCATGCAAAACTATTGTGGGACTTCTGTGAAGATCACTAAGAGGCTTCAGCTGGTACAGAATGCAGCCATGCGGGTTGTTGCGGGAAGGACCCGATACTCCCATATTACACCTCTCCTGCACGGCTTGCATTGGTTGCCGGTTGCCCTCCGGGTGAGATTCAAGGTGCTGGTGTTAACTTATAAAGCCCTTCATGGCTTAGGCTCAGGCTATTTGTCGGACCACCTGCAACCAGCATCAACTTCCCATCACCCGGTGCGCTCTCACAGAGAGGGCCTACTCAGGATGCCGTCGGCTAGACAATGTCGGCTGGCGACCCCCAGGGGTAGAGCTTTCTCTGTGAGCACCCCCATCCTTTGAAATCAACTTCCCTTGGGGCTCCAGTTGGCCCCTGACCTTCGCACCTCCCGCCGTGAATTGAAAACCTGGCTATTTATGTCCCCCAGCCTGGACTGATGGGGTAGTATATTTTAAATTTTTAAAAAACTTTTTTATATTTTTTGTGTATCTCTGTTGATTTTAAACAGTTGTTTGGTTGATTGTCATTGTGAGCCACCCTGAATCCTTGGAGATAGGGCGGCTTACAAATTTTACAAATAAATAAATAAATAAACTTCCGAATACAGACTGACAAAAGTTTTGGAACACAATACCCCGGATATCACGATTGTGGAGAAGAAAAAGGTGTAGATCGTCGACATTGCCATACCTGGTGACAGCAGAATTGACGGGAAACAACTTGAAAAAGGTCACCAGCTATCAGGACTTGAGAATCGAACTGCAGAGACTCTGGCATAAACCAGTGCAGGTGGTTCCAGTGGTACTCGGCACACTGGGTGCTGTGCCTAAAGACCTAGGCCAGGGATGGCTAACCTTTTTGCCGTCGCGTGCCAAAAGTGGGCAGAGTGC
>WNWU01000121.1:695706-728234 GCA_012654045.1 Ptyas mucosa | reverse complement strand
CCCAGGCTCCAGAGGCTTTCTAAGAGCCTGGGGAGGGTGAAAATGGCGTTCCCCACCCCCCCAGAGGCTGGAAACAGCCCATTTCCCAACTTCTGGTGGGACCGAAAGGCCCAAAAACCAGCTGGCCAGCGCACGCATGCACACTGGAGCTGAGTTACAGCAACCCTCGCGTGCCCACTGATATGGCTCTGTGTGCCACCTGTGGCACCCGTGCCATAGGTTCTCCATCACGGACCTAGGCAAACACTTAAAAACAATTGGCGCTGACAAGATCACCATTGGTCAGCTGCAGAAGGCCACCTAACTGGGATCTGCTCGCATAATCCGCCGATAGATCACGCAGTCCTAAACGCTTGGGAAGTGTTCGACTAGTGATTTGGGATACGAAATCCAGCATGCTCATCTCGTTTGCTGTGTATACTGTCATATAATAATAATAATAATAATAATAATAATAATAATATATGGGACTTTCGAATACAGATGGATCATCATTTGGAACACAACACGCCAGATATCGCAGTTGTCGAAAACTGAAGCATGCAATCTATTGATATTGCTGTACTAGAAGACGCCAGAGTCGAAGAAAAAGAACTGATCCATGGTTGCTGGCACTCTGTGGCTTTGAACCCGTTTTGGATTATGAGGACTGACTTGAGCCCATTTTCCCTCTACTGAGTGGAGGGTTGTATTTGGAGATACAAGTCTTAGTGGAGTGGGCTATAGCTGCTGTCCTAACTCCGGATGTTGGATGATCGTGATGGACCAGCCGTGTGAGAGGGAGGCTGGTCCACCCCTTACCGGATCAAAACAGCGTTACTCCCTACCATTGCCGTGAGAGGGCAATGAGGTCCCAGGTGTTCCATCGATGTTCCACCGGAGTCCGGCACTACGTTTCCTCCAGACTGTTTTAACATCAAAATTGCCCCCTGTTTATTGGCCATGGGTCATAATCCTCCCCCCCTTGATGTCAGATGTATCTGGTGACTGAACTGTGGGCTTTGCGAGATTCCCCCCTCTCGCAGGTTTGGCCCTCTTCATTATCGAGGGCCTATCTTGATGACGGGTTTTGGGACCCCGAGAGATGGCATGCGGCAAAGAGGGGTCTGAGGGATTTTTTAAGTGGGTTTTTAGATAAAATTTTAAGGGGTTCGGGAGGGATTAGGGTGGGTTTGGGGGGAAATCCACCGGGTTCGGGACCAGGCCCCGAGGGGGGCTGCAACATCAAGGATATAGAAGTGGAGGTCAGGGAGGGGGTTAGAGTCCAACTCAGGGAGGGTTGCCACATTACTATAATAAGTGGGAGGGGCAGATATGGCGGAAGCAGGGGGCCACATCATGTTCGGGGAGTGCGCACTCGCTACCTTAGAGAGATTGCGCACTCCGGTCCCCAATGCTTTTCTCGTTCCCCAGGTTGCTTAGATTCTCAGGGCCAGAGCTTCCGGCTGATGACATGCAATGCCAGGTCCGTGGTCAATAAAGCCCCCCTCATTCACGATCTTATTCAAGAGGGGGGAGCGGACCTGATGGGCATTACGGAGACCTGGTTGGGCCAGGAGGGGGGAGTTCCCCTCGTGGATATGTGCCCGCCTGGTTTCCATGCATTCCATCAGCCGAGAGCTCAGGGCAGGGGCGGGGGGGTGGCGGTTATCATAAAAGAAGGTCTGGATCCGAGGGAGACCACTGTACCACAGATAGCCGGATGTGAGTCCCTCTTTGTGAAGTGGGGTCGTGGAGTGCAGATGGGTTTGTTGATCACGTACCTGGCTCCCTGCCGCGTGGCAACAGCCCTGCCTGAGCTGCTCAACGTCATAGCCGGGGTGGCGGTTGCTACCCCCAGACTCCTGGTCATGGGGGATTTCAACCTGCCATCCATCGGTGAAACGTCTGAAGTAGCCCGGGAGTTCATGGCTTCCATGACAGCCATGGACCTGACTCAGTTAATTCACAGCCCCACTCACATTGGTGGACACACTCTGGACTTAGTTTTTATCTCTGGGCAGTGGTTGAGTGGCCTTGATATAGGGGATATAGTCATCGAACCCTTGTCATGGTCGGACCACTCGCTTCTTCGACTAGACTTTCTAACCGCTACACCCCGCCGCAGGGAGGCGGAACCAACTAGGTGGTTCCGCCCCAGGCGCCTGATGGATCCTGATAGGTTCCAGATGGAGCTTGGGCCAATTCCTGAGACTCTAGCTCATGACTCGGCTGAGGACTTGGTGGCCGCCTGGAACAGTGCGGCCGCCGGGGCCTTGGACCGCGTCGTGCCTTTGCGGCCTCTGATCCGGCATCGAACTCACCTAGCTCCTTGGTTCTCCGAGGAGCTGAGGGAGATGAAGCGCCGGAAAAGACGCCTGGAGAGCGGGTGGAGGACCAGCCGGTCCGAATCTGACCGATCGCTAGTGAGGGCTTATATTAAGACCTATCTAGTGGCGATAAAAGCGGCAAAATCTACCTATTTTGCCGCTCTTATTGCATCATCAGATAATCGCCCAGCCGCCCTGTTTAGGGTGACCCGCTCCCTCCTACATCTGGAAGCGCGGGATGATCCCTTGCAGGGTCGAGCTGAGGACTTTGTGCAGTATCTGCATGATAAGATCGCTCAGATTCGGGAAGATCTGGCCTCCGACTGGGTAAGTTCAGACGGGATGATTGAGGCAGGTCTTGAGAATATTATCTGGGAGGAGTTCGATCCTGTGACTCCCGAGGACGTGGACAGGATTCTGGGACGGCTGAACGCGACCACATGTTTATTGGACCCGTGTCCCTCCTGGTTAGTGCTGGCTTCCCGGGAGGTTACACGAGGCTGGCTCCAGAGGATTATTAACGCTTCTTTGAGTGAGGGTGCCCTACCGGTTGCTTTGAAAGAAGCGGTGGTGAGGCCCCTCCTCAAGAAGCCCTCTCTGGACCCGGCTGTGTTGGCCAACTATCGTCCAGTCTCCAACCTTCGTTTCATTGCGAAGGTTGTTGAGAGTGTGGTGGCGCGGCAGCTTCCACAGTACCTGGATGAAGCTGTCTATCTAGACCCGCTCCAGTCCGGCTTCAGGCCTGGGCACAGCACGGAAACGGCATTGGTCGCGTTGGTTGATGATCTCTGGAGGGCTCGGGATAGGGGTTGCTCCTCTATCCTGGTCCTATTAGACCTCTCAGTGGCTTTTGATACCATCGACCATGGTATCATGTTGCGCCGGTTAGAGGGGTTGGGGGTGGGGGGCACCGTTTTGCGGTGGTTCTCCTCCTACCTCTCCGACCGGTCGCAATCGGTGTTGGCAGGGGGGCAGCGGTCGACCCCGAGGTGCCTCGCTTGCGGGGTACCGCAGGGATCGGTCCTCTCGCCCCTCCTGTTCAACATTTATGTAAAGCCGCTGGGCGAGATCATCCGTGGCTTTGGGGTGGAATTCCACCAGTATGCTGATGATATTCAGCTGTACATCTCCACCCCAGGCCACCCCAACGATGCCCTTGAAGTGATGTCCCAGTGCCTGGAGGCCGTGCGGGCCTGGATGGGGAGGAACAGGCTTCGTCTCAACCCTTCCAAGACCGAGTGGCTGTGGCTTCCGGCGTCCCGATATAGCCAGCTGGTGCCATCGCTGGTTATTGGGGGTGAATCATTGGCCCCCACGGAGAGGGCTCGCAATTTGGGCGTCCTCCTGGATGCACGGCTGTCTTTAGAAGAGCACATGACGGCCGTGGCCAGGGGGGCTTTCTATCAGGTTCGCCTGATACGCCAATTGCGTCCCTTTCTGGATCGGGACTCCCTACGCACAGTCACTCAGGCACTCGTCATCTCCCGCCTGGACTACTGTAACGCTCTCTACATGGGGCTCCCCTTGAGGTGCATCCGGAGGCTCCAGTTGGTCCAGAATGCGGCCGCGCGGGGGATTATGGGAGCAACGGGACGCTCCCATGTGACACCTCTCCTGCGCGAGCTGCACTGGCTTCCTGTGGTCTTCCGGGTGCGCTTCAAGGTGTTGGTGACCACCTTTAAAGCGCTCCATGGCTTAGGGCCAGGGTACTTACGAGATCGCCTTCTGCCGCCAATAGCCTCCCACCGGCCAGTACGTTCGCACAGAGAGGGCCTCCTTAGGGTGCCGTCCGCCAGACAATGCCGGCTGGCGACCCCCAGAGGGAGAGCCTTTTCTGTAGCGGCACCCGCCCTGTGGAATGACCTACCCCCAGAGATACGCATGATACCTGACCTCCGGGCTTTCCGACGAGCCCTGAAAACACATTTATTTCATCTAGCCGGCCTGGCTTGACCCTATTGTTTCGGTTTTAAATTATAAATTGGTTTTAACTTGGTTGTTTTAAATTGTGGGCCAAAACTATTTAATTATTTTAAATTGTTTTTTAATTTTGTATGCTCTATTTTATTTTGGCTGTTCACCGCCCTGAGTCCAGCTGGAGAAGGGCGGTATACAAATTAAATAAATAAAATAAATAAATAAATAAACTGGAAAAAATCATGAAATATCACGACCTGGCCATAGAAACTACATGATTATGGATGAAACATGTGAAAGTGATACCCATTGTCATCGGGGCACTTGGTACCATGTCCAAGAATTTTATATAATACATCAAGAAATTGCAGCTTCCTGCAATAACACCAGCGGAACTGCAAAAAACTGCGCTACTCGTAACATCGTACATTTTTAGAAGATACTTGATTGATACCTAGGATGCTGGCAGCAACCCGTATCAACCATTAGCACCAATCAATCGTATTTGTGACACATTTTTGAATGTTCAGTTGACTGAGTTTCATGTTTAATGAATAAAAGTTTATAATAATAATAATATAACTGCCTTAGAATAACAGAGTTGGAAGGGATCTTGGAGGTCTTCTAATCCAACCCCCTGCATAGGCAGGAAACCCTACACGACTTCAGACAAATGCCTTGGTGCAAAGCAGACTTCACTAAGCTTTAGCCTCATTTTTTGCTGGCTGGAAGGACCTTCAGCTTTACAAAGCTCCCACAACTTTACAATTTGTGGACTTTAACTCCCAGAATTCCTCGACCAACACGGCTAGCTGAGGAATTCTGGGAATTGAAGTCCACAACTTGTAAAGTTGCCAAGTTTGGAGACCCCTGCATGGGATGGTAGAGAATATTTTATGAAGCTAAATGAGAATTTTATATTGGGTCAGGCTCACAACGGCAGCCATTTTTCAGTGGCTCTCCACATTTCCAATATTCCCTTGATCTTAAAAGCGGTTTACTTCTGCCTTATTGCTTGCTGAGGAATTCTGCATCTTAAAGTCCATATGTCTTAAAGAGGCAAAGTTTGATAAACCCTGGTTTATAACTAATATCGGTAACTTCTTGGTACAGGACTGAGCAAAGAAATTATCTGATTCTTCCTTACCTTCTCAATCAACTTGATTGTAGCATTCTGTGTACTGTTGAAATCCACTTCATCAATACTTTTTGAGGCATCGAGTAGAAAGTAGATGTTCATTGTGCCTCCTTTCTTAATGGCAATCTTTCGTTTCTGTGTAGAGGCTGGCGAGAGAAAAAGAACTAATATTCATATCTTGTTTTCCCAGTTATGTGTAGTTTTGATATATTGGGCATTCTTTCAAGGGAATGAAGGAATTGCAACCTGACAACAGATGATCACTCACTCACTCAACCTCAATAGTTGAAATAAAGCCACATTTTTGTTTTGTTTTTAATGAACGAAGTTCAGCTGTAGTGTATATATTGAATTATGTTGTATATACTGAATGATATTCAATGGTGAAATCTAAAATTTGTTACTACTGGTTCTGTGGGCGTGACTTGGTGTGTGTGTGTGTGGGGGGGTAATGTGACTGGGTGGGCGTGGCCAATTTTTTAAAAAAACTTTTAAAACCATTTTTTCTACAACTTCTTCGGCGAAGAGGCTGTAAAAAATGCTTTCAAAAGGCTCTGACGATCCCAGCTGAGTTGCCTGATCGGCAGAGGCTTTTTTTCCCTCTTAAATGCCTCTGACGATCAGGCAACTCATCTTGGATCGTCAGGCATTGTCTTGGATCGTCAGCTTGGATCGTCAAACTCACTTTGACGATCAGGCAACTCAGCTTGGATCGTCAGAGACATTTAAACTCAATGTCATTCACTTCCACCAGTCACATGACACCCCCAAGCCACGCCTACCCAGCTGGTCATTAGGGCAGAGAACCAGTTAAAAAACACCAGGAACCACAAAAACCTTTTGACATATCTCTCTCTCCCCTCCCTCCCCCCTCTCTCTCCCTCTTTCTCTGTATCTCTTTGTCTCTGCCCTGGCTGCTTCTCCATCCCCTGCCGTCACCCTTACCTTCTCAGGCCAGGCGAGGAGTGACTGGGAGAGGAGAGTGAGGGGTGGGGCCAACCATTGGTGGGATCACCCGACAGGGAGCCACAGCAGAGGGCCCAAAGAGCTTCGGAGCCTCAGGTTGCTGACTCTACCCAGAGAAATTGAGAGGATCTAACAATATTAATTGTGGTCTCTCTCTTGTTATGCTAGGAAGTGAATTATAATTATCCAAGCCTGTTCCGTTTACAAAGACTTACAGATATTTCTATTGGCATCTGCGGCTTCAGCAGTTTCAGTCAAAGATGAGATGAAATTGTTGGCAACTTCTTCTGGGGTGTCAAAAGTATATGGCTCTGGGAAGGAACAAGAGGAGGCTCAATTAGTAACAGATTATAAAAGAGAATGCCCCAAAATAAATAGAACTAATTTTTATGCAAACCAGGATTGAAGTATTAAGAAGGGAAGTTGCACCTTTTGTCGCTCTGGGACCCTTTGGGATAAACATATAAGACTCACTAGTGCAGGGGTCTCCAACCTTGGCAACTTTAAGCATGGCGGACTTCAACGCCCAGAATTCCCCAGCCAGCAAGGGAGTTGCTGGGAGTTGAAGTCTGCTAGGCTTAAGGATTCACATTTTTAGCCCCAGGATTCACATTTTCAGTATTTAACCCAGTGATGAAATGCAGCCGGTTTATCCGGCTCAGGCGAACCAGTAGCGCCGGTGGCAGGAGGCTCCGCCCACCCACCCAGACGTCATCACATCCTATTTTTGACACTCTGCACATGCAGAGAGGTGTTGCGCGCAAGCGTGAAGCGAGCGCGCACACACGGGTGCTCCATTTGTGAACCGGTAGCGAAGGTAAGTGGATTTCAACCCCTGATTTAACCACCCTATTCATCCCATCAGGCATTCTTTCCCCTCTGCTCACGTCGACACTCTGGTTCTGATCCACTCCAGCTTCCTGATTCTTGGCAAATCCGTTCACTGGATCCAAAAAGGATGAGACCACGCTCACAAGTGTAGCGGACCTGATATTCTATCCGATATTGGTTTCCTTCTTTTCGAGCACCAATTGGAATCCCCGGGTTAGAGCAATGGCCAGCTAAGGTAGGAGAGGAAAGGACACCATGAATTAAATAGTCATTTTTGAATTAAAAGCATTTGCTAGACCAATTCTCGAATACAGCTCATCTGTCTGGAACCCGCACTGCATATTGGATATTAACACAATTGAGTGTGCTCAGAAATATTTCACAAGAAGAGTCCTCCACTCCTCCGCTCGCAACAAAATACCTTATGCCACCAGACTTGAAATTCTGGGCTTAGACAATTTAGAACCACACCGCCTTTGGTCTGACCTAAGCGTAGTACACAAAATTATCTGCTACAATGTCCTACCTGTCAATGACTACTTCAGCTTCAACCACAACAACACACGAGCACAGAACAGATACAAACTTAAAGTGAACCACTCCAAACTCGATTGCAGAAAATATGACTTCAGCAACAGAGTGGTCAATGCCTGGAATGCACTACCTGACTCTGTGGTTTTATCCCCAAACCCCCCAAATTTTAACCTGTCTACTGTTGACCTCACCCCATTCCTAAGAGGTTTGTAACAGTGGTGGGTTGCTCATCTCTTGGACAAGAAGCAAAATGTCTTCAAAGAAAAACCAGAAAGTCCAGTTGCCTCTTGAAAAAGCACCTTTGGGACATGTAAATGAAATGTTGATGCTTGTTGTGGCCCGTCAGCGGCCTGTGCAGTTAGTAGCTGATTTTGACAGCGAGGAGGCTGGTGTGATGCTGCGCCAGCAGCCTGTGCAGCTGGCGCTCGAGTCAGACAATGAGGAGGCTGGAGAAGATGTGGTGTCAGAGGCGGGGATTCAGCCAGGGCCTTCAGAACCTCCAGAAACTCCCATAAATGAAAAGGAAGAAGAGGAGGAGCCTCTTCTCAATGCACGAGTATGCAGAGCTGTTAAAAGGCAGGAGCGGCTCCTCAGGAGGAGGTCTCCTTGAGAGAAAGGCTTGGGGCTAATTGGCCAGTCCCCTAGCCTACTTAAGGAAGGATGACAACTGATGCAATTTGCAGGAAACAACTTCGTTCATATTCCTTCGCGTCTTGATTCCAGAAACGTTTGATTCGGCTCTTGTTTATCTCTAGTCAGTTTTCCTGCAAATTGCTTCTGGGCATTCTGCCAACCACAGTAAGATTACATTTATCTGAAATAGTGTGCCTCAGAATTGAGTTATTATTCTTTGGATTCTTGTTGGTTGTTAATACTGAGGACTAGTATAGAGGACTATAAACTGATGTTGTGTTTTAGAAGACAGAAAAGAAAAGGAAGTCTGAAGTGAGAACGGTGATAGGACTTGCATGTAATTAATTTCCATACTCACTTCCATCGTGACAAATGGTTGTTTTTCCACTCCATTTCCCATTGGGAAGGCAGGTGCGGACTTCAGACCCCTTCATGCTGTATCCTCCGTAGCAAGTAAACGTGATATTCTCATTTATATTGTAATATGGCTGTGGGGGCTCATAGTAACCATTTTCAAATTCTGAAATTCTGGGGCAACGAATATCTGAAAAGAATAATAAGCGATCAGTAAGCGGGATTGAGTACTTCACAGTTATATTCTCTTCTCTACCTCAACAAATTAATCCTCTCCTCTCCTTCTTGAGTTATTTCAGTATTCAGCATATGAAATTGTGCACAGGGCAGTGGTGGGTTTCAAATTTTTTTACTACCAGTTCTGTGGGTGTGGGTGTGGCTTGGTGGGCGTGGCATGGAAAGGATACTGCAAAATTTCCATTCCCACCCCACTCCAGGGGAAGGATACTGTAAAATCTCCATTCCCTCCCCAATCCAGGGGAAGATTACTGCAAAATCCCCATTTCCTCCTGATCAGCTGGGACTTGGGAGGTAGAGAATAGATGGGGGCAGGGCCAGTCAGAATTTTCACTACCGGTTCTCTGAACTACTCAAAATGTCTGCTACAGGTTCTCCGAACTGCTCAAAATTTCCGCTACCGGTTCTCCAGAACCTGTCAGAACCTGCTGGATTTCACCCTGCCACTATTTCTTTCAATGCTGGGGCACCGACCCCTTTCTGAAAGAGGTGTTCGCTCTAAGCTGTGTTGAGAAATAGCCCTGACAGATAACAAATGAAGAGCAACTCTCTGGCTGTAACGCCACTAGAGGCATCTCGACGCACAACCAAGCAGCCACTTATATTCACTTATCACAATCCCCTCTGGTGGCGCAGCAGACTAAAGCACTGTTATTAACATTAGCTGCCTGCAATTACTGCAAGTTCAAATCTCACCAGGCTCAAGGTTGACTCAGCCTTCATTCCTTTCTAAGGTAGGTAAAATGAGGACCCAGATTGTGGGGGCAATAAGCTGACTTTGTATAAATATACAAAAGTATGAAGGCTATTGCTTAAAGCTTTGTAAGCCGCCCTGAGTCTCCGGAGAAGAGTTTTTTTAAAAAAATCCACTTGCTAAAGAGAGTCACTGGTGATGCTTTTCAAAGGACCAACACATGTTCTGACCTCATTGTGGAGTTAGAAAATTAGGTTGGCAATAAGGACCGTCCAATTTATATATCTAGTATTTTCTCTGATGTCGAACACCGTTCAATGAGGAAGAGAGACTTCTAAAATAAGAAGTTATCTTTTTTTTGATAGTAAAGTCGTTAAGTCTGATCTTTGGGAGTAAATGCTCAGCTTCTCTGGTAACTGAAGACATGCAGGAAGGTTTCAGCTCCAGCATTGCATAGCTTCGCACATTTGGATGCCAGCAAAGCTATGGGTCTCCCCATGAAATCAAAAGGGGCCCTAAAACTATGAGCTCTAGAACAAGACATTCCCCTCAGTGTGTCGTTGCTTTGATGGCCAGCTGAAAGGCAGACTTTCTTTTCTAAATTTAGAAATTAATTATACCTAGGCACCTGGCCCGGGAGACGGTCACACCATTTATATTTTCCATAGTTTTCCACTCGTTCAATTCGCATGTCCGGATGCCAGTAGGGTATGGGTATTGGCCATCTGGGCATGTATACTTAAGCACCATGTTGTTCTGCAACGCTACTGTTTTGCCTCCTAAAATTTCGTCTGCCTTCGTCACCACACAGCCACCATCCACGACATCTGATGGGAAGAAACACAAGAGAACATTAAAAGGAGTCCGGTGATAACCTGTTTCCTAAGTCAGCGTTTCTCAACCTTGCCAACTTTCAATCAATCAGAATAGAGCTGGAAGGGACCTTGGAGGTCTTCTAGTCCAACCTCCTGCTCAAGCAGAAGACCCTATACCAGTGATGGCTAACCTTTTTTTCCTCGGGTGCCAAAAGTGCATGCGCGCTATTGTGCACGCCCGACCCATATTGCAATGCCCCTACCGCATGCCCCGCCCACCTGTACATGTGTGCGACCCCTCCGCATGAGCACGTGACCCCCCCACATGCACATGCAACCCCCCTCCCCCCACTATCCCCTGGGAGGGGGAGGGAAGCCTTTGCCTCCCAAAACGGCTGAGGGGGGGAAGCCTTTGCCTCCCAAAATGGCTGGGGGGGGGGAAGCCTTTGCCTCCCAAAATGGCTGAGGGGGAAGCCTTTGCCTCCCAAAACGGCTGAGGGGGGGATGCCTTTGCCTCCCAAAACGGCTGAGGGGGAAGCCTTTGCCTCCCAAAATGGCTGAGGGGGGGATGCCTTTGCCTCCCAAAACAGCTGAGGGGGGGGAAGCCCTTGCCCCCCAAAACAGGGGGGGGGGGGGGGAACCCTCCAAAATGGCTGGGAGGGGGCGGAAAAAGTCTTTGCCTCCCAAAACAGCACTGAGAGGGGAATCTCTGGAGATCTGGGAAGGCACAGGCAGCCTATACCGTGCCCTATGCACGGTCGCTCGTGCGCTAGTCACCTCCCGTATTGACTACTGCAATGCTCTCTACTTGGGGCTGCCCTTGAAGACCACTTGGAGGCTTCAGCTGGTACAGAATGCGGCCGCGCGGGTTGTGATGGGAGGGTCCCGATACTCCCATGTTACACCTCTCCTGCGCAATTTGCATTGGTTGCCGGTTGCCCTCCAGGTGAGATTCAAGGTGCTGGTGATCCCCTACAAAGCCCTTCATGGCTTAGGCCCAGGATTTCTAGCGGACCATCTGCAACCAGCAACAGCTTCCCATCGCCTGGTGCGTTCTCACAGGGAGGGCCTACTCAGGGTGCCGTCGGCTAGACAATGTTGGCTGGCGACCCCCAGGGGTAAAGCCTTCTCTGTGAGTGCCCCCACCCTTTGGAATCAACTCCCCCTGGGGCTCCGGTTGGCCCCTTGACCTTCGCACCTTCCGCCGTGAATTAAAAACATGGCTGTTCAAATTGCCCAGCCTAGACTGATGGGGTTTGGATTATTTTAATGTGTTTAATATGTGTTTGTTATGCATTTTTTAACATGTTTTATCTGGTTCGATTTTAATTGTTGTCAGTCGCTCTGAGTCCTATGGAGATAGGGCGGCATACAAATCAAATCAAATCAATCAATAAATGTTAGGATGTTCTTTTGGATCGAGCCCAATAAGGAAAAGTACATGAGCACGTGTATAAGTAAAATCCTTTATTTACATATTGTTACTCTCTTACAGGTATGCAGCTGGAGTGAGCTCGGACCGCATGGATGACCCTTAAGTATCCCAGAGGCGGAGCTAAGGTAAGGAGGGGTTAGTGGTGAACTGGTCCCTGGGTAGTTAACCCTTACAACTCTAAACCCAAAGGGCAGGCATTTATATTCAACAAATCCCCCTCTAGATGCCTGACCGTGAGATCACAATTGAATTGTTGGTGAGATGTTGACTTGGGTAATAAGACGCCTAGTTTTGATGTTAAGTAAGTGTGTTGTTTGTTTAACAGAGGTTTGGTTAAGATGTCTGCGATCTGCTCTTCTGTATCGCAATGTAATACTTTAATGAACCCCATGTTGGAAAATTGCCTGACGTGTTTGTGTTTTATATCGATATGCCTCGACCTTTGACCCACGGCATCAGCTCTAGATATTTCAATAGCTGCCTTGTTATCTTCATGAATACAGATGGGGTATTCGGGTTCAGCCCAGATGTTGGATAACAAGTCATCGAACCATACCAGGTTATTTGTGGCTTTAGATAGGCATATATACTCGGCTTCTGTGGTTGATGTGGCCACTAGGTTTTGCTTACCAGTGTACCAATGTACTGGGCTATTGTTCAAAAAGAATATGTACCCGGATGTGCTCCTTCTACATTTTACATCCCCAGCCCAATCTGCGTCTGCATAGCATGAAAAAACTGGCTTACTGGATGGATCGGGCTCTAGGCACAGGCAAGCTTCAGTGCTATACTTGAGGTACCTAAGTATCCTTTTTATGGCTTCCCAATGGTAATTTGAGGGCTTGCCAACATGCCTCGACAGTAGATTGACCGCTAGTGCTATGTCTGGCCTTGTCCAGTTCGCTATGTACAGTAAGGAACCTATTATGGACCTGTACAAGGTATTGTCATTAAACTGTTCTGATTCATCATACATATTTTTTAGGAAGTCAGGCGCCATGGGGGTCTCACATGTTTTGGCGTCAAACATGTAACATTTATGTAACAGTTCCACTATCTTTTCCTTTTGTGACAGTCTAAACCCTTTGTCTGTCTTGGTAATCTGCACCCCCAGGTATTTGTCGACTTTTCCTAGCACCTTCAGTGTGAAGTGTTTTCCCAACTCTTTGGCGAACGCTTCGTACTTTTGATTTTGGTCACTGACGTATAAGATGTCGTCAACATACACGAGGACGTATTCGATAGTGTTGCCCAGCTTTTTAACGAAGAAACAGTTGTCAGCAGAGGTGGCTTCAAAACCCATTGACCTTAATGTTTTTGATAAGCACTCATACCACCTCTTCCCAGACTGTTTCAACCCATATAAGCTCTTATTTAATAGCCAGGTTTCCCCCTTGCATGTGCTTCTACTATGTGGTGCTCTAACATAAATTTCTTTGTCTAGATCAGCGTGCAGGTATGCGGTTTGCACGTCGAACTGGTGTACCTTTAGGTTTAGAATCGAGGCTATCACCAACGCACACTTTACGCTTTCAGCTCTGACGGTGGGCGAATACGTGTCAGTGTAATCATCTGGGAAACGCTGGGCAAACCCCTGGGCTACCAGTCTAGCCTTGTATAAAGTTTTGCCCCCTTCCATGGACTTTATTTTGTATATCCACCGGGTACCTATCGTGGTCTTATCACTGGGGACTACTGTGGGTGTATATACTTTTAGATCACGTAGGCTTTTCATCTCCTTTTCCATCGCCTGCTCCCATTTCTCTTTCTCACTAGCGGGTAATTTGAGCACTTCTTCATAATTATTGGGGGTTACTTGGTTGGCGTGTAGTGATAGGACATAGTCCTCTAGTTTCTTAGGGGTCTTGTTTCTGGAAGTTCTCACTGGCCTTTCTGGTGCTGTGTCTGTGTCGTGAAGGTATCTGGCCTCCTTTTCTGTGAGAGTCTCTACTCTAAGATCTGGATGCCCTACTTTCCACTCTTTGATTTCTATCCTATGACCCTTTCGTTTTGTGGCTTCTGGGTTATCATTATCTACTGTGCCCTGCGGTGGCTTGGTCTGGGCGCTGCTGGGGTTTTCTCTCCCTGTGATTATTTCGTTTAGGTGTATCTTGGACCAATTAGAATTTTCATGAAACACTGCGGTGCGTGAAATTATGAAATTATTGTTGTTGTCAATGAATCTAAAACCTTTGGTGCCTGATTCATACCCCATAAACCTTAATCGCCTGGAAACTTTGTCTCCTTTTCTGCGTAACTGTTTGGGGATGTGTACGTCAGCGGTGACACCGAATATATGGAGGTGTGATATTTTTGGTTTTCGGTCATACATGATCTCGTATGGTGTTTTATCAATTACGCTACACCATAACCTGTTTAAAGTGTAATTTGAATAGAGGACGGCCTCTGACCAGTAGTGCTGTCCCAACCCAGCATCCTCCAGCACACACCTCATCATGGTCTGTAGGGTTCCATTTTTTTTCTCTACGACCCCATTTTGGAATGGCGAGAAAGGGGCTGACGTAAAACGCATCATCCCTTGCGCCTTGAGCCAATTTGAAAAATCTTTGGACATAAACTCAGAACCTCGGTCTGTCATGATTTGCTTGATTTTGACATTATGTTGTAGTTCTATCTTTTTATGGAACTCCTTAAACTTCTTGAACACCTCGTGTTTATGTTTGAGTGTGTATACGAAACCGTAGCGACTGAAGTCATCTACAATGGTTAAGAAAAATCTTTTCTTATATTTGATGGATGGCCTTAGGGGCCCCACTAAGTCCATGTGTACCATTTGAAAAATAGAATCGGTGGTGCGTTCTGATTTCTTGGGTTTGGCTTTGGTCTTCAACTTTGAACATTTGCACACCGAACACTCTAAATAATTTTTACAATTTTTGACCTTTAATCCATCAGCGCAATTGACCATTTTCTGTACAACTGGGAAACTGCTATGACCCAATTTTCTATGCAATAAATGCGCACATTCGTCGTGAATTGGCTTGCCCAATGATGGCTTTCCTTTATCTAATGTTTGTTCTAAGTCTGGGTCCCCTGTGTGTGGGTGATGGTCATCCTCCACTATCTCCTCAGTGTTAGGTGCGGTGTTGGTCCCGTTACAGGAGTTGGTATTTACCTCGGGGGAGTTATCACAGTTGGGCTGAAAATATGGTAAACCTCCGCTGATTATGGTTTTGCCGATCGTCTTCCCTTCCCTGCTTAAGGATACTTTCCCTTCCTCAAATGTTATTTTGGTCCCTGTTTCCTTGCTTAGTTTTAAGGTAGCTATTATGTTATAGGGTATCTCCGGTACGAGCAGTACCCCCTCTATTTCCCCTATCTCTGGGATGTTTATGTTGCCCTTCCCGGTTACTAGCACATTATTTTGATTGGCTACTTTAATGGTAAATTTTTCTTTTGTGAACTTGGTAAATAGTTTTGTGTTATAAGTGGTATGATTTGTGGCCCCTGAGTCCAATAGCCATGCATTGTCAGTGTTGGTGCATTCTGATACATTGACCCTTTCTCTCAGTCCATATAATGATCCCTTGTGGCTGTCCCTGGAGCTATCCCTATATCTTCTTCCGTCCCTGGGTTTGGGTGAGTCTCTGCGTCTGTATCTGTTTTCAATTGTCTGTCTATCGGTGGTTCTGTGTCTGCTTTCTGTCCTGTCCCTGGGCTGGAAATGTCTCATGTCCCTAGTTCTCCTGGGGCAGTCCCTCTTATAGTGTTCCCTGGAGCCGCAGTTAAAGCACTCCATGTCATTGTAGTCTCTGCTATGGAATTCTACCCTCTTACTGATCTTTGGTTCTCTGTGGTTCAGGGATCGGTCTCTCCTAAGGTTATCCTCCGCTATGAGTTTACTGGTTAACATGTCTAAGGTGATGCGTTCTAGGTTGGAGCTATCTAGGTGCATAACGAAATCATTCCAGCTGTGGTCTAAGGAATTTATGATCACGCTCACCATGCTCCCTTCGGTAATGTTTTCCCCCCTTTGAATTAGCTCAGCCCTGGTGGCATTGAGTGACAATATGTGTTCACTCATGGGAGTGCCTGCCTTGAGTTTGGTTGAGTAAAATTCCCTGCTGATTCTAGTGGTGGTCGCTATGCTTCTGCTATAGAACATTTTGTGCAGAACGGTTACGATTTCCGACACAGTCAGATTGTGGCCTATACTGGGGTACATGCTAGGGGATATACTTGTTAGTAATAGGTGGTAAGCCTTATGATGCATACAGTCTATTTGGAAAGTCCAGGGTTTACCTGGTGGATTAGTTAACAAAAACAGTAAATGTTCCTTTAAGAGGATAACCTGCAACTGTTGATTCCATTCAACAAAATTAAATCCATCCACCCTCAGTTTGGGAAAGTCATTTGGAAGTGTCCCAGTATTGTGAGGAATATTACCTACTGACAGTTGCTGTCCATGGTCTAAGGCGAAAGGAAACTCACAATAAGGCAGGGGAATGCATGGAGTCAGTCTGTAGTGACTTGCTTCTATGGGCTGTTCTTTTCTCATTGCAGGTCTGCTCTGCGCATGCTCCTGGTCCATTCTGTCTCTGCCGCCGCCAGAGAAGGAGCTCGTCTGTGCTGCTCCCGGGTGGGGGCATCCTGCGTTGGGGTGGATTCCTGGCTCGAACCTGGGTAGTCCCTGGAGCCCGAAAGTCATCTGGTTCGTCGCCCGGAGCGCTGAAAACTCCGTCTCGTCGCCTGGGATCGCCAGATGGTTCGCGAAGGCCGATCGGGGGTCTCGGAGGCCAGTGCCGGCTTGGAGGTCGAAGCTGGGCCACGGGCCGAGACCCACGCCCGTCGATGGCCCTGGATGTCTCGGGTGGTGGCCTTGGACCGGTAAGTGTCTTATTTCTTCTTCCGGGTCCCCGTGGTGTTCGGGTAGTCGCGTGGGGGGGGGCTCCGGCGTGGTGTGTTTGGTTTTGCACACCCGCCCCAGTATTTTTACACCGTAGTTGGTTCTCGTAGTTGTCCCCATGCGTGTAGGTGGTCACATTGTGCCCTTTGGGGGAGTCGGGGTGAGCGCTGACTATTTTTATTTTTGACCCAAAAGCCGCGGTGATGGTCCGCATGGCTTTTTCTACCTCAAGCTCGGTAGGCGAGCTTGCGGCTGCCTCGTTTTGCATGTGTTGGGTCCCGTTGTATATTTCGGGGAACTCGTAGGGGTAGGCCTCGGTTCCCGCCACGATTTTCAAACCCCGGGATCCCATTGGTCGCTGGTCGGCCATTTTGGGTGACGTCATGGGGCAAGATGGCCGCCGTGGGGAGGGCGCGAATTTAAAAAAGGCCTCTTCTGATTGCATGCGGTAGGGGTTGGAGCCGCTTACCGTCTTTTCGTTGTCGTGGTCGGTTTGGTCCTCGTCCTTCTCAGTCGCTGTCCCGCAATCACCGATTAGGTTACGGAGTTCCGCGACGAGGCTGGACTTGTTTTTTGTGGAGTCGATTAGTGCCCGTAGTCTCAGTTTGAAGTCATCATCTTCATTTGGTGTGACTTCTGTTTCAGTTTCTTCCTCGGTCAGGTTTTCCTCTGATCCGCTTGTGGTGCCCGAGTCAGCGATTGGGAATTTTTCTTCTGGCATCTCTGCGAGTGTGGTTCCATCCGATGCCAGGAGTTCCTCCATTTTCTTCTTGTAGGCTCGGGTGTTTATTCTCTCGGAATCTTCCTTTTGTTTGTAGTTCCTTGGCATTCTTCAGTTAGATTTTGGGCTATTCAGAACCATCCTCTGCTACCATATTTGTTAGGATGTTCTTTTGGATCGAGCCCAATAAGGAAAAGTACATGAGCACATGTATAAGTAAAATCCTTTATTTACATATTGTTACTCTCTTACAGGTATGCAGCTGGAGTGAGCTCGGACCGCATGGATGACCCTTAAGTATCCCAGAGGCGGAGCTAAGGTAAGGAGGGGTTAGTGGTGAACTGGTCCCTGGGTAGTTAACCCTTACAACTCTAAACCCAAAGGGCAGGCATTTATATTCAACAATAAATAATAAATATCAGACAAATGGCTGTCCAATCTCTTCTTAAAAACTTCCAGTGTCGGAAGCTCAACCAATCTCATAGAACATATGTTGTAGTACTCTGACAACAAAGCTTTGAATTTGATTGAATTGATCCACAAATGATCACCATACTACAAAATAGATGTCGAGACTTTGGAAAAAGTTCAGAGAAGAGTAACAAAGATGATCAAAGGCCTGGAGAACTAAGACATATGAAGAACATATGGGTCTGGCTAGTCTAAAGAGAAGAAGAATTAGGGGTGACATGAGAGCAATATTCCAGTATTTTAGGGGCTGTCACAAAGAAGAGGGGGGGGGGGGGTCAAATTATTTTCCAAAGCACCAGAGGGCAGGAAACAAGAAACAATGGTTGGAAACTAATCAAAGAGAGAAGCAACCTGGAATTAAGGAGAAACATCCTAATAGTGAGGACAATTAACCAGTGGAACAGCTTGCCTCCAGAAATCGTGAATGCTCCATCACTGGAGGTTTTTAATAAGAGACTAGACAGTCACTTATCTGAAATGTATAGGGCAGTGATGGCTAACCTTTTTGCCATTGCGTGCCAAAAGTGGAGGGAGTGCGGGGGGGTCGTGTGCGTGTGTGCCCACATCCATAATTCTATGTGCCCTGCCCCCGTGTGTGACCCCCCCCGTGCTCCCCCCACTTTTGGCACATGATGGCACTGTGGGTCCGGTAGGCCCATTTTTCGCCCTCCCCAGACTCCAGAGGCTTTCTAGGAGCCTGGGAAGGGTGAAAACGGCCTTCCCTATCCCCCGGGGGCCCACCAGAGGCCAGAAACAGCCTGATTCCCAACTTCTGGTGGGCCCAGAAGACCTGAAAATCAGCTGGCCAGCCCATGCATGCCCGCTGGAGCTGAGGTTGCGTGCCCACCAATATGGCTCCACGTGCCACCTGTGGCACGCATGCCATAGGTTCGCCATCACGGGTATAGGGTCTCCTGCTTGAGCAGGGGGCTGGATTAGAAGGTCTCCAAGGTCCCTTCCAGATTCTATTCTATTCTGTTCTGTTCCGTTCCGTTCCGTTCCGTTCCGTTCCGTTCCGTTCCGTTCCATTGGCAAGTCATTCCACTAATGGTTCTGACAGTCAGGAAATTTCTGTTTATTTCTACCTTGGTTCTCTCCGTGGTTAGCTTGGGTCAAATATAGGTTCTAAAGGTGAACAGGATTGAATGGGAATTCTGCGTAGGATTAGAATTCCAAACGGGGGAGAAGAAGAAGGAACTAACGGGGGAGAAGAAGAAGGAGCTAACGGGGGTGAAGAAGAAGGAGCTAACAACAGAAGAGCCTGATTGGCATAGCAGGCTAATGCCTCCTACTAAAAGGCAGCATTTAACATCCAGCTGTCTGCAATTACTGTAAGTTCGAATCTCACCAGGCTCAAGGGTGACTCAGCCTTCCATCCTTTCTAAGGTAGGTGAAATGAGGACCCAGATTGTGGGGGGCGATAAGCTGACTTTGTATAAAATATACAAAAGTATGAAGGCTATTGCTTAATGCATTGTAAGCCGCCCTGAGTCTCCGAAGAAGGGCGGCATATAAATAAATAAATAAAATAAATAAATAAATAAATAAATAAATAAATAAATAAATAAATAAAAAAGAGTGGGGTGTCCATAAGAACAGAACAATAGAATTATAGAGTTGGAAGGGATCGTCAGGAAATTTCTCCTTAGTTCTAGGTTGCTTTTCTCTTCAATTAGTTTGCAGCAAAATTCAGAAACTTGGCAAACGGGCACGTAATTACAAGGATTGTATATCCTGGGGGCACATTATCACCATTTGTTACTTTCTCATCTGGGTTCCAACAAGCATGTCAATGGGAGAAGGCAGATTCACTTAACAGCCATACGGTTGACTTAACAGTCAGTGAATCACTTAATCACCATGTGTTGTGGCCCATCAGCGGCTGTGCAGCTAGTAGCTGATTCTGACAGTGAGGAGGCTGGTGTGATGCTGCGCCAGCAGCCTGTGCAGCTGGCACTCGAGTCGGACAATCAGGAGGCTGGAGAAGATGTGGTGCCAGAGGCGGGGATTCAGCCAGGGCCTTCAGAACCTCCAGAAGCTCCCTTAAGTGAAGAGGACAAAGAGGAGGAACCTCTTCTCAATGCACAGGTGCACAGAGCTGCCAAAAGGCAGGAGTGGCTCCTCAGGAGGAGGTCTCCTCGAGAGTAAGGCGTGAGGATAATTGGCCACTCCCTTAGCCTATTTAAGGAGGAATGCCAACTGAAGCAATTTGCAGGGAACAACTTAGTTCACATACCTTTCTGTCTTGTTTTGCTTATCTTATCAGCTTCCTGCAAATTGCTTCTGGGCATTCTGCCAATCATAGTAAGTTTTCAGTTATTATTCTTTGAATTCTTGGCGGCTGTTAATGTCACCCAGTTCTTGCAACTGTTTTTCAAATGTTTTTGTTTCTAGGCCCTTAATCGCCTTAGTTGCTCTTCTTTGCACTTTTTCCAAAGGCTCAACATCTTTTTTGTAATGTGGTGACCAAAATTGGACACAGTATTTAACTTAAGATGTGTCGACTGAAGTTAAAATTGACAGGGTTGACAAACACTATTCTACATCCTGAATAGCAACCTATAGGCTATATGATGCTTAATCTTGATTTTGATAACTGCAAATCAATCTTGACTCACAGCAAATACATGTCCCTGCAGTTTTCTTGGCAATGTTTTTCAAAAGTGATTTGCCTTAGCAGTAGGAGAAGGGACTGGCCCCAAAGTCTCCCATTCTGGCTTCAGGCCTAAGGCAGGACCAGAACCTATACAAGTAATCTTTCACTTTCGACCACAATTGAGCCCAAATTTTTTGTTGCTAGGCGAGACAGTTGTTAAGTAAGTTTTATAGGTGAGTTTTGTCCCATTTCTTTCTTGTTCAATGAATCACTGCAGCTATATTAGTAACGTGGTTCTAATTGTCTCAAAGGGGCTTTTTCAAAAGGCGAATGGACTTTAGACAGAGATAGATGATTAATAGATAGATAGATGATAGCTAGATGGATGGATGGATGGATGATAGGTAGGTAAGTAGGTAGGTAGGTAGGTAGATAGATAGATAGATAGATAGATAGATAGATAGATAGATAGAGACAGACAGACAGACAGACAGACAGACAGACAGACAGACAGACAGACAGATTTAAAAAAACAGCTTCCTTCCTTTTGGGTCATTGGGGTGGGGGGAAAATCCCTAAGTCAATATTTCTCAGCCATTTTAAGACATGTGAACTTCAACTCCCTGCATTCTCCAGCTGAGGATTCCCGGGAGTTGAAGTTCATACGTCTTAAAATGGCTAAGGTTGAGAAACACTGACCTAAGTTTTGAACCTCAGGAATGCTACATAGATGCCTCCAGGCACCTAGTTGATAATTGCTGGCTTTCCACTTTCATGATAGATTTCCAAGTATCTGTAATAAACCTAGCTTATCAAACAACTGTGTCCTTGAATCTTTAGCATTAGAGTCAGAGTGACAGAAACAGTTTTCTGATTCTCAGGAATCAGAATTTGAAGTCAACAACAAGCTAAAGTCAAATTCCAGCTAAATGCAATGATAAGCCTTAAATCGGGACACCCGAGGAGGTCAATAAAGTCAAGATGGCGATGCAACCACATGTTTGAAGCCTATTTCTTATGTGCGAAGGGCTGGGCTTTGATCCAGTAATTTAGTTAAAGGGGGAAATATAGTCCCCATAACCTCAGTGTGTTGTGTGGACACAGCCACTGTGTAAATGTTTTCAAATCAAGGTACAGGTAGCGCTCAACCTATGACCGAAATTGAGCCTGGAATAACCATGCCAGATTTTACAACCTTTCTGGTGATGGTTTTTAAGTGAATGCCATAGTCATTAAGCAAACATATTTTCAATGGGTGTTTTTTTTCTGGAAACGGGAGATAAATGCTGGAAACTGGCAAAAAAATATGTCAAAAACACATCACCATAGGAAGCTGCCAATGGTCATAAATGAGAGCTGGTTACCAAGTGTCCCAAATGTGATCATGTGATTGTGTAGAGCTGCGACCGTCGGAACTCCAGAACTGGGTCCTAAGTAGTTCTGGGGAGGTCCGTTGTAACTTCAGACGGTCGTTAAGTGAGGGTTGCTTTGATAGAGGAAATACTTTCCTTAAGATTCCCCTGTAACGCATAGTCAGCAAGCCAAGATGGCAGCCGCAATCCTGCAATTGAAGCTCCACCGTTTGTTTGTTTTTTTTACTTGCATTGCAAAAGGGGTAGAATTTGATTGCTTGGCTGTGGCTGCCATCTTGACTTTTTTGACTCCCTCTGGGGGACATTAGGAGCTAGGGACTCGAGGTCTTGTCCTCCCACATTGCAATGACCCACCATAGGAGTGGATTTTCACGTTATTTTTGTTTGAAAACTGCTGTCAGCTGAGTATGTTACCTGAGGTGAAATCTAGCCTCAGAGTTCAGAGCTCATTTTGAAAGGCAAAGCTTAACTCAGGGTTGGGTAAAATATTACTTTGGATCTGAGGGCTGTGGTGTTATATAAAGGTAGCCTCTGAGCACAACTGAGACCAAAACCTCTGTCGCTAAGTGAGACTGTTGTTAAGTGAGTTTTGCCCCATTTTACGACCTTTCTTGCCGCCGTTGTTAAGTGAAGCACTGCAGCAGTCCAGCTGGTACCACGGTTGTTAATTGAATCTGGCTTCTCCATTGACTTTGCTTGCCAGAAGGTAGCAAAAGATGATCAAATGACAATGCAACTGTCATAAATATAATCCAGCGTCATACGTCCAAATTTTGATCACGTGACCATGGGGATGATGCGACGGTCTTAAGTGCGAAAAACAGTCATGTCACTTTCTTCAGTGCCGTTCTAACTTCGAACGGTCACTAAACAAAAGGTTGTAAATTGAGGACTACCTATACTGAGTGTGTATATGTATGTACATACGTACCTATGTATGTATGTATGTATGTATGTATGTATGTATGTATGTATTATTTATGTATTTATAACATTTATTGGCCACCCACCTTACCATAAGTAACTCTGGGTGGCTTAGAGATGTGTGTGTGTGTGTGTGTGTGTGTGTGTATACATATACCGTGTTTCCCCGAAAATAAGACCCTGTCTTATATTTTTTTCAACCCTGAAATAAGCACTTTGCCTTATTGCCATGCACTCAAAAACCCAATTGGACTTATTATCAGGGGATGTCTTATTTTGGGGAAAACAGGGTACTATGTGTGTATATGTGTGTGTGTGTGTGTGTAGATATCTATCTATCTTTCTATCTATCTATCTATCTACACACACACACACACATATGTATAGGCAGGCAGGCAGACATGATAGATGTAGATGTAGACGTAGACGTAGATATAGACGTAGACATAGACATAGACATAGACATAGACATAGAGCCTGGTGGCGCAGCAGACTAAAGCACTGTTATTAACATTCAGCTGCCTGCAATTACTGCAAGTTCAAATCTCACCAGGCTCAAGGTTGACTCAACCTTCCATCCTTTTTAAGGTGGGTAAAATGAGGACCCAGATTGTGGGGGCAATAAGCTGACTTTGTATAAATATACAAAAGTATGAAGGCTATTGCTTAACGCATTGTAAGCCGCCCTGAGTCTCTGGAGAAGGGTGGCATATAAATCAAATTTTTTAAAAAATAGACATAGACATAGACATAGACATAGACATAGACATAGACATAGACATGTATGTATGTATGTATAACATTTATTGGCCCCCCCACCTTACCATAAGTAACTGGGTGGCTTACAGGTATGTATGTATGTATGTATGTACTGTATGTATGTACCGTGTTTCCCCGAAAATAAGACCCTGTCTTATATTTTTTTGAACCCTGAAATAAGCACAGGGTATGTATGTATGTATGTATGTATGTTTGTTTGTTTGTTTGTTTGTTTGCCGCCCATCTTGCCATAAGCAACTCTGGATTGCTTGCAAAAAATACATCTACATTAAAACCCGAATAAATTAAAACGAAACATTAAAATTAAGGACATCTTGATTAAATTCCTTTATCCTGAAGTCCAAGGAGCTTCTCTTTTTTTTTAGGTCAAGCTCTGAAACAATCTTGCCTTAATAGGAATTTCCCCATTTAAAAAGTGGGGGTGAAGGGAAACAATAATACAGATATAATAAATAATACTAGAATATGATATACTGGTATACCAGATTCTGTAACCATTAGGTTCCTGTAATACATATATGCCTTTATATTTGTATGCCTTTATATTTGTATGCCTTTATATTTGTATCTCCTGTAACAAACATATTCTGTTATTAGGCCTCTGTAATGTATCTGGTATTTGTCAAACGTATGTCCCTGCCATTTGACCTGAACCCCTATCAATCTTCTCCCTGTATTTTCTTGTGCCATCCAAGAGCATGGTACGTATCTCCAAGGGATAATTTACCCCTCAGCCCTAATTTATGCCTTTGATCTGTATAAGCTTGTTCCTTGCAGAACCAGGGGGCCAGAATTGGGTACTAACCTGACGTCTCTGAGGGTATAAAAGGACGCCATACCTTCCCCAAGGGGTGGCTATCTCCTCGCATGCATTGTTATCTGTATGTTCTGGATATAGTCCCACCCACTATTTTGTTTTGGGCCATAAATAAAATCTGCTTTTTTTTTTTTTGCAAGCCTCGTCTTGAGTCTCTCTCTTTGGCATTCTGGGGACTCAAGTATATTTTTATTTATTTACTTATTTATTTATTTATTTTATTTATTACTTACTTACTTGTTTGTTTGTTTGTTTGTTTGTTTGTCTTATATGCCGCCCTATCTCACAATGGACTTAGGGCGGCTCACAACAATAAAACAAAGCCACAATATAAAATGAAGTCTAAAAATTTAAAATTAACTCTTAAAACCCCATTATCAGTCCAGGTCAAGGGATTTAAACAACCAAGTTTTTAATTCACGGCGGAAGGTGCGAAGGTCAGGCGCTAATCGGAGTTCCAAGGGAAGTTGATTCCAGAGGGTGGGCACACCCACCGAGAAGGCTCTACCCCTGGAGGTCGCCAGCCGCCACTGTCTAGCTGACGGCACCCTGAGTAGGCCCACTCTATGGGCGCGAACCGGGCGATGGGATATCGTTGCTGGCGTTGGGATCTTACAGGGGGATATGAAAGGAGAAGTAACCGGGGGCCATTTTACCTGAGGCAGGGCAGTACTAAGGCTATCTGGAGTCACACCAATTTGGGAAGCTGGGAATTGGTCTCCCTCTTCCTTTGCATGGAGCTGTATTAGGGAAGGGTGGGTTCAGTTTGCATTTGACACCACCATCACCCCGCTTCGCAAATCTGAAATTAGTCTTGTTCTATAACCCCACATTCTGAAAAAAGCAGCTGGGGCCCCCATCTTTGCCGAAATATGGGTGGGGGGGGCTTGTCACCTTTTTCCTTTAGTCCTCGACTTACGACCACAATTGAGCCCAAAATTTCTGTTGCTAAGGGAAGCGGTTGTTAAGTGACTTTTTGCACCCATTTTATGACCTTCCTTGCCACAGTTATTAAGTGAATCACTGCAGCTGTTAAATTAGTATAAGATGGTTCTTCAGAAAATCTGGCTTCCCCATTGACTTCGCTTGTCAGAAAGTCACAAAGGTTTGATCGCATGACCTTGGGACACTGCAACTGTCGTAAATATGAATCAGTTGCCAGGCATCTCTGAACTTTGGTCATGTGACTATGGTGATGCCGCAACCGTCATAAGTGTGAAAAACGGTCATCAGTGTTTTCTTTCCATTATAAGTTCAAACGGTCACTAAATGAACTGTTGTTAGTCAAGGACTCTCCATGAGGCAAGATTCCCTCCTTTCTCATGGGCTGTCCAAAAATCACAAATATCCGCTGGAGATTGCAAGAGTGCAAGGAAAGGACCACCAGATCCAATCTTGGCACTTGGTTTTAGAAGCAAAACACAGGGAACGGGATCAAAAAAGTCAAGATGGCAGCTGTGATGCCCCTGCCTGTTACAATGTGTGTAATAGAGAGTGCGGTCTGTTACTAAAATACATTTTGGGGAGGGGTCCTTCATGAGCAATGATGTCCGGGTACAGCAGCATTTTTTAACCTTGGCAGCTACAACATGTGTAGACTTCAACTCCCACAATGCCCCATGCTGACTAGGGAATTCTGGGAATTGAAGTCCATGCATCTTTTGAGACTGCCAAGAGCCTTGGCAGCCTTGGTGGAGCAGCGGACTAAAGTGCTGTTAAGTAGCACTTAGCTGCCAGCTGCCTGCAATTACTGCGAGTTCAAATCTCACCAGGCTCAAGGTTGACTCAGCCTTCCATCCTTCCGAGGTAGGTAAAATGAGGACCCGGATTGTGGGGGCAATAAGCTGACTTTGTATAAAATAGAACACTGCTTAGGGGCCCCCGAAAGCCCTACTAAGCAGGGATGCACAAAAGTATGAAGGCTATTGCTTAATGCATTGTAAGCTGCCCTGAGTCTCCGGAGAAGGGCGGCATATAAATCAAACCAATAAATAAATAAATAAATAAGTAATACTGAGAAACGCTGCTTTACAGAGAAGCCATCTGGCCCTTTCCGTGTAGTTGACTTAAACTCCCAGCATCCCTCACCGTTAGCCTTATACCCTGGAGGTTGCTGGGAAATGAAGTCCAGCAATATTTAGTAAACTAGGGGCTTACAGGCCCTTGAGAGACAATTGATTTATCTTTTGCAAGCATGCAAGGGTGCACACATTTATAGAAAGGGATGGTGTAATATTGACAAATTCTTTCTATTGGGAAATGCCCAGATGAAAGCTGGAGGTTTGTCAATAACCCTGCAATTTAGTGTATTTAGTCTAATGGCTAATCCAGTTTGTTCAGGAAGGACTGTTTCTGAAAATCCCATAAACCTCAAACCAATAGTCATAAACTTTCTAAATCTTATTTCTGACAGGAGGAGACCAAACAAACAAAAAACCACTATAAATGGCCTAAAAACTGATTACAGTCTTGCCAAAAAAAAAAAAACCCTCAAAAAACAAAGTACTTCAAGAAAAAAAATGCAACCTCTGTGTTTTCATCTTTACTTGTGCTAAATCTCAGCTTAATTCTTACTGAGGTAGGCTTAGCCTAATATAAACTGCAGTTAAAATGCAGTTTTTGCAAAAGCAAAAACATTTAGGTGTCAAAATTGTGGATGCAATATGTCTTTTTGTTTATGTATCCTTTACGCAGGCATACGTATTTGAGGCATACCCAATAGGTTTCATATTTATTCGAACAAGGAAGTTTTCAGTATACTGTAAGGCATTTACCGCTTATAAAGCATGGTGTGATCTGGGTTTTTCCCCTTTTTCCAGTGTATGCAAAGCTATATAAAGCCAAAGGCTATCATTTCATTTATTTCATTCATCTCATTTGTTCATTTAATTTACACAAGCCGCCCATTTCAAACACATGATTCTGGGCAGCTAGCAATCTTTAAAAACAAAATAACAGCCATTATAGTCTTTCTTAAAAATAATTGCACTGAAAAAAGACATAATGTCAGAAAGAGAGGCTTATAAGCAAATACGTCTTTCCATAAATCAGGGAAAGAGCTAGGTTTATAAACCTCTTTCTGACATTATGCTTTTCCAGTGCAATTATTTTTTAAGAAAGACTATAAATGGTTGTTATTTTGTTTCTAAAGATTTGTAGTCGCCCAAAATCATAGGTGTTGAGATAGGCAGCTGTAAAATTAAACAAACAAATAAGATTAATAAATGAAATCTAAGCCTTTGCCCCTATATTGTATAGCTTTTCATTCACTGGGAAAAGGGGGGAAAACCCAAGAGATCACACCATGTTTAATGAATGACAAATGCCTTACAGTATGCTGAAAACTTCCTTGTAAGAATATGAATATAAATATGAAACCCATCCACAATTTTGACACCTCAATGATTTTGAAACACATCCAAGGCATTTGAACAGATTTTGAAACAGATTTGAAACAGATTTTTATGGCTTTTCAAATGTGCAATTCAGAAGGAAAAGGAAATCGTTTTGATTTCAAAACTCAAAATTCATTTTGAAAGCTTTCTCGCCTCTTAGACTCCAAGTGCTGAAGATTCTATGAGACAATCTCTTGCTTGCTTTTCATAGGCATTGCCTATAAAGCACAGAAGTGGTCAAATAAGGTTGCCTGTAGGCTACCACATTATCATCACTGAATGTTGGTTCTTAAAAACTGCCTCTTATTCAAGAACCATTATAAGTCATCCATCCAAATATGTTTGCATGTCAAAAAGCAGCTAGAAACAATTTTTATTGAACTATGAGTAGCATGATGAATCCAAGATGCACAGAGAAAAAACATAGAAAGTACAAAGTCACAGTTTACACACACAAATTTACCATGCATAAAATGTTGCCATATATTGTGGTCTATTGCTATTGAGATAAATTTTGAATCCACCCAAATTTGATAGAATTGTGGTTCCTCTCTCTACCGGTTCATTATTCTAACTTTGCGGTGTGTGTGTGTTTTTTTTTAGGGTAGCAATCGTGCTAAAATTAAATAGAGAACCGATCCCTTATTTAGAAGATGTCAAAAAGGCAGCTATGCAAAATACAGGTAGCAAAGACAGGAGAATAGGAGAAAACAGCAAATATCGACTTGCAAAGAGTTCCAACAGGGGAACTGAAAAAAGGAAACTTTAAAAACTTCATTATTTTCATGTGACAACCCTTGTGGCATCATTTTCAGCAGGACAAAAATCTGAGAAGTTTCAGGCTTCAAGAGCCTTTAGCTTCCTCCGAGCACAAGCTTGCTCTGGGCACCTGGAAGAAGTTCACCAGGTGTTTCTCGAATCTTTTAGCTTACCTGTGCCAAGTGCCCCAAGGACAAAGGCGATGTAAAGGAGTGGACGAACCCTCTGCATTCCTGCCTCTCTTTCTCGTCCGCCTTTCAGTTTCTCTGCTGCTGCTGTTTTGGTACTGACAGCAGTGGTGCAGGGCAGCTGCTTATGAAATGTTGATTTTCCTCCCTCCAAACGTGTTGTTGGCTAACCCCACCCCGAGAAAGCAGCTGAGTTTTGGGAAATAACATGGTCTATTAAGCAATTCTAGAGTCGGGTGAGAGAGGGGTGAGGCCAGATGACCTTGGTTTGCAGGTGGACAGGAATTCCCAAGGTTTGGGGGGTGGGGGGGGGATGGGGAATGAAATTGGGAAAATCTGAATCGTGGAGGCAGGAAAAGAGGAAAGGTCATTTGGGAAATCCCCAGATTTAATATCACAAAGGAAAGTTTCACAATTTGAATTATGCCAGAGGATTACTGCAGTGTATCAGGTCCCTGCCATTGCTAAGCAATGGATCTAACTTGGAGCCCAGCTGCATGGTTCTTATCCACCAACTCCCTTGTTTGCTCTTCTAGTCTTCCACTATTTATCAAGCCAAACTACAATACAACTAGCAATTTTTTTGGTATGTGACAATCAAACATAATTTCTAAAGACTTAACAGTTCTTTATCTGCATGGACTATGAGCGCAGTATAAAGTCTAATTGACTTAGACTCAGGATTATTGATCTCGGGATTGCCTGGGAATAGGCAGTGCAAACACAAGCATGGAAGACGCATATGGTCTGAACCAGTCCTTCAAAACAATGGGAAACACGGAGTTTCGCTGCAAACATTAAGTGCGAAGAGCTTGGACAGTCTGTCCCAGGAGACAGTCATGACAGTTCCGGAGAATCAGGAAATACCACCTCTGGCTGGTCCCAGAATGGGGTGGGAATGGGGATTTTGCAGTATCCTTCCCCTGCCATGCCCACCAAGTCACACCACGCCCACCAAGCCACGCCCACAGAACCGGCAGTAAAAAGTTTTGAATTTCACCACTGGAAGCAACCTATGGGAAAATTTCCTGACAGTTAGAACAATTCATCCGTGGAACCGATTGCTCCAACACTGGAAATATTTAAGAAGAGATTGGATTTGTCTGAAATGGTAGGTTTTCTGCCTGAGCATGGGGTTGGACTAGAGGACCTCCAAGGTCCCTTCCAACTCTGTTATTCTGTTCTGTATAGAGGAAAGTGAGAGTCTTGAGATTGAAATGCTTCATTTGATTAATCCAAGGTTGATGACCCATGCGGATTTTTCAGAATTGTGGGCAATAGGGGTTTCTCTCCCTCTCTCTCTCTCTCTCCCTCCCTCCCTCCCTCCCTCTCTCTCTCTCTCTCCCTCCCTCCCTCCCTCTCCCTCCCCCCCATCTCTCTCTCTTGCTGGAAATACCATAAGATATGATTGTTTCCCAAGTTTTCTTTTTGTACATTTAGTGGTAGTAAAGCTAAATGATAGAAACGGAGGAGAGCTTTGTCTTGCAAAGGCCTATTGTGTCCATTTGTACTTTTATCTTTTTTTCCTTGACAAATAATTGGACAACCAAACCCTGATAACCCTTCTTATCAAATGTTGGCCTGATGAAATTAGTTGTTGGCCAAATCTATACAATACAATAGCAATACAGCCCATGTAGTAGTAGGGCTGCATTGCTATTATCCTTCTCATCTTCTCATCCTTCTCATCATCTCATTTTTACTACGATTGGTTCTCCTATTGGTGTGTTCTGATATATCAATTGTTCAATCAATCGATCAGAACAGAGCTGGAAGGGACCTTGGAGGTCTTCTAGTCCAGCGGTCACCAACTGGTGGGCCGTGGACCACTGGTGGTCCGCGAGAAAATTTTGGTGGTCCATAGAAAAATTATTTGCATTTTTTTATATTGCACTAAATCAGGGGTCCTCAAACTACGGCCCCTGGGCCAGATACATGCAATGAACATTTGTGTTGCTGCAGAGAGTCTCGCCCTTCGGGGGTTTTTTTGTGCAGGTCGGAAGGGGGCAGAAATTCTGACTTGGGATCTGCTTCAGCCTCCTGGTGTGGAGCTTTGGATGAAGGCTGGAGGGAAGCGCCGCTGGTGGCAAAGAGAAGAGGGCCTTGTTCCAGTGAGACTGAATCATGGCCTGGAACTGGATGACCAGCCCGTTGAGCCTCAAGGTACCTGGCCTTGCACTCCTTGCACTCCCGCAGGCCTTCCCTCTGCTTGGAAAGCCTATGCTTGTAGTCCTCAGTGAGGTACTTCTGCTGAGCCTCCTTCTTGGTCAGATCCAATTTGAACTGAGCTGTTTTTCCAGCTCTTTCTCATGCTGGCTGCTTAGCTCCAACAACTGCGTCCTGTTGGGGTCCTGGGCGGGCAGGTGAGGAATGGCTGGGAGGGGGAAGGGCAAGTAGAGGCCGGCGAGGCGCCCCTTGACGTGAGTGACATCGAGTTGGTCACGCCCACCCAGTCACATGACCACCTAGCCACGCCCACCCAGCCAGTCATTAGGCAGATCATATTAGTGATCCGCGGGATTTAAAATTATGAATTTAGTGCTCCCTGAAGTCCGAAAGGTTGGGGACCCTTGTTCTAGTCCAATCCCCTGCTCAAGCAAGGGACCTTATACCATTTCAGAGAAGTGGCTGTCCAATCCCTTCTTAAGGGTCCTCTCGCCCCTTCTGTTCAACATTTATGTGAAGCCGCTGGGTGAGATCATCCGTGGTTTTGGGGTGAAGTGTCATCTGTACGCTGATGATACTCAGCTGTACATCTCCACCCCAGACCACCCCAACGATGCCCTTGATGTGATGTCTCGCTGCCTGGAGGCCGCGCGGGTCTGGATGGGGAGAAACAGGCTCAGACTCAACCCTTCCAAGACCGAGTGGCTGTGGCTCCTGGCGTCCTGATATAGTCAGCTGGTGCCATTGCTGACTATTGGGGGTGAATCCTTGCCCTCCACAGAGAGGGCTCGCAATCTGGGTGTCCTCCTGGACGCACGGCTGTCTTTAGAAGAGCATATGACGGCCGTGGCCAGGGGGACCTTCTATCAGGTTCGCCTGATTCGCCAGTTGCAGCCCTTTCTGGATTGGGACGCCTTGCGCACGGTCACTCACGCCCTTGTCACCTCCCGGCTGGACTACTGTAATGCTCTCTACATGGGGCTCCCCTTGAAGAGCACTCGGAGGCTCCAACTGGTCCAGAATGCGGCCGCGCGGGTGGTTATGGGCACAACCTGTTGTGCCCACGTGACACCCCTCCTGTGCGAGCTGCATTGGCTCCCAGTGGTCTTCCGGGTGCTATTCAAGGTGTTGGTCACCACCTTTAAAGCGCTCCACGGCATAGGACCCGGGTACCTTCGAGATCGACTTCTGCCACCAATAGCCTCCCACCGGCCAATTCGCTCACATAGAGAGGGTATCCTCAGGGTGCCATCAGCCAAGTTATGTCGGCTGGCGACACCCAGGGGGAGGGCCTTCTCTGTGGGAGCTCCAGCCCTGTGGAATGAACTGCATAAGATCTCCGACCTCCGGGTATTTTGCTGTGCCCTCAAGACCCTGTTGTTCTGCCAGGCCGGGCTATCAATGTAATAATTTTAAATTGGGTGTTTTAAATTTTGGGGGGTTTTAAACTGAGCCGAAATTATTTAATAATTTTAAATTATTTTAATTGATGTCTGTCTTGTGCTTTTAATAGGCTGTACACCGCTCTGAGTCCTTCAGGAGAAGGGCAGTATAGAAATAAAATAATAATAATAATAATAATAATAATAATAATAATAATAATAATAA
>WNWU01000121.1:671671-686809 GCA_012654045.1 Ptyas mucosa | reverse complement strand
ATGGAATGGAATGGAATGGAATGGAATGGAATGGAATGGAATGGAATAGAATAGAATAGAATAGAATAGAATAGAATAGAATAGAATAGAATAGAATAGAATAGAATAGAATAGAATAGAATAGAAAATAGAACAGAAAATAGAATAGAGAAAAGAAGACAAGAGAAAATGAGAGAAAAGAGGATAGGATAGGATAGGATAGGATAGGATAGGATAGGATAGGATAGGATAGAATAGAATAGAATAGAATAGAATAGAATAGAATAGAATAGAATAGAATAGAATAGAATAGAATAGAATAGAATAGAATAGAAAATAGAACAGAACAGAACAGAATGAACAGAACAGAATGAACAGAACAGAACAGAACAGAACAGAACAGAACAGAACAGAATTCTTTATTGGCCAAGTGTGATTGGAATGTTGTCTTCAGGGCATAAACTCTCAGTGGGAGAAGTGAAATTAAACAGAGGACAAATTTCACCACTTCTTGCCACCTCCAGGAGAGAAAAGTTCAAAAGTTCAGGCCTTGCAAAACTGGCCAAAACTTAACCCCGAGATTAGATGAACAATAGAAGGAGAAGGTCTCTTTCTTTCTCCTGATCAGAGATCTATCTTTACATCTGGGGAGACCTAAGACAGAGGACGTCTAAACCTACAGTCCTAAAGCCTCAGCTTACTCTGGAATTGTTTAAAGATAATTGTAGTAGCCTTTTATCTCATGCAGATCATACGTCTTGGAATTCTTCCGTCCGTGTTAAACACGGTAGCATTACTCCTACTGTTTCATTAGAAATTCCAATTGATATCCTACGGTTGATAAAACCCAAGAGCAAACTATTCTGGTCATCAAGGTGCAACTTATGTCAACTAGTACATAAGGAAGCATTGTGTAATTCCTCCTCCTCCTCCTTCTCATTTATCAATGCACTGTAGGGTGAAGGTCTGGGCTATGGAGCATCACGTTCCATGCTGATCCTTGTGGGTTGGTAGATAGATATTTTTTGACTTCCCAGTCTAGGGATGAGAACGATTGCCTCAAAATACGATCCAATTAATGTCTATGGAGATTCTCAGTCATCCAGGTCATGGTTGTCCCAAAGGTTTTTTTTTTCCCCCAAGCGGCAACTGGTTTTTCTTTTATTTATATTAGTTCAATTTATATGCCGTCCTTCTCCTAAGACTCAGGGCGGCTTACAATGCACTTATAGCAATAGCCTTCATTCTTTTGTATATACCTGCTTATTAGGGCTATTGGCCCCCCATAAGCAGTGTTTCTACAAAGTCAGCTTATTGCCCCCACAATCCGGGTCCTCATTTTACCTACCTCGGAAGGATGGAACGCTGAGTCAACCTTGAGCCTGGTGAGATTCGAACTTGCAGTAATTGCAGGCAGCTGGCAGCTAAGTGCTATATAACAGCGCTTAGTCCGTTGCACCACCAAGGCTCTTTGAAGATGAAGAAGCCGCCTCTTGAAAAAGCACCTTTGGGCCATCCAATTAACTTCTATATCTAAAAGGGAGGACCGGAACTGGTGGTCTTCTGGCTTCTAAGCTAGTGGCTTGAAACACTAAACCAAATTGGCCCTCGAAATTTCTACTTGGGCAGCAGGAAATGTACATTAATTCCTACAGCCATCTGATCTTTTGCATGGCTGAAACATACAAGGCACTGAACCAGGCACTCAGGTCATAGCAAGGACTAGAAAGTTGACAGAGGGAGGAGAAGGGTTCTATGAATAAAAATTGCCATAATATCAATAAGTTGATTCAAATATCCTGGACTGAAAGACCTTTGTTATTAGAAAATATTTCCTCAGCTGGGACCAGCAATGGGATGCATCCAATCTTTCTTCCCCCCACTTAAATATCCTTTTAAAAAAGAGAGAGAGAATAAAATTATGTAACTTATCTCTCTACCTAACTACCCAACTCTGCACTGGTTGATTTCAAGCTAAGGCAAAGTTGACCTTCCCTCTGCTATATGGTGCAGCTCTGTAGAACCTCTCCATGGTTCATTATGATCGGGCCTTGACCTCATTTTTGGGATCACTGGTTATTTGCCTGGATGGCTGTAGGACTGCCTCTGAAGGCCATCTGCTGGGAGACTATTGGGCATCCTTGGGCAGTTGGTGGGCCACTGTGAAAACAGACTGCCGGTTAGATGGACAAGGGATTCAATCCAGCTGAATATTTCTTACGTCGGTATTTCTCAATCTTGGCACGGTGAAGATCAGTGGTGGGTTTCAAAATGTTTTACTACCGGTTCTCTGGGCATGGCTTGGTGGGCGTGGCTTGGTGGGCATGGCAAAGGAAGGATACTGTAAAAGCTCCATTCCCACCACACTCCAGGAGGAAGGATACTGCAAAATCCCCATTTCCTCCTGATCAGCTGGGACTTGGGAGGCAGAGAATAGATGGGGACGGGGCCAGTCAGAATTTTTACTACCGGTTCTCCGAACTACTCAAAATTTCCCCTACCAGTTCTCCAGAACTGGTCAGAACCTGCTGAAACCCACCTCTGGGTGAAGATGTCTTGACTTCAACTCCCAGGCTTCGCCAGCCATCCCATGCTGGCTGGGGAATTCTGGGAGTTGAAGTCCAGACATCTTCACCTTGCCAAGGATGAGAAACACTGACTTACGTCCATGTTCTTACATACGAAATTCAGCATCCTGTTCCTGGTTCTTTGCTTCTATCTATGGGGTAATTGAAGGCATAACTCATTGGCTTTATGATATAATCAGAACAGCCATGATGATAGATTAGATTAGATTAGATTAGATTAGATTAGATTAGATTAGATTAAGAGAGTTGGAAGGAACCTTGTAGGTCATCCAGTTCAACCTCCCCGCCCAAGCAGGAGACCCTACACCATTTCCAACAAATGGCAGTCCAGTCTCTTCTTGAAAGCTTCCAGTGATGAAGCTCCCACAACTTCCAAAGAAAAGCTGTTCCATTGGTTGATTGTTCTCACTGTCTTATTTCTCCTCATTTCTAGGTTGAATCTCTCCTTGGTCAGTTTCCATCCATTATTCCTTGTCTGGCCTTCAGAAAATAGCTTGACCTCCTCCTCTCTGTGGCAGCCCCTCAAATATTGGAAGACTGCTATCATGTCTCCCCTGGTCCTTCTCTTCACTAGACTAGCCATGCCCAGTTCCTGTAACTGTTCTTCATATGTTTTAGCCTCCAGTCCCCTCATCATCCTGGTTGCTCTTCTCTGCACTTTTTTTAGAGTCTCAACATCTTTTTAATAGTGTGGTGACCAAAACTGGATGCAGTAGGGTTTATAGAGTGGTATTATGATACTTACAGCTCAGCCTCAAACTGTAGGCTGTCCTCAACTTACAACCATAATGGAGGCCTGAATTTCAGTCATAAACTGTTGGTGGTCCTAAGTCAAGATACCACGTGACTAGACTTGAGTTTACCACCATTTTTACGAGACATTGCTGTTCTTAAGTGAATCATGTGATTGTTCACATGGTCGTTAAGCGAAATCCAGCATACAAAAAACATCGCACATCACAGTCACCTGACCACAGGACACTGCAGCTAGTCATAAATGCCAGCCAGTTGCCAAGCGCCCCAAATGCAATAATGTGACTGCGGTGGGGTCAGGGTGGGGTATGACATTCATAACTCTGAGGACTGTTCCTAAGTGGCTTTTTTTGAAGTCCACTGTAACTTCGGTCATTTAGCGACTGGTTGTAAGTCAAGGGCTACCCGTATTTCTAAAGGATTGGGGAGTGGGAATGGTGCAAAACGCTCCTTGTCTAGGGACTCCCAACTAAGATGATGTAGCTTGGCCAGAATTCAACCCTCCCTCTTTGACATACCACACTTCTACACGCATCGGGGATATAGTCACACCTCTTTTGTAGGTAAAATTCACCTTTGCAAGTGTTGGCTTCTAACGATTTATCCTCTCCACTGCACAGGAACCTGTCAGTCACTACTTCGTCGACACTGGACACATTGGCATATATCATTCCCTTCTGAATAGCTCCAGAAACACATGTGGGACGCTGCAAGAAGCAACAGTTCAACAGAAGTTGTTACTGGAGTAGCTAATTGGGTCATTGGATCAAGGGTTCCCTAGCTATTTTTTTAAAAAATAATCTTTATTAAATATTTACAATAAAATTAACACACAATAATAGTTGAAAAGCAATATAGGAAGCGAAACACAGAAACATCTAAACACAGGACTAAAACCAAACAACAAACAAGACTAACTGAGAGTTAAGCTCACTCTCCAATTAATATTAACTAATATCATCCTAGCCAAACGTTTCAATGCAATCAGGTTCTTTTTACTAACTACAAAACAATTGGTCGGTTTTTATCAAAATTATAAAGAGTTATAAAGCCTAGTAAATATCTAGTTAATCTAATTAGACGATCTTATCACCCTTCTCCTAAGTTTAACCTTCTTTTGAGCCAAACTAAACATCTGTCCCAACTTCTATTATATACTGAATCTTTCTTGTCTTTTAAAATAAACGTTAGCCTGTCCATCTCAGCACATCGAAGAATTCTTGTTTATTATCAGATGGTCAGGGGGAGTATCTGCATCTTTCCGCAGTTGAGCAAATGCCATTCTCGCCGCTGTTGAGACATGGGACAAATATATACCAATCCTTCTTATCGATGTTGTCCGGTCTTATTCCGAGTAAGTAGAGGTCTGGGTGAAGAGGGAAGCTCACACCTGTTATTTCCAACAACCACTGCTGAATTTTCCCCCAATAGCATCTAGCTAACGGACAGATCCACCATTGATGGAAGAAAGTACCCTTGGCTGACCCACAAATAGATAGTTCTCTATCTATTTGTGTGTGTGTGTGTGTGTGTGTGTGTGTTTAAATGGGTCTATGGAGATTCTCAGTCATCCAGGTCATGGTTATCCCAAAGATGTTTTTTTTTTCAAAAGGCACCTGGACTTTGTTTTTCCTTGAAGACGTTTCACTTCTCATCCAAGTGAATGCACTTCTTCATTTCTGACTGAATGGTGGAGGATGGAAGGATTTATAAAACAGCCATCGTCTATCTCCAGTGTACAACACAGTCCATTTCAGCAGCTCCAAGAAGGTTCCACACCAATTTGCACTATTCAGATGACCCTGAGGGCACAGAAAAACCTCAGAGAGAGCCGCTAACGACCAGATGACTGCAAGGAATACAAGTCCTTTCATCCTCCACCATTCTGTCAGAAATGAAGAAACTTCTTGGATGAGAAGCGAAATGTCTTCAAGGGAAAAAAAAAAGTCCAGTTGCTTTTTTGGGGGAAAAAAAAACACCTTTGGGACTTCAAATTGGGTTTTGAATACTGGTGGCTGCCTCCACTAGTCCCCAAAGCGGTTTTTCTCAACCTTGGCAACTTTAAGACATGTAGACTTCAAATCCCAGAATTCCCCAGCCCGGTATCACTGTTGGCTGGGGAAATGTAGGCGTTGAAGTCCACACATCTTAAAGTTGCCAAGGTTGAGAAACACTGCCTTAGAGTTATCTTGGTAAGATTTTTCAAAAGTGGTTTGCCATTGCCTCATTCCTAGGGCCGAATGGAAGATACTGGCTCAAGGTCACCCAGCTGGCTTTGTACCTAAGGCAAAATGAAAACACCCCATCTCCTGTTTTCCTGCCTGGTGCTTTAACCGCTAGACCAAACTGGCTCTCCAGCTGTTCTTGAGACAATAGAAAATTGTACTGGTGTGAAATCAGCTGCCTCCAATGTTGATTTCTCTCCTACTTCCAGTGTGTCTGTTCTGAGGCACCACTGTTCTGACGTAGGCTTCCCCAAAAAGCACGAAGCAGAATCCTGGTCCTGACAAAACCCCTTTTATTAAAACAAACAGTGAATTCCTCTCATTCATCTTCAGCAAAGGCCTGGCAAACAGTTTTTCAAAACTGGAAAGCTGCCATGTAAATGTTGTCCAAACGCAGTGCTGTGCAAGGAAAGACTTGGCACAAAGTCTCTGAGATTTACAGACAGTTCTTCACACTCCTGAAATGACTGAACGAACAAATTGTTTCCTGCAAAAGCCCACTCCCCTTTCGCTCTGCTTTTATTCCCTCTGGGAGGGGCCATTCATCATCCACCTGTTGCCTTACTCCCAAGTCGACCCTTGTTCTTTAGCTGTTCCCTTCGTCTGGCAACTCTGTGCACGCGCGCACTGGGAACAGGCTCCGGCTGTTCATCTGCCTCACTGATGTCTGACTTTGTGTTGTGGCCCGCCAGCGGCCTGCGCGGATTGTGGCTGATCCCAATGACGAGGAGGCTGGTGTGGTGTCGCACCAGCAGCCTGTGCAGCCGGCGCTTGAGTCGGACAGCGAGGAGGCTGAAGAGGATGTGGTGCCAGAGGCAGAGACTCAGCCAGGGCCTTCAGAATCTCCAGAGGCTCCTTCAAGTGAAGAGAGTGAAGTGGAGGAGCCTCTTCTCAATGCTCGAGCACGCAGGGCTGCCAAAAGGCAGGTGTGGCTATTCAGGAGGAGGAGGTCTCCTCGAGAGTAAGGCTTGGGGTTAAGTGGCCACTCCCTTAGCCTATTTAAGTTCGCACACAGATAGCAAACGTTGCTGGAAACAACGTTTGGTCCTACGCAGAGCATTTTGAGAGTGAGTTTTTTGTTACAACTTGGTTTCTAGGCTGATTGCCAACTCTTGTCGGACTTTGTTTAATCTCTGTAATTCATAGCAGGCTGATAAGTACATTTGTGGTTAAAGCCTGCATTTTGAAAGGGATCTGTTTGTATTAAACGGAGTTTTTGGAGCTATTTGTGTGTGCTACACTTCTTGGGACCCATAGCTGGGGCAGAACACTCTGAAGGCAGCTGATAGCTGTCATACGGCCCTGGCCCCATCTCTGCCTCCGACGCAGAGCCCTCATCAGACCCTTCCCCAGACTCCAGGACTGGCCCATGTTCCTCTCCAACCTACTCACTGTCCAAATCTGCTGCCTCTTGCTTTATCACAGGGGGTCTCCAAACTTGCCAACTTTAAGACTTGTGGACTTCAATTCCCAGAATTGCTCAGCCAGGGATTCTGGGAAATGACGCTCACTAGTCTTAAAGTTGCCAAGTTTGGAAGTCCCTGTATATCATGCAGCTTCCCCATTCAGCTGATGCATCCCCTTGTTCAGCGCTCAGCTTCAGTGCTCAGAACAAGCTTCGCAACCAGATCTTTGGTTTAGGGGCTTACCCTACATGTGGGGAAGTGGGACAAGTTCCCTTTTTCACAGGGGGCAGAATAAGCCCTCTGAACAGCTGGTGCGGAAAAGAGGGTAACACTCCCGCTTCACCCTGCCTCGGTTGGTTTCAGATCTGTGGCCAAGTTATCGCTTTTTCCAAAAGGCGAATGGGTTTTCTTGGTTTTCTATTTCCTTTGAAAACGTTTCGCTTCTCCTCTTCAGTTAGAGTTGAATTAGAGAGGAGATGAGAAGTTAGAACTGAAGAAGCTTCTCGGATGAGAAGCAAAATGCTTTCAAAGGAAAAACAAACAAACAAGAAAGTCCAGTCACCTTTTGGAAAAACCATGACCTGGATGATTAAGAATCTCCATAGTCATTGTGTCCAAATTAAAATATAATACAATTTGGATTCAGCTATGTGTTATTTTTTTCAGTAACCTGCTACGGAAGTCAACTGTTGGGATTCTGAAGAATCAGGATAGAAAGATTATTGATGCTTTGAACTTGGTGATGGAAATTCTGACTGGAAGTTTCGAAAGGCCGGGTTGGTGACAGACCATCCATCCATCAGCCTCAGAGCCTTTTCCCACTGCAAGTTCCTCACTAATGACATTTCTTCATTGCCAAGTTCTCTATCTCTGAGTCAGAGAAAACGATCAGCATAAATCTATCATTCCTGTGACCTGTTGTTTTCCTGCCTTTCCCCCAGTCCTACTGTTCTAGACCAAGGTAAAGCAACACAGCCTAACGAATTTTATTTAGCTTCAGGCTGTCTTTTCAGCACCGTCAGCTTGAAGAGGGGAGACATTACTTTAAGGATGGTTTAAACCTATCACACAAATAGGCCTGGGATGAAATGAACGCAGTGTCATGGGGATAGAAAAAAGAGATTTCCCAAACATGTTTATGCAAAGGGGAAAGGCGCTCAGTCACTCCAACTCAGTCTTTCTCAACCTTGGCAATTTTAAAACAGGTGGACTTCAACTCCCAGAATTCCCCAGCTAGCATGCTGGCTAGGGAGTTCTGGGAGTTGAAGTCCACCCGCCTTAAAGATGCCAAGATAAAGAAACACTGCTAGAACTAATACATGTATTTATATTCTTCTCCATTCCTGTCAATCGGTATACCTGAACATTATTCGCAGAGTGCCAATTTTGTTACGTTTTTCTTCAGCCAGAGCCATGGCTTGGTTTCATAATGAGCTTTGGTGAGATTCAGAACAAAAGGTGAACTTGGACAGAGCAAAAACACCCCACAAAAAACCTTTTCTGCTCTCTCTCCTCTGAGTTTGCTCCCTGAATAAGTTGGATAGTGTGGTTGTGTGTAGGTGCGCGGCATTTGCACAGAGACATTGGTTGGTTTCATCTGATGAAAAAGCTGGAGCATTCTAACGATAAAGCCACAACATTTGAGAAAAAAGGCTCCCCCCCCACCACATTTTGGGAGCACCAAAGGTTTCTAATTTTCCCATATGCTGCAAAATCTGAAACATAATGAAGTGTACTATTTCTCCATGATTTTTTTTTTAGGAGTGTAATAACATTATCACAAAAATAAACTTGATGGTAAAAAATTTGAAAATATAAAAAATATGTAACAGAGTTGTTGAAGTCTGGAATACCTTACCCGATTCAATAGGCCTCCTCAGGGTGCCATCAGCCAAACAATGTAGGCTGGTGACCCCCAGGGGGAGAGCCTTCTCTGTGGGGGCACCCACCCTCTGGAACCAGTTGCCCCCGGAGATTAGGAGAATTCATGACCTCAGTGCCTTCCGCCGTGCCCTAAAAACACATTTTTTCCAACAAGCCGGGCTGGCTTAAGAAGAAATTTTAAATATTTTTAATATTTTAATTGGTCTGTGAGTTTTAAATTTTGTAGCCAAATTATATATATATTTTAAATGTCTTAATATTTATATTTTATGTTTTTTATGTCTGGCTGTACACCGCCCTGAGTCCTCAGGGAGAAGGGCGGTATATAAATTGGAAATTAAAAAAAAAAAAATAGTCTCGGCTACTAACTTTCACAGTTTTAATTCCAATTTGACTTCTATGGACCTCAGCCCCTATTTAAGAGTTTCCTAAGAGGGTGTGCATAAGGGCACTAACGTGCCTACGGTCCTTGTCACATTTTAGCTTTTTCATTTTGTTCGTTCGAATTTGTAAGTTTTGTTTCACCAATAATTAATTAATTAATTAAAAATAAGCTTTCAAACTATCTTTTTGTATTTTCAAGGGAGTGGCAAATTAACATTCTCCCATTCGTTTTCTTTAAGAGACTTTCCCACCATTATTTCCTTTTCCCTTTCAGGCTCTTATTACCCAGAATCCCCGAGAAGGGAACCAAACACTCACACTTGTTTTGGTCTTGATCTGCACATTCATTCTCTTGTAGTCCAAGGAGATGAATTCGGCAGGCACCTTCTCAAAACTCAGTAGCTCCAGTTCTGTGAAGCAGAAAGGGACATATAATTATGGCTTTAGATCAGGGGTGTCCAATCTTGGCAAGTCTAAGGTACCTTTGGACTTCAACTCCCAGAATTCCCCCAACCAGAATGGCCAGTGGGCTGGGGAATTCTGGGAGTTGAAGTCCATGGGTCTTAAAATTGCCAAGGTTGGACACCATGGTTTAAATAGATGAATATTTAGGCTCAACTCAAGCATCTAATAAGTTACAGCAAGGAAAACCCATCCTCAAACAAAAATAACTAAACACTTATGGTGTTTCTGAACAGAGAAAGCAAGAAACAAGGCAGATAAAAGAAAGTACGGGGGATTGTTTTCACTTTCTGCCCTCAGAAAAAAGATTGGTGGAAGGCAATGTCCTAGAGTGGAGCAATTTCCTTTTCTGAAGTAACACGCTTTTTTTTTTTTGTGGAAAAAAAAAACCCTTCTGATACAAGATCTGTTTTTTTATTTTTTTTTAAAAAAAAGAAATCCACTCGTTCTAATGAAACTGGGTTGGGTTGTTTGAAAGGGTGCCAAGAAACGTGAACTCAGCATGTGAAATGTCTCTACAATATTTGTAGAAATATTTGTTCTGAATCATTTCTTCATCTTTCCTCTGAAATAGCAAAAGGTTTTAACCTCCCAAGTTCCTCAAAATCTCTCACGTTACAACCCCAAAAATAAGGATGTGCCAATCAGTCTAAATTGGTCAATGACCGGGTCTGGTAGAAGCTGAGGCAGGATTTGGAAGATTTTTTCAATGGATTAAAAAAAAAAATGCATTCGAAAAATTTTCAAATCTTTTTGCCCTTAATTTCCCTTGAGATGTGTAAACAGCCTTTAGTCATTTTCCCAATGTTCAATATTTCTAAATATTGGGGGTGGGGGAGGTGGGGGGGGTTTCCAGGCCTCTTCCCCTTTTTTTGTGGCGTGCCTCAGGGATTACGATTCTCCCTGTTCCTGTTTAACATCTACATGAAACTGCTGGGGGAGGCCATTCGCTGTTATGGGGTACCAGTGGTGGAATTCATTTTTTTTACTACCGGTTCTGTGGGCATGGTTTGGTAGGCATGGCTTGGTAGGCATGGCAGGGGAAGGATACTGCAAAATCTCCATTCCCACCCTACTCCAGGGGAAGGATACTGCAAAATCCCCATTCCTTCCCCACTTCCTGGGGGAAGGATATTGCAAAATCTCCATTCCCACACCACTCTGGGGCCAGTCAGAGGTGGTATTTGCCGGTTCTCCGAACTACTCAAAATTTCCGCTACCGGTTTTCCGGAGCCTGTCAGAGCCTGCTGAATAACACCCCTGGGTGATACTGATAATTGATACTTTAACTCTGGCTGGCCAGGTCATACTATTCAGACATTGACCCAGTGCCTGGAGCAGTGTTTCTTAACCTCAGCAAGTCTGAGACGTGTGGACTTCAATTCCCAGAATTCCTCAGCCAGCATGCTGACTGGGGAGTTCTGGAAGATGAAGGCCATTCATCTTAAACTTCTGGAGGTTAAGAAATACTGGCTTATATATCAGGGAGTGTTGGTTTAGGGCACCTGAGTTGTTTCTTAGATGCTGGTTTTAATAGTTTCTTCAATATTTCTGTTGTTTTTAGTGTAGGCCACCCAAAGTTATGGCACATAAGATGGACAGCCATATAAGTCTCATCAATCAATCAATCAATCAATCAATCAATCAGAGCCTTGGTGGCGCAGCGGACTAAAGTGCTGTTAATTAGCACTTAGCTGCCAGCTGCCTGCAATTACTGCGAGTTCAAATCTCACCAGGCTCAAGGTTGACTCAGCCTTCCATCCTTCCGAGGTAGGTAAAATGAGGACCCGGATTGTGGGGGCAATAAGCTGACTTTGTATAAAAAAGAACACTGCTTAGAGGCCCCCCGAAAGCCCTACTAAGCAGGTATATACAAAAGTATGAAGGCTATTGCTTAATGCATTGTAGGCCGCCCTGAGTCTCCGGAGAAGGGCGGCATATAAATCAAATCAATCAATCAATCAATCAATCAATCAATGCCATGCTCCCTCATATGCAGGCCCTTGAACATTTTGCACCTTTTTGCAAATATTATTTAATGAAGATTTTAAGACCTGATCCTAGCAGACTGTTCACTGCTATTTCAAGATTTTTAAATTTAATTCTTCTTTCTTTATTAATTTTTTATGCTGCCCATCTTTTCTACAAGGTGAGTCTGAGGGGGCTTACAAAGCAAGTAAAAATAGTTAAAAGTTTAAAACAACCACAGAATTAAAATATTATTAAAAACTGTACTAAAAATGAGGGACAAGTACATTTGAATATTTCATTTCGATTTCCAAATGAAAAAAACAACAACATCAAAGCGGAATTGGACTATCTTCAATTTGCAGGTTCATATGGGACAATCAGAGCCAAAGAACACACACACATTCACGAGAACAATGCAGGGAAATAATGAACTGAGGGAAAACATGGAATTGCAAAACATGGGTGTGTTTCACAAAATTGGAACCAATAATTCGCCAAAACACATGGAAAATGAGTGCGCATATTTATAAAATTAAATCAAGCGTACCAAACCGAATATGACAGGATTGAGAAACTAAGAAGAACTGAAAGTAATAGATTTCCAAAAAATGGAAGAAAGGAAGGTAACCACTTTGTAAAAATGAGGAACCGACGTTGACAATACAGCCCTAGAGGTAATGTAAATGATGCGGGTTCAGCTAGATGACCACTGAAGGACCCTCTTTATTCACAGTATTGTAAGAAAGAAAATGTGCTGGTTTAAGAGAAACGTGTTTGCTGGAAAGTATATTAAAGGCAGTTAAACCCCATTATTGGTAATATATCTTCTGATGAGTCCTAGCTGTCACGGAAGGACAACCATATAGAGAATGTCTGAAAAGGCTCACTGTCATCCACACAAAAGACATGTATGGGGCAAAGAGTTAATTATCACCTAAGGACAGCAGTAAAAACTCCATTAGTACTTACAGACCTTAGGAAAGTGGTCCAGCTGAAAATAATCTTATAAACTAGAAGCTAATGGTTTAGTAATGAGGAAGTGTCCGTTATTTTATAATAAATGTATGTTAGCCATATATGGAATAAATGTATGAGCTCATGTATTTGATACCAAATGTAATTTTACCATATATGGAAAATGTATTAGATCACCGACTCCTTTGTCTTGAAAACATATATAAGCAGTTGTGTCAAATCTCTTGGTGGTTCAGACTTTCAGGTATGAATCTGCTCTGAACCTTGCGCAATAAATCTGTCTCTGGCTGACCTGGAATGTTGTTTGGTCCCATCATTCCATAACAGAGGGTGTTAGATCAGGCGCAGGAAAGAAGACAAGACCAGCGGGGTCTGTTCAACAAGTTTTATTCAGCTCTTAACTAAGTCAGAACAGACGAACGGCTGTGCTGCCGGAGCCCTTTTTATAGCGCTCCGGCAGACCAGTCGTCCAATGACAGCGGTTTAACTTTCCCGCCGGAGGATTAACCAATCCCCGGCCGGATGTCCTTATAAGGACATAACAGAGGGACATGTGCAGGGCGTCTCTGGGGAGAATGTCAGAAGGGCAAGATGTGTCCACAGAATCCCAACTCTTTTAATTTAAGTTACGTATGATAAAAAAAAACCAGGTGGGGGCTTCCTCTGCACAGTTGAATGACAGGTGAACCCAGGGGTGGAATTGAAAAATTTTAACAACTTGTTCTCTGCCCGGTTGCTGGGTGGGTGTAGCCATGACGCGTGGCCTAGTCGGCTTCCTGCACCACGGGGGGGGGGGGGGGGCGTTTTTGCTCTCCCCAGGCTCCGGAGGCTTTTCTTGAGCCTCCAGGAGGGTGAAAAGGGCCTGCCCCGGGAGGCTCTGGGAGGGCAAAAAATGGGCCTCGGGAAATCTGGAAATGGGCTGTTTCTGGCCTCCTGGGGGGCCAAGGGAAGCTGTTTTCACCCTCCCCAGGCTCCAGGAAAGCCTCCAGAGTCTGGGGAGGGTGAAAAACAGGCCTGCTGGAAGTCTGAAAACGAGCCGTTTCCGGCCTCCGGAGGCTTCAGGGAGGCCTGCTAGGCCCAAAATGGGGCACGGGGGGGGGGGGGGGGGGGGGTATGCACATGCAGGGGGGGGGGGCAGGGCAGCACAGGGGCGGGCACATGCGCATGTGACGGGATGCACGGGGGGCATTGCATTGTAGGTGTGCGCAATAGCGCTCGTGTGCACTCTTTTGACACCTGAGGAAAAAAAGGTTCGCCATCACTGTTCTAAGTTCTAATTAGCTCATTGGTCATACTTCTTGTCTGTTCTATTGGGAAAGCTGACACCCCCTGTACAATTTAGCAGAATAAGAGAGTTGGAAGGGACCTTGGAGGTCTTCTAGTCCAACTCCCTGCTCAGGCAGGAAACCTTGCATCATTTCAGACAAGTGGTTGCCCAATCTCTTTTTAATTAATCTCTTCTGTTGATGCACCCGCAACCTCTGGAGGCAAGCTGTTCCACTGATTCATTGTTCTAACTGTCAGGAAACCTCTCCTAAGTTTATTCCTTGCTTAAAGGCAGCACACTGTGCAAGGTATGGAGAAGCCTGGTATCCTTACCATGATCTCTGCATGTTGTTGTTCCAGGCTTTTTCTTCAGGGCTCTGCTGGCCCCTTCGGTGCAAGGGAGGCAGATGGGTCTAGAAAGAAAAAAAAATGGATCTGTTTAATTTAATGACCATTAAGAAAAATCCAGGGCGTGCCAGAAAGGTGGGTGGGTAAGCAAGATAAATACTTCATCGTAAAGTATTAGTACTGTTTTATAAAGCCTTAGCAAGGCCACACCTGGAATACTGCATCAAGATTTGGTCACCACATTACAAAAAAGATGTTGAGGCTTTTGAAAAAAAAAAGTGCAAAGAAGAGCAACTAAGATGATTAAAGGCCTGGAGACTAAAACATATGAGGAACTGTTGAAAGAATTGGGTTTGGCTAGTCTAAAGAAAAGAAGAATTAGGGGTGACATGATGGCACTATTCCACTATTTGAGGGGCTGCCACAAAGAAGAGGCTCAAGGTTGACTCAGCCTTCCATCCTTCCGAGGTAGGTAAAATGAGGACCCGGATTGTGGGGGCAATAAGCTGACTTTGTATAAAAAAGAACACTGCTTAGGGGGGCCCGAAAGCCCTACTAAGCAGGTATATACAAAAGTATGAAGGCTATTGCTTAACGCAGTGGTTCCCAAACTGTGCGCCGCGGCTCCCTGGGGAGCCGCGCTATCGTCATAAGGGCGCCGCGAAATATTCCGCCCGCTGGGTCTAACGCTGATGCGCCATTTCTGAAACGTCTAGTGCGCATGCGCAGTTGCAAGTCGGATTGCTATGGGAGCCGCGAACCGAAAAAGATTGGGAACCTCTGGCTTAACGCATTGTAAGCTGCCCTGAGTCTCCGGAGAAGGGTGGCATATAAATCGAACCGATAGATTGATAGATAGATAGATAGATAGATAGATAGATAGATAGATAGATAGAT